>JAZKJV010008376.1:0-493640 GCA_037367405.1 Ottelia alismoides | reverse complement strand
TAAATATATTCTCGGGATTCAATGGTAATAAAACCCTCAAAGTATATGTTTCTGACGTGAAAGACATGCTAATGTCGACGACATCGTAGGAGGGGCTGGACTCCAAGTCGGCTTTGTGCACGAAAGAAGAAGGAGCCAACTGCAACGCAGGGGAGGACGGAGAGGTATCTGTGGGGTTGAAATGGCATGGAGTTCGAAAGACCATATTCACCCTGCCTTCTTTGGCTGAGATAGGGAGAAGGGAGATGACCGTTGCAGATGGAAGTTTGGGAGAACATGTGGATATGGGGGATGTGAGGGTGTAAAGTTCGGGTGAGAGGTGGATCAGTGGGGATAGTAATTGAGGAGTATTTGTGATAACAATGGTCATGTTGAGTTGCAGGGGATGGAGAAGGAATAGGAAGTGAGATGAGTGGATACACATAGGGAATAATAGCGGTGGTTTAGTGTCATGACTTGTGCCCGAAGGCACAGACAATGTCCTATTACTGTTATTATCCAATGAACTATGTTGTATAATTCCATGCTCATCTCGATACAGTGACATCCATACGACTCGTCTTCACGGAAGAAGACAAATAAAAAAGGGTATAAAGTAAAAAAATGGATGAACATCAACAAATGAAGAGGCTTGATTATTCAATGAACTATTATATGATTCCATGCCATAGCCAATGGATAATCCCATGCATCTCGATACAGTGACATCCGTACAACTCGTCTTCACGGAAAGAATGGATGAACATCAATATGTGAGGCTTCATTATAACTGTGTCTACAGTGCCATTAATAGTGCCTGCAGATAGATGGAGGACTGTAGATAAATGAGAAGAGAGAGCGAGTTGAGAGAGAGTGAGTTTAAGGGACAATAGTAAAAAAAGTTGAGACCACAAATTAGAAAGCCACGCGTTGCTGAAATGAAGGAGGCTGTACGGCGAAAGCAAAAGATGCACATGAATCCACGTGTCATCGTCGGAGAAGAAGCTCATAGAATTCAGACTTTAGTATTATTAATAGATTCCTTTCTCAGGCCTCCCACCATTGCCGAGACCTCCCCGCCATTGCCGCTATTCGTATAGTTTAGGCTCTCTTTTCCTGTCCAGCAAATAACAAGCAACGAGGACCCGTACGAAACGGGGTGAGAGAGGAATGGAATATTCACACGGATCATATATCCCCCTTATATTGATACCATATCAGCCATCTGAACGTTCACCGATCTCGGATGGCGCCAATCACAACCTTCCACGCTCCTCGTCCGTATCACTCCTCGCTACCGCCAAAGCGATACCCACCACCCGGAAGGCCCCTTCGATCCCCGTGAGCGTCCCCTTCCAGGAAGAGCTCGTCTCCCGTGGGAACGCCCATAGACCTCCCGGAGACGGACCGGCGGTGCAGCGAAGGGCCAACGGGTTCGAGCCTGAACAAATATCGGTGTCTCTCTCGTTTACGCGCGACTCATTATGGGTGTCGTGGGTGACGGGGGAGTTCCAGATCGGGGAGGGCGTGAGGCCGCTGGAGCCCTCCTCGCTGGCAAGCGTCGTCAGGTACGGCTCGCCGGTGGGCCCCTCGATCAGCAGGCGGAAGGATACGCACTTGTCTATAGTCAACTTTACCCTTTTGTGGGCCTCCGGAATTACACGTCGGGCATCATACATCACGTCCGCCTCACAGGTAGCTCTGCCCATTTCCCAAGATTTTTTCCTCTTTTTTTCTCATATTAGGGGCTTTTTGGGGATGTTCGGTGGTTGAAAATGACGTGGGCTGGCATTGGATTTATGCCATGATGTTCATGTTCTTCGCGCCCGAGAGAAGGTGCCTGTGCCTCGTGGCAATGGCATCTATCCTTTTCTCATTATTTTTTAGCTATTTTCCTTGTCCAGTAGGGGCGGAATGATGAATTTTATCAAACAAACCTAAGTACACGGCTATTATTTATGATAAAAATAAAAAATGCTGCATTTTTAGTTATATTTTTAAGGGATTTTTACCCGGCAAACCCTATAATCTTTGCCAATTACCTCTATGACCTTCGAAACATCGTAATTCTCCCCTCGATCCTGTAAACTTGTTAACCTTTACCCTACAAACCCTGTGGTTAACCCCCATCCATTTGACCGTTAAAAGTAACCAGATTCTGTTATCTTCCTTTACATTATACCCATTTATTTACGAAAATTACTGTAAGTACCACTCCCTTATCCACGTCAGCCCCTCCACCTCCCCCGCCCATCGCATCCCCTGCTCGAAACCCCCCTCCCTGGCCCACCGCCTCTCCCTGCCGAAGCCCCCCTCCCCTTGGTCGTGCGACGCCTCGCTCGAGCCTCCCCTGCCCGCTTCCTCCCCCAGCTCGAAGCCCCCCTCCCCTCTGATCGTACGAGGTCCGGCCCACCGCCCCAACTCGAAGCCCCCCTCCCTGCGGGTCGCGCGAGTTCCCCCACCCCCCGCCTCCGCCCCTGCGCTTCCCTCCCCTCCTCGCCCGCAAGCGCCCCCAGCCGCCCTTCTTCCTCCTACCCCCCGCTCGGCCTGCAGGAGACCCATGAGCGCCCCCTCCCGGTCGCCCCCAAACCCCCCACAGCCTCGACTTGAAAGCCCCTCCCACAGCCCCACCACCCACCCGCGTGCCCTAGCCACCCTTCTTCCTCCCCCCCCCTGCAGGGCGCCCTGACCTGGGAGCCCCCCACCTCGGCCCAGTTCGAAGCAGGAGGGAAAGGGCTCCCTTCCTTCTTCCTCCCCCCCCCCACCCGCACCCGACCTGCAAGGCGCCCTAACTTGGGAGCCCACCTCGGCCAACGTCGCGTGGGACCCCTACCTTCGCCCAGCTCAGAGCAGGCGGGAAAGGCCCCCTCCCTGTCGGTCGCGCAAGACCCCCCACTCGGCCCAGCTGGAAGCGCGCGAGCACTCCACCACCTCCGTGGAAGCCTGATCGATCACGCTCACCTCCTTCATCCTCGTCCAGTGCCCTCGTGAGGGTGGAGAGATGGAAGAGACGATGGGGGGAAGCAGTTAGAGGAGTCGGCCAGTGCCCTCGTGAGGGCGGAGAGATGGAAGAGACGATGCGGGGAAGCGTTAGAGGAGAGAGGAATTCTCTTGATTTTAGCCGTCCGATCGTTAGTTGGTTATATTAACTCATTTTTAACCCAAGGAAGTTAACTCTGGATGTGTCAATTTAACGGTAGGGTTCGTGGGGTATGACGGAGAAAGTTTACGGGGTCGAGGGAGGGATTACGATGTTTCAAAGGTCGTAGAGGTAATTAGCAAAGATTATAGGGTCTGCCGGGTAAAAATCCCTATTTTTAAATAGAGCTAAATTTTCATATGATTATTTTTCAATTGGTTATGACATGGTCACGTACCCATCCCTTCCGTCGCCTCCCTTGCTTCACCATTGCTTCTCCCTTGCTAATTGATCTTCTTCATCCGTGTCGCATATCTCTGTCTTTTTCTTCTTTTTTTGCTCATGCTTCTAACAAAAAAGTCACTGCGAATACAAGTTGTGATAATTATCATTCTCCCCCAGATCCCATATTTTTGGGAGATGTTGGGGGAGGGGGCAAAGGTGGCGTGGCTGATGGGGAGAGGGTGTTGGGAGGTGGTCAAAGCTCTTAATAGATCGAAATACTCTTCTGCATATCATATCTTGATCAACTATTCTCGTGATAGACTCCCTCTCATCCTTGGGAGCACTTAGGCAATGCATCTTGTTGGTGGAAAAGTAATTTACATTATTCATGAGACACTATGGCTCTCTTATACAGGGGAGAGTCCCAATGGGTAAACTACATATTGTGGAAAGCATAGCTAGACTATAAATAAACAATACCATAGAAATATCTACACACTCCCCTTAAGGTGGAGCATAGATCATGCTCAACTTAGATCTACACTTCTGAAATGGGCCTCTAGTCAAGGTCTTGATGGAGATATCTGCAGTATGTTCTCCTGAACTAACGTAAGAGGTGGAGATGAATCCATTCTGAATCATGTCACGTGTATAATGACAATCCACCTCAATTTTGTTTGTCCTTTCATGAAAAGTAAAATTATTGGCAGTAAATAGTGCATCCTGGTTTTCACACTGTAAGTGCATGGGAAGTGGTACACCAATGCCAAGGTAGATCAAGACTGAGCTAACCTACATCATCTCAATGGTCTCATGTACCATAGCTATATACTATGATTCTGCGCTGGATCTGACCATCACCGTTTGTTTCTTTCTCTTTCAGGATACTAGAGAGCTATCGATAAACACTGCTAACCCCGAGGTAGACTTTACGTCCTTAGGGCGTCCTGCATAGTCTGCATCTATGTAAGCTGAGACATTGAGAGATGTCCCTTTCTTGAATAATAGTCATGCACCTCGAGATTCAAATACCTCATAATTATGTGAACAATATCCATTTGTACTTATCTTTGTTGCTTCATGAACTGGCTAATCCGACTAACAACAAATGAGATGCCTGGTCTAGTAATTGTAACATAAAGTAGTTTCCTAACTAGCTCTTTGTATCTCCTCTTATCCACTTCCTTTGTATCATCATCGTATAGTTTCATACTAGGGTCCATAGGAGTAGTTCAAGGTTTGCACCTGCTCATGCATGTGTATGCTAAAAGGTCTGTGACATACTTCCTTTGGGTCATCAAAGACCCTGTTGGTTACTGGAGAACTGCAATCCCCAGAAGTATTGTAAAGTATCAAGATTCTTGGTAAGAAATTGTTGCCCAAGGAACTCCTTAGACTTGTTAATCCCTTGCACATCATTTCCTATAATGATGATATCATCGACATAAAGTATAATTACTATACCTCTCTGGGTTCCCTGAATAAATAGTGAGTGATTTGCATTCGATCTTGTAAATCCTTTTTGCTCAATCAAGTACGAGAGCTTCTGGAACCATGCTCTTGGACTTTGCTTAGGGCCATAGATAGCGTTATGAAGTCTACAAACTTGTTGACACTCCTCCTCAGCAACAAACCTTGGCAGTTGCTGCATGTAGACTTCCTCTTGGAGATCATCATATAGAAATGCAATCTTGATGTCGAGTTGAAACAATGGGCCAATCGCACACCACGACAACAACAATAAGAACTCGAACTTCAGAATGACGTGCCACTAGTGAGAAGGTATCCTAATAGTTCACCCATACGTCTGGGTGAACCCTCGCGCAACAAGTCTCATCTTATAACGATCTACTATACCATATGGTTGGTGTTTCACGATGAACAACTACTTAAAACTGACAATAGATGCCCCAAGGGGATTCATGACTAAATTTTACATGCCACACGACTGTAACACGCTTATTTCCTCCTTTATTGCAAGACGCCACTGACTGTCTTGCATAACCTCCTAAAGTCCGTGGAATCTCCATGGCAGATAGACCCACAACAAACTTCCTTAAATCCTATGATAGGTATACCGACGAAACAATGGAAACATGAGGATACAAGGTACATGTACGCATATGCTTCCTAAATGTAATGGGCACCTCAAGATCATCAACTTCATGTACATGCTCATTAGCCTCATGTAAAGGAACTTACTTGTTGTGTACAATAGCATGATGTAGAGATAACTTACCATTGCCATCAGAAGAAACATTACGGTGAAAACATACCTGATGCGTGCTGGATGATTAGGGTTGCCCATGACCAGTAGACGACTTGTAAATGTGGAAACATGGTAAGAACTAGGCTATGTGACTAGGAGGAAGTAGTGAGTATGGTGGTAGAGGAACCATAGGTAGTATTGGAACGAGCGGTGGTGGTAATGAAGGAGGTGGAGACATGCAAACCTCTCCAGAATCTATGGAGAACTTGTCACCTGCAGGGGAAAAGTATGTTACAGAATAAAAGAAGGTGACATCAACACTGACATAATCATCCGATGAATCAGATCGTAACACTGGTATCCCTTTTTGTGCATTGTATCAGAATTTGGGGCAAGCTTATCAAGGTCAGGTAACAACTGGTGCATGAATGCACATAGCCAAACACATGAGGGGTAAGGGAGAACAATCCTTCTCGGGAAATGCAATTGAGAAATGAATTTTATCACCTAAGATAGTGGAGGGCATATGATTTACAAGATAACAATTTGGTGAGGACATCATCACCCTAAAAGGAGTGAGGAGCACTGCTTTGAACAGAAGAGTCCATGTGATACCAAGTAAATGATGATGTTTACGTTCATCAACGTCGTTCTACTGGGATGTGTATGCCATGATGTCTGATGTCAAATGTCTAGCGATCGAAAGGAAGTGTGAAAGTTGTAAGGTACAAAACAATATATTGTCAGTGAACAAATTTGACAATAGTAGAAAAGATATTCTTTACTTCATTGATAAATGATTGAATCACATTCCCAGCTTCAGACTTATTCTTTAACAGAAAACCCAACAACAAAATAGAATCTGCGTCCCTGATGGTCGGGAACATGACTTAAAACCAAAATATCTAGATGAATCAACTAAAAAAAGAACTACTATTACAACTCTGACGACTCGGGAATGAAAACTGGTGGTGGCTTTTCTAGCTGACAAGCTCCACACTGGAAAGTAGAACGAGTAGAAATTTGAGGAAGCGCATGCCACATCTTCTGAAGGGATAGATGAATAAAACAAAGATGTCGCATAAAAGGAGAGATAATCCTGCAGAACTAGATGAAACACCAACATGGGGAGTATGGATCAATGGATATAGGCCTTCCTGCTGACGACCGCATCCAATCATCCTTCCCGTGTGTATGTCCTGAAAACAAGGAAGATGGGTAAAAAACAACACGATAATGTAAATCTTTAGTAATATGACTAATAGAAAATTAATTCTGGTGCATGAAGCACATTCTGAAGACGCATTGATGGCTTACGTTGATCTCCCCTTGTCCTTGTGATGGGAGAATGTGTCCCATTCACTATGATTACTGATCTTACAGGAGCTATCTGTCAATATGATGTAAATTTGTCTCTATCTCCACACAATTGATGAAAGGTGCTAGAATCCATAATCCATTCCGTAATGTTAGTCTTACTAGAACTAGTAAGAGCATAAGCACTACCTGAGATATTAGTCGAGGTAGAAGCAACCACTTCTGAAGTACTCGAGGACCCGAAAGAAGCAGCATGGGGCATGATATCTCTCATACGAGAGACTGGGTCATCAAATCTTTGATCGTAAGTAGACATAGCAAGAGTCTCCCTCTGCTCAGCAGCACGAGTAGAAGCTGAAAACATGCTTGGAGTAGTGCATCCTCAGAGTAACACGAAGACCTCCTCGACCACGAAAACCCCGACCTTTGTATTGTGAAGTACCTCCTCCACCGTGGATGCAACCATCGCAGAGAAGGTCTTTAATGAATTATATGATGGAACGATGATTCTACTAAGTCGATGATATGCCTCTTCCATAGGAGGAATAATAACATCTACAATAATCTGTGACCGAACAACATCCCCCCAAATTCCATGATCGAGATTGATCGTGCAGACACGGTAGTGGGATGCTCGAGAATGATCGATGGATCTAGACTTCATGAGGAGTTCGAAAATGCGTGGGTATTATGGAGGTTATCTACAGGAGTCTGAGGCTCAACCGTACGTGACAATGGAGAAGCATCACACAAGACACTGGCTCGGTGGCATAGTGTCGTGGAGCTTGTAGCAGTGCGAGCACAACAAGTACATACAACAATGCAAGACGTGACGGTGGATGCACGTAGAGGATACGTACGCGGGCGCAGAAGGGAAGTATGCAGTGAAACAGTATGTATTGAGAGAAATGTGGTACGATATAGGCGTACACACGAAAGCACACGGTATCGGTATCGATGCATGGGCGATCCACAAAGGCATGAAGCGTTGCAGTTGTTGAGTACGAGCATTATCGAACATGCTCGATACTATACGTATAAGAGTGATTTTAAGGACACAATAGCGAAGTTCTGGAGGACTTCCCCTTAGCATGAAGAATGCTAAGGAAGGGTTACCACACAAAGGTCTGGAGGCTACGGGTTTCCTTTAGCATAAGGCCGAGTTTTCGGTGGCACTCAGTGAATTACAATAAAGCTGCATCAACAAGCATTGGAGCGCATGTGTGCTGATGACTGGGCGGTTGATGTGGTATCAACCGTGCGGGAAGACGAAAAGACAACGAGGGACTCAAAGAGACGAGAAGATGAAGAGTTCCTACGGAACGTGAAGGGTTGCTGAAGAACTCGAAGGGTCTCTTGTGTCTATATATGTCATTATTGTAAATATAATAATGAGTGTCCCTTGGGTTGTCTTGAGTCTTGTATATAAGGAGAGGTGGTAGCTCATTTGTACACTACCTCACTCTAGAGCGAGTTCCCCCTCTAATAAAGAGAATAACTTTGTGCCCATGCTTGCGTGATTGCTTGTGTGCGTTCTTGAACGTTCTTAAACATGTTCTAAAAAGTGTTCCTAAGCAATCCGGAGTTCGTGCTTGTGCTTGTGTTGGACGTCTCTGTATGCTAGCAAGCAGGGGTATGGGAAGAGTGGAACATGTCCATGACCATTCTACTCAAGAAGGCTAGTTAGCTACGGGTTAGCTAACGTCGCACAGGTCGAAATCGATAGCGGATTTTGACCCCGTGACAATTGGTATCAGAGTAAAGGAGCAGATCACAGAGCTTGACCGGTGCCAAGAAAGCGGGCAAAGATAGCTGCAACTGTCGGTGCAATCGATCGCGGGAGAAAAGGAACTTGTTGGTGCAAGTTCATCTTCAATCAAAAGAGCGAAGATGATAGGTGTCAGTGAGCACGTGGCAACACTGAGCAAGCGATGGTAGAAGTGGAGTTCACCATTGGGACTCATGCCAACCGCATCACCATCTTGGGGACTGTTCTTCAGAAGGATCGGATGTTGGGGACAAGACCCAACGCTCAGTGGAGCAAATCAAGTCCATAGAGGACAAACTGGAGGCGTTTGCACGATGATGGAGGATCTACATAGTGAGATCACCCTCATCAAGAAGGCTATGGCGAATAGCAGGAGCTCCACAGAGGTGCAACGACCGCAAGGTACCGAACCCAAATCCTTCACATGTTCGCGAAGTGCCAAGGATTTGGAGAACTTCCTATGGGATATGGAAGTTTATTTCGTGATGACCAAGATGAGGGAAGCCGAGAAGGTTGGTGATGGAGACACACAACCGAAGTCACGGATAGGAGAACATCCATGCAGGAGAAGCCGATGCCGAGTTCCGGAGGGCGATGCAACATGGACAAGAGGGCTACACATCTATGGGAGTGGAGTGGTGACGAACTACACCACCAACGATCTTGTATGAGACAAGATACCGAAGATGCTCGGAGCATAGGAGGTGCTCATTTCCTAGGATACGGGTACGTCCGCAGGGAACGATCGAGATCGACAATGAGAGAGTGTGGGGGCGAGTACTCCTCATATGGAGCTGGAGCTGTCAAACACTAACGATGGAGATATTGTATCCAGAAGGGATACATTGAGAATATGAGCTGACAAGGAAGCTCCATTTCTCATGATGAAGGCCAAGTCTTGGAGGGACGCAGTGGCTCGTGAGAAAATAGATGCATAAAGGAAGGTGGTGCAAGCGTGCACCATCCTTCCAATTAAGCTACATCAGGAGGTACCCAATAGATGGAGGATCGTGACGGGACGCCAGCTGAAGAGGGAATACTCGGTTGAGGATAACCGATTCTTCAGGTGTGGAGGCTTCTCACACTACCAATTCCATGATCGAGAATGATCGTGCAGACATGATAGTGAGATGCTCGAGAATGATCGATGGATCTGTACTTCAAGAGTTCGAAAATGTGTGATATTACGGATGTTATCCACGAGAATCTGAAGGCTCAGTTGTACGTGACAATGGAGAAGCATCACACAAGACACTATTTCGGTAGCAGAGTGTCGTGGAGCTTGTAGCAGTGCGAGCACAACAAGTACAGAAAACAATGCAAGATATGATGGTGGATGCACGCAGAGGATACGTACGCAGACGCAGAAGGACGGTATGCAGTGAAGCAGTATGCATTGAGGAGCAATGTACGCACGAAGACACACAGAATCGGTATCGATGCATGGCGATCCACAAAGGCATGGAGTGTTGCAGGTGCTGAGTACGAGCATTATCGAGCATGCTCGGTACTATACGTATGAGAGTGGTTTGGAGGTCACAATAGCGAAGTTCTGGAGGACTTCCCCTTAGCCTGAAGAAGGCTAAGGAAGAGTTTACTACACGAGGGTCTGAAGGCCACGAGTTCCCTTTGGCATAAGGCCGAGTGTTCGGTGACACTCGATGAATTATGGCAAAGCTGCATCAACAAGCGTTGGGGAAAGGGTGTGCTGATGACTGGGTGGTTGATGTGATGTCAACCGTGCGGGAGGACGAAAGGACAACAAGGGAGTCGAAGAGACGAGAAGACGAAGATTTACTGCGGAACGCGAAGGGTTGCCGAAGAACTCGACGGGTCTCTTGTGTCTTTATGTGTCATTATTGTAAATGTAATAATGAGTGTCCCTTGGGTTGCCTTGAGTCTTGTATATAAGGAGAGGTGGTGGCTCATTTGTACACACCTCACTCCAGAGCGAGTTCTCCCTTTAATAAGGAGAATAGCTTTGTGCCCATGCTTGCGTGATTGCTTGTGTGTGTTCTTAAGCATGTTCTTGATAGTGTTCCTGAGCGATCCGGAGTTCGTGCTCGTGCTCGTGTTAGACGCGTCGGTACGTTAGCAAATAGGAGTACGAGAAGAGTGGAACGCGTTCATGATCGTTCTACTCAGGAAGGTTGGTTAGCTACGAGTTAGCTAACGACACGCATATCGAAATCGATAACGGGATTTTAACCTTGTGACACCAACCACTATGGCATTCCTGTACTCCTTCTACTACTCAGCGCATTTGCATGATCCATGAAGCTGTAAAGCTTCTCGAACATGTCTTAGAGAGATGTATATTGAGAAAGCAGGGGTCATTCATTTTGTTTGACAGTGAATATGTCATGATGTAACTGCAAGATCTCCGTCTCGTTTCTTATTTGTGAATAGGTAGAAGCAAGAATATCCCGTATTACCTTGGTAGTATGCTGATGCAAAACATCATTGGCGATCTCTATTGTCAATGTACCAACCAACCAGATGCATGCATGCACATCATCAACCTCGCATGAGGTATTTGTCCCAGTCTTGTTAGATGTCTCTTCTTTGGTAAGAATATGCTTCTTACCGGTAGATTGTATCAGGCTCATGAACTGCATGGTCCACAGTTCATAGTTCGTTCAATCCATCTTGATTATTGGCATCGGACCTCGAAACGCACCCGTGGAGGAAGTATCAAACTTGCTTTCAGACATGATACCGAATACAAAGACTATGGCATAAAACAAGGAAAAACTTGCCTACATGGACATGAGAGGAATTGATTGCAGGTGTAGACTCAAACTACAACCATTCCCATCAATATAACATATGTCCTAGGACAAGAGAGTGATTTATCAATCTGAAATCACCCTGGAAACCTTGAAACCAGTCCATACATGATTACTCAATCACTAGTACGGTGTCCTAGAACACTCGGTGACGCAACAGTGCAACCTAGTCAAGATAGAGGTGTCACCACACGAGATAGGGGCCAACGAGGAGAGGCAAGGAGGCGGAGTTAGCTCGGAGCTGCAACGATAGGAGTCACGGGCGGCAACATGAGCAGTGGGTGGCAACGACAACCGTGAAGGAGGTAGGCGACATCGACTCTGGGTGGAGACGTGGGCTGTGGATAGGGTTAGGTTTTGGATATGAAAACTTTGATATAGGATCATTGCTATGATACCATGTTGGTGGAAGAGTAATATATATTTTTCATGAGACCCTTGGGCTCTCTTATATAGGGAGACTCCTAGTGGGTAAATTACAAATTGTGGACATCATAGATAGAGAATAAATAAACAATACAAAATTATAGAAATATCTCTACAGAAATAATCGATACCAACTCCCAATGACCGTGTGAGAAACATAATGATAAAACCATGAAGAAGACATTCTAAATATGATCTCAAACTTCAGATTTATTCTAGGCCTTCCAGTATGGGTATTAGAAGACAATCTAAATACGGCTATTAGTAATACTCAAGGGTGATGTGATCATCAATGGTTGTATAACCGTGACACTTCCATTCCGAGGGAGTGATGAAACATGTTTGGATTTTAGTGACTCCTCTCAGTAGATTTGCAATCCAATCTTAGTCCAAATGTTGGACACTATGAATGTGATTTCGATACAATGCAAAGATCAGATTTACAATTTGATTTAATCAAACATCCTTGAGAGGTACCTGAGATCTAGATTTGAGATAGGATCTTAATATCCAAGTCACTGTACATGGAATGTACGGTCACTCGGTCCTTATTTCCAAGTATCCATGGAGAAAGCACATTACTCTTGAAAGAATTCAAGAATAGTTCCTTTGTTGATAATTTATCCGAGCATTGAAAAATTGATTATTAAATATGATTTAGTTATAATGAATAATATGAATATAATTCATATTATTTGTACACATGAGGATATTCATCTACGATAATTAAATACGATTTAATTATCAAGGGTATGATTAATGTGGATATCACTATCCATAATATTCATAAAATATTATACGTGTGATTTATGTTATATGGGAGAGATTTAATTGTAAATAATATCTACAAATTTAATGTTGATGTGAATTATATTCACACTGAACATTTAATTGTAAATGCAATTTACATTTTAATTTGGATGGTTGAATTTGATTCATAATTGTCAATGGCATGATTGAAATTATCACCAAATAATTTGATATTTTTTGGTGAATAATTATGCAACAAAATTGTTGCATATGCGGAATATTTGTTGAGATATGAGATCTCATAAAATTAGAATGAGAGAGTCACCTTCCCTTTATAGAGGGTTGACACCCACTATTGAGTCCTATTTTATTGTGACTGTCCAATCTATGAAGGGAATGCTCTTGCTCCTTTTCCAATCATTCTACATATTAATTATTAATTTAAATTAAATTATATTGATGAATATTCAATATATTTAATTTATTTTAAATAAATTTGTTGTTGCAAATTTATACAACAAAATCATGACCATTCATTAAAAGGACAAATTAATATACACCATTGATTATGTGTGCACATGGATTAAGATCCATGGACATCCAATTTATCATAAAAGAAATGCTAGAACTAGCTCTTTCTTTACAACAACTTCAAGAGCAACAAATCTCTTTCTATTCTCATACATGTCCAATTTATCTCTCACTCAATATTGTGGCCATCCACTACATTAACCTAGAGAGCCTTGCAATCGTCACGTTATCGTCGTGTTGCCTGATTTACTGCTCATGGATCCTTGCCTTCTTCGGTGCATCTTACTCGTGAGGAAGGTTATCAATTTTGTGGGACGAGATCAGGAGACTCTGTGCGTGGATCTTCAACTCGGACTATGGAAGCACCCATCTCTTCCAAGCCCCCGCACGTGCATCCTTCATCGAATCAGACTTGAGACAGAAGGCCTCTTCGTTTAGAGAAACACGATCGCAATCACGCTTCAAGAGGTAATCCTTTGACTCGTTTGAGATCTTGATGAAATGATTTGAGAAGTATTCTCATATCATGTGGTTTCATCTAATTAAAAATTTTAAAATTCTGCCGCCCGTTGCAACTAGTATGACTAGTTGCCCTAGATCATATTTGATGCGATGTACACGCTTCCGTGTTGCGCTAAGTCCTAAACCTTATCCTTCAAGCGGTATTAGAGCCTTGGTTAAATGTCTTGGATCTGATCCAAATCTTAAGGGAACAATATTTTGTATATCAGATGAACTTGGACTCTTAGTTTATGCATAAGATGCATGTTTCGAGTTGTTTTTCGCTAATAAAGATATTGTTTACGAACTATTTTCATGATTTTTTTGGATAATAAAGTGTATTTAGAATTTCTAAATATGACTGTAAATCAGTAGCCAATAGTTGGCAACAAAGGTGCATAAATCAAAAAGTTTTCGTAGTGACATTGTTTTTTCTTATATTCACGAATATACAACAACAACAACAAAGCCTTTTCCCACAATTAAGTAGGGTAGGCTACATGGATTCTTCACCTCCGTTCAGATCTATCTTGGGTCAATCCCGAGCATATATCCAAAAAATTAAGATCCCTCGAATATTCTCTTTCCAACACTTCTTGGGCCGTCCTCACCCTCTCTTAGCCGGCTCAACATCCCCGCACTCACATATCCTAACTGGTGCATCAATTGATCTTCTTTGCAAATGAGCAAACCATCTTAAGCGGTTTTCTCGCATCGTATCCTCGATCGGAGCTACACCAACTTTCTTTCTGATTGCATCATTTCTAATCCGATCTTTACATGTGTGTCCACATATCCACCTTAGCATTTTCATTTCTGCTACAACCATTCTCTGCACATGTCTATGCTTCACAGGTCAACATTCAGATCCATAAAGCATAGCATGTCTCACGGCTGCTTTGTAAAACTTTCCTTTAATTTTTAAAGGAATTTTTTTGTTGCACAGAACAATGTATTCATGGATATGTAACACATTAATTTTTTATTACTGTTTCCCTAACTTGAAATAAATAAATTAAGTAGAGAATTAAGCCAACAAATTGATCCAATTTATTTCACGCGATTCCGACTTCGTTTGGCCTAGATATTCCATATTTTGTGGAGATGGGTCAAATGGTGATTGGATCATCAAGATTAATTTCTTAATGTGTTTATCATTCAATGTAACTCAATAAAATTATGAATTTTTCATTATTAATTTGATGCTTAATATTTATGAAAATATTTGATTAAACATCAATCTTCATTGAGTGATTGTTTCATGATAAAACTATAGTTTAACCTACAATAGTTGTAATGACAACTTTTACATGCAAAACTTGTTTGCTTGATATGGCTAGAAACTTTGGATCTTTAAAACTGTTTTAAGATGCCTAAGATTTCTCTGAGTGAATACTATATATATATATATATATATATATATATATATCATGTTAGTCACCAAGATCATGCGACTGATAAAACCACTTAATACAATTTGTACCAATTGTGTTGTCTTGAATTGATTCGGTGATGATGTCTATGTAGTGGATATGCTAATGGGTTACTTTGTTGGCACCTTGTTTGTCCTAGCTTGATCCATTTCAAGGATGTGTAGCATGAGAAGTCTCTATTGTACAGTGTGAGGATATATACTATATAGTAATATCAAGCAAACCCTAATTGTTTGTTGGTTGAATTGGATTGTTAATTAGTTTCATATAATTAAATTAATTAGATCTAATTAAAATAAACACTCTATTATAAATAGAGATGCAAGTCCCTTAGAAGAATTAATAGTAATGAATATTATTCATAACGATAAACTAAAATTTGAATGAGATATCGGGGATCATATAAAATGAAATCTATGGTCTCCCATCAAGGCGAATGGTTATGTCGCCGTGGATTGTACATTGGAGACGCCACACGAAGTCATAGCTCCGATGTACAAATGTACATGGATCAGGCTCTTTGCTTCTCGAAAGAATAAGGTCACATGCAGAGTGTTCCCAATATTATTCCTCTTATAATTGAGCCCGTATTGGATTGCGTACATCGAGTTCTATTCTTGTTGACGATTGATTCAATTAACAACGAGTCAACATCACCTTAAGGGTGATGGGCTCAGGTGTTAATGTTCGAATAGGGAAATGCAAGTTGGACTTGTAAGACGGAATGAGTTCCGGCTTCATTTTACCTAAGTTGCAATTTCTCATATAACTGGGATGTAACAAAGGTAAAAAGGAGATCTCAAATCTTGCTAGAGATATAACAGTAAATATTTCTCTTGCTTTGAAAGTTTAATAAGGGATTGTACTTTTTAAAAGGCAAGACTTATTTGATTAAAAATCCTTAATCAAAGTATTTAAATATGAACATAATACATTCTTAATCTCAGATATGAAAACCATGAACCCGCTCAGCAGACTTCTGGAGGTCAACCAATTGACCGGACCAAATTCTTCGGATTGGATATGTAATTTGGAACTTGTTCTTTCTGCGGATCGCATCGGCTATGTGCTCACCAAGAACAAGCACACTAATCCTATAACATTGAAGAACTTAAGTTCAATGAAAAATATGATGCAGATCAATTATTGGTTAGGTGCAATATTTGTTGTAGTATGAGATCTGTACATCTCTTGTACATGTGCAATATTTGTTGAAGTATGAGATCTCACAAAATTGAAATCAGAGAGCCATCTTCCCTTTATACACGATGGACGATCGCGATTCATTGAGTCCTATTTCAATGTAGCCGTCTACTCTATGTATGGAAGGAAACTTACTCTTTTTCCATTCATTCCACATGTTAATTGTTAATTCAAATTAAATTATATTGATAACATTTAATATATATAATATATTTTAAATTAATTTATTATTGCAAATTTATGCAACAAATCATCACCATTGATTGAAAGCAAAAATCAATCTACACTATTGATTATGTGTGCACATGGATTGAGATCCATGGGCATCCAATTTGTTTAAAAGAACGACTAGACCTAGCTCTTTCTTTACAAAAACTTCAAGAGAAACAAATCTCTCTCTATTCTTGTACACGCCCAAGCTTTCTCTCTCTCTCTCTCATTATTGTGGCCATCCATTTTATTAACCTAGAGAGCCTCACAATCGTCACGTCGCCATTATGCTATCGGATCAACTGCTCGTAGGTCTCTGCATTCTTCAATGCATCTTGCTCATGAGGAATGCTATCGATTTCGTGGGACAAAATTAGGATACTCTGCGCTCGGATCTTCAACTCGGATTGCGAGAAGCACGCATCTCATCCACAAGCCTGTAAGTGCATCCTTCGTCGGATCGGAATTGAGACATAACGTCTCTTTGCTTAGAGACACTCGATCACAATCACACTTCAAGAGGTAATCCTTTGACTTTTTTGTGATCATGATGAAACGATTTGATAAATATTCTCATATCATGTGGTTTCATCTAATTAAAAAATTTAACTTCCACTTCCAGTTGCAACTAATATGACTTGTTGCCCTATATCGTATTTGATGCGGTTTGCACGCTTCCATGATGTGCTAAGACCTAAACCCTAGCCTTCAAATATTTCTAATTGAATCTCCTTTTAATTAACCGTGGAAAAAATGAGAGAATGATAAATGCATACTATATTCCGGAGGTCTAGGGGTCCTTGTATAGGATGAAACCCTAGAGAGCTCAATATTGGAGAAAATACATAAGTGCCCCTGATGGGATTACAAAGAATATAATAGCTTCCTAAACATATATTACTAACACTCCCACTCAAGTTGGATCATATCTATCAGTCATGCCTAACTTGGAAAGTAATTCATGAGAGACGCTTCTTGGTTAAGTCCTTCGTAAAAACATCAGCGAGCTGGAGATCTGTTCCCAATACGGACATCGTCACAAACAAAGTGGCAGTCAATCTCTATATGCTTGGTCCACTCATGGAACATAGGATTCATGCAATGTATGTAGCGGATTTGTTGTCGCAATATAGGGGATATGAGTGGTGACAACAATGCCAAGTTCTTGTAGAAATGTTACTAGCCACGTGATATCACAAGTAGCTTGGGCCATTGCCCTATACTATGCTTCTGCACTGGATCTGGATACAACAATCTGCTTCTTGTTTCTCCAAGTAACCAGGTGACCTCCTACCATCATAGCATATCCTGTAGTGGAGCAGCGATCCTCTGGTGAACTTACATAATGAACATTAGCATATGCAATAACATCGGTGCAACCATTTTCCTAATAAAAGAGGCCCCGCTTTGGTGATTCCTTCAAGTGTCGGAGAATCTGGAGAACATCCTGCCATTGACTATAATAAGGTAGCTCACTGTGTTGGCTAGCTCTACTTACATCATAAGAAATATGTGGTATGATGACAATGAGATAAAGAAGTTTGCCAACCAGGCTTTTGTATCAAGTAACATCTTCGAAGACAGGATCAAAGGAAGAGAGGTGTTTCTTCGGATCTGTAGGTACCAGATGGCTTACATCCAAGTAGTCCGACTTCAGTAAGAATATCTAAACAATATTTTCTCTGTGGGAGATGGAGTCCTTCTGTAGTGCGGCGTACTTCTATGCCCAAGAAATATCGAGAACCTAGATCCTTGGTGACAAACACCTTTTGAAGAAAGGCCTTGGTTTCTAGTATTCCATTAGTATAATCTCTTATAACAACCATGTCATCCATATAAACAACAAGAAAAGCAATATTAGATTTCCATTTTCTGACAAATACTGAATAGTCAGAAGTTGTTCTCTCAAAGCCAAGTGTGCCGATTTCTGTAGTAAGTGTGTCAAACCATACCCTTGGGCTCTACTTCAGACTATATATCGCCTTACGAAGTCGATATATATATTCCCCCTCGACTTCGTAACTTGGTGGCTGCATCATGTGTATACTTCCTCATCAAGATATCCATAGAGGAATGCGTTCTTCACATCCAGCTGAAAGATGGGCCAGGCCATGTTGGCTACTACTGAAAGAATCATCCTTATTGAGCCCATTCGTGCAACATGTGAGAATGTCTCGAAGTAATCCACCACATGTCTGTGTAAATCCTTTAGCTACTAGGCGAGCTTTCAACCTATTAATGGATCCATCTGGCGATTACTTAATCGTGAAGATCCATCTGCATGCTACAGGTCTATTCCCCTTAGGACATTGCACCAGATCCCATGTCCCTCTGGAGGTGAGAGCCTCCATCTCTTCATTCATGGTTTGTCTCCATCCTGAATTATACAAAGCACTATGGTGGTCTCTCAGAATGGAAATAGTCTTGAGAGCATATGCATATCCTTTATTAGTGGGAGATAATCTAGTAGTAGAAGTGAAATGAGACATGGGTTGAAAAGTACATTGTTTATTTGTCCTTCACAGAGCAATGCGAAGCTCCTAAGGACAATCCGGAATAGGAGAGGGGCGACACTTGAAGAAGGCATATCATCTTGCAATAAAGACACATGTAAAGGAACATCTGGTGGTGGAGATATTTATCTGTGCTTATAGACAATGGATGGAAGAGGGAGATCTATAAGAATGTCAGTAACAAAATGACTAAAGAAATCTGTCTGTTCAAAGAAGGTTACATGAGCCGAGATATAATAACAATGGATGCCCAGAGGGGTCATTGCACCTTTAACCTTTTTGAGTACGAGAGTAACCTAGGAACACACATTTGGTAGTATGTGGAGATAGTTTGTTTGTAATGTGAAAATTATGGACAAATGCCACACAACCAAAGATTCTTAAAGGTAGAGGAAAGGAGGTCTGAGATGGGTAAAGTATAGATAATGGGGAGGACTGATGCAGGGAAGTGGAGGGCACTCTGTTTATAAGGTGGACAACGGTAAGGATTGCATCCTCCCAATAGATTTTAGGAACTTTTACCTCGGTGAGGAGGGAACGAGCAATATTTAGAAGATGTCGGAGTTTTCTCTCTATTACCCCGTTTTACTATGAAGTATATGGACATGAGGCTTGGTGAATAGTATCGTGGGAAGCAAAGAAGTTCGTAAGGTCATGTTGTGTAAATTCTAAGGCACATTATCAGAATGAAAATTTTTTATACCAGAGGAGAAAATATTTTTAACATGATGAAAGAAATTTTTGATAATATTATTAATCTCCGAATGCTCTTTTAACATATACACCCAAGACAACCTACTATAATCATCAATAAAATTACAAAATACTTGTGTCCACTCAGAGTACAGACCAGACAAGGTCCCAAAAAATCACAATGGATTAAAGAGAAAGGGACTTCATGATGAGGCTCAATATGAGCAGGGAAAAATGCTCGATGATGTTTCCCTAATTAACATGCATCGCACTAAGAGAGCTTCAACGTATAAAGTTCGGGGACCATTAAGGAGAGGGCTTTGGCAAATGGATGGCCAAGGCGAATATACCAAAGAAGAGTATCTTCGGTGATTGATGCAGTATAAAAAAACAAAGTCAGAGGGAATATCAAGATAATAGAGACCATTCTTCTTGTGTACCTCACCAAAAGTCTGTCTCGTCAAGATGTCCTGAAAATAATAACAAAATTCATCAAAGATAACTCGACAGTTAAGCTCTGTGCATAGCTTGTGAACTGATAAGAGACTAAGGGAAAGTCAGGAGCGCAGTGAACTCCAATAAGCTGGAGTTTGGAAGGAAACTCCAAGGTGCCCACAATAGTAATAGGTGAATGGGCCCCATTGGAAACACACACTGACTTCACAAAGGAAGATAGCTGTGAAGATTTGAGAAGATTACCTTCTCCCATTAGGGGTGTTAAGGCACCTGAATCAATGATCTATGCAGGGCTGGAGGCAGAGATAGAGTTGACAATGGTACCTGAAGTAGTAGCCAGACGAGTAGTAGGAGTAGAAGTACTAGTGTTACTAGCCATGTTCTGCAGAAGTTGACGAAGATGAGCATACTCAAATGCAGTAAAGGATGTATGACTATCACTAAATGACTGATCATGAGAGGTGTATGCAGTATCATATGAGTCTTCGTATGGGGCTGTCTTTTAGGTACTATTGGCATTATGAGGCATGCCAAATTTCGCCCAGTAGTGTTCTGATGGATGATTCCATCGTCCATAATGTGTGCATGTTGGATAACAGACAGTAGTAGTATCGCGTCCACGACCGCGACCTGAATCACGCCCTCATCCAGATTCACGATCACGACCACCACCAATGTCACGACCACATCCTCTTTGGTAGTTGGGTCAACCTCTGGCAAAATGTGCAATAGTCTCTGTAGATGTAGATGCAGGTATTGACGGAGATTCAAACTTCTGTAGTTGACCAAAGATGGTCTCAAGTGTGGGTAGAGCAACAACAGTCAGAAATTGGTCCTTCACAGCCTTGTATCACAAATGTAATCCTGACAATAAGCGATATACTTACCACTCTGCGCATTCTCCAACCTGTTTGTCACAGCAAGCCAGCTGAAAGCCTGAAAGATAATAAGTTTTTCAAACAGTCCTGTGAGGAGTCTGTAGTACTCTACCAAGAATGTATGTCCCTGATTTGCAGACCAAATTTGTTTGTATATATCTGAGAGTTTTGACTTAGTTGTCTTTAGAGAGTAGGTATTCTCAAGGCTCTCCCACATTGCTTTGTCTGTCTCCTTGTAGAGAAGATTTGATGCTATATTTGGATAAACGTTGTTGGTCATCCAAGTAATCACCTAGCAGTTGTCCATGGTGGTATCGTAGTCCTTGTCCTTCTCCTCGGGCGAATCTTTAGTAAGAACGTAATTCTTCTACTTACCACCAATAAACACCTTGAAAGATCAAGACCATAGAACATTATATCTCGGAGCCCTTAGTTTGATAGAAGTGCCTTGTACCATCACAAAGAAGTCGGGTACATGAGCTTGGGCTCTGCAGATGCCATGGTGGTTGCGTAGATTAAGAAAAAAGTGTCCTAATTAGTTCCTATAATCTTACTCAATCATCACAAAGACCTAGTAGTACATTGATGAGGAATTCAACAGAGGATGGTGATGCCTTTGGTGGCCTTACAGTAGTACCGAAGAGAGAGGAAATGCCCTAAAGGTCCGTTGGAGGCCTGGAGGTGTGAGTAGGTTGCCTGGGATACGGTGTGGATGCTTGGGAGAGAGGTGGCATGCTGAATGGAGGTGGTGCGTGGAGAAGAGGTTTGTTGGTAGGGAAGGGTTTTAAGTTAGAACACCGGTCTAGGATTGTTGCTCTGATACCATGTGGAAAATAATGAGAGGGTGAGAATTGCATACTTTTTTTATATGTCTAGGGGTCCTTATATGGTATGAAACTCTAGAGAGCTCAATATTGGAGAAAATATATTAGTGTCCTGGGATTACAAAGAATATTAGCTTCCTAAACATATATTACTAACATTGACCTTATTGACTCATAGGATTATTTCTCAACAATATGCCACCAAATAATTTGCAAATTATTTGTGACAATTGTAAATAGATCATTATTATTTATGAATCATATATTCATCCATCCAAAATTTGATGTAAATGTCATTTACATTTAACTGCTCAATGTGAATCCAATCCATATTATTATTTAAATTGCAAATCCTATTTTGAATTAATTCTCTACAATATTATGGATCCCATCCACAATATCCACTATCATTGTAGATAGTGTTATACTCATTAATCTTATCTATGATAATTAAATCCAATTTAATTATCTCAGATACATCTCCACATTTGTCCAAATAATGTGAATTACATCCACATTATTAATGACTATTATATCCAATTTAATCATCAAATTTTCAATGTTCAAATAATGTTAGTAATGGAATTATTCTTGAATTCTTTCAAGAACAATGTGCTTCTCCGTGGATACTCAGAGATAAGGACATGTTGGCTATATCTTCCATGTATAGTGACTTGGATAATGAGATCTATTCTCTTATCTAGATCTAGAAGACCTCTCAGAGATGTTTGATCAAGTCAATCAGAATATCTAATCTTCTCATTGTATATGAGCCATATTCATATCAATGTTCAACATTCAGACCAAGATTGGATAACTAGTCTACTGAGTGGAGTCATTAATATCCAAATATGTTTTATCACTCCATCAGAATGGAAATGTCAATGTTATACAATCGATTAAGATCACACCCCTCTATACATCCTGCATGCTGAAAGGCATAGAATAAATCCAAAGTTCTGATCTTATTTGAACTGTCTCCTTTAGGGTTTTATTGTTAACTTTCTCATTCGATCATTGGGAGTTGACATTGATGATATGCTTTACAAAAGCATATATCTTACCTTCAAATCCTGTTTTATTTCTAATAAAAGATGACAAACGTTGGAATTTGATTTATCTCAATATCTTATGAGCGAGCTCATATCTTCCGATTCAGTAGTGAAGTTGTATGATCTCCGTGAGATATTGTATTACTCATATGTCCTCATATGCACACTAGCTACCCAATTTATACCTTGATTAGGTCATCAACCTAATGGTTTGCCTAACGTACCTAATGGTTTGTCTTCGATCAGAGGATGTGTGCCTATTCGTGAGAATATATGATACATGTCTTAGTTATCTCGATCTCATTAAGTAAAGTCTTTGACTTAACTCATTCAGCACCTCCGAATCTCTATTCATATGCAAAGGACCTACATAAAGAGGTTGGTCGGATGCCATCGTTTGGAGTAAGGATTGCCATCTCTTTCTCAGACTTGAGATCCCTTCTTGTTAATCACTTGACGGTATGGTTGAGTCCTCAATCTTATTCTTTAGATATTCCACCCTACACCATCCTCTATAATCTAACTTTTGGATCAACATATGCATGATATCAAGATGTCCATGATACATACCCCTAATTTTACTAAGAGACCTATTATGCAAATTAGTTATTATTTATTACAGATTAAGGAATGATCTGCAATAACCTTTATTGCATAATGGCTCGCTGTTGGCTCGCATGTCCAACAAAGGTCTCCATCACCTAGCTCGTACTTAATCTTGATTATTGAGTTGTGATCTTGATTAGGAGGCTCTCTAGCACCCCGTAGTTTCACACAATGAAGATGTTGGACAACTCAGTTTGTGAGGTCCCTACGATCTTAAGCATATTGTAAGATTTAATGATAAACTTCGTATCGTCGTGTACTCAATGCCATCATAGGAGAAACTTTATGGAGCCCCCTCACCAACAATGGTGACACATAATCGTCATCAACTTAAGTGTTGACCATGTAGATGATGTTTTCGATGTGCATGCGGGTATCAAGGAAGCCTTCATGCATAAAGGAAGGGATGTGATGAGTGCAGTTCTCATTGGAAATGCCTATATTAGGTAGAGGATCTCACAGTCATTAGATTCATGGATTTAATTCTTAGTATTCTGATACCATTCGTTGTCATTGTTTATGTTAGTCACAAGTCTCAAGGAATTGGGAAAGGGAGGAAATGGTCTGGTCATGGTTCACCAACACTGACAAGGATAATGATGGAGCGGGGCTTTTAAAGAGATAGAACGAAGTCGAATAAGGAGTAATGGACTATGAGTGGAGGTGGCTTGCCTTTTGGATATATGGGGCGATCTCATTTACTATAAATGTTGTGCGATTAGACACAGAGATAGGAACATCCTTCTTTATGATGTTGAGGACAAAATTCTGCCATATAACTACCATACATAAGGGGGAGGGGGGCGAATGTTGGAGGGGTATAGAGAGAAAAGGCGGGTTTCAGGGCATCGGGTGTAGAGCCCATGGTAGGGTGGAGGGGGAACTTGAGGTGGAGGAGCTAGTATGCATAGGGAGGGCTCAGAATGAAGGGACCTAGGGGGCACAAAATAGAATACAGGAGGAAACTATACTTAATTCCTTGACTTTAACATCTGTTTGGGAGGGGAAGAGATGGCAATTAACCATAGGTTCATAAGTTTTATTCGATAACGTTGTTAGGAACACAAACATTATTGCAAAATGGTAGGGGCGTATGTATAACAACGGAAACTCAAAAGGGCACATACGCATTTTTTTTATAGAGCTAAGAAGGACCTCCATATGATTTTTGATGCGGATTGGATTCCGGCGCGGCGATAGAAAAATATTTGAAAGGTGGATTTTTTTTTGGTGGAGAAGAATGGAAGGGTTGAGAAGAAGAAAAACTCGTCGGTAACGAGGGGTTGAAGAAAAAGAACCGTGAAGACCACGTGGAGAGAGGAGAGAAAATAGAGAGGGAGATAAAATCTCAAATTTTCATTAATACTTGACTGAATAAAACATTGGACCATCCCTTTATATAGGAGGGATGATCTTACAAAAATAGAAAATTAATTTAAATTGACAACCAATTTATCCTAATTGGACTCTAACTAATTAACCGACCGAATTTAAAATTAAATCTACGAATAAACGTTGGAGATCACAGGCGATTTCAATTATTTAATCAGAGATACGATAATCTAAATAAACGTAAATAAAATTAACTATCATAATTTAAATAAATAAGTGGCCCTATATTTGGGGTCCACGCTGCATCAACTCTCATCCACTTTAATTTTCGTCTCCCGACAAATTGCTTGATGTAGGCTTGGAGGTCAAATCTGCGTGCTCCGTCATCTTCTGGAAGAACTGGTGTGGGGTGAATGGCGGACTCCATATGCGGGCGCGGCTTTCGTTGTTGAAGAACATGTGTGGCGCAAACGACGGCGTCTTCTGGAATTTTGCCTCCTCATTGGGATGATGGAAAAATTGATGAGGCATGAAAAATATGGCCCTTGGAGAATCCATAGTGAAGAAATGGCACAAGGAGAGGAGAATAGGAGATGTGGCCAAAGAATGAAGGCATGGGGTCCTTATATAGGGAAAGCCCAAGGACCTAGTCCTATTTGTATAAGGGGGTCCTCAGATTCTTGACTTGCAGCATGTTTTTTTAAATATTTGTGCAGCCAGGGGCCTGGGCCCAATTTTCGTACCCCTTCATTTATCTTTGCTTTCCTATTGACTTTGGCTTTTCTGCAAATAGGGAATTCTTGGGATTTTTCTTTGCAATTTTTCCCATTCAATCTCAAATCCCTAGAATTGAGGGATTCGGCTCCTTTGGTTGAAATAACATCCGATAGGGTTCCTTCCTTCCCCACCAAGAGGTGGCGGGGCCGAGATTTAAGGGGGCGTCGTTGGCGAGATTCCGAGCAGCGGTGGAGGCGGCTTCGTGGGGCGAGTATGGAGGAGGCCTCCAGGCAGTCCGTGAGCAGTGGTACGCGTTTCGACGGCGGGGACGCCGTTGGCGCGCGGGAGGTGCGAGAGGAGCAAGGCGCTCTAGGCGATCCAGGCGTCACGGAGAGCGAGGCCAGCAACGGCTGAAGGTGCGGCCAGGTGGTTGAATCGGCACGCAGCAGCACGTGGCAGTGCTCGGGGGCGGAGCAAGAGATCGGGCGGCAGGGCTGCGAGGGAATTTGTTGGGCGACGCTGATGGAAGGCGGGGTGGCGAGGGGGGGGGGGCTGGTGCGGCACGCGTGAGGAAGGGGGTTTGTTGGCGGCGGTGTGGTGAGGATTGGAGCCGCAGGGGCTGCGAGGGGTGGCGCGGGAGGTTGTGGGCTGGTTTGCGAAGGGAGAGGAGGGATAGTTGTGGTCGGGGCTGAGTCGTAAGGGGGGTTGGGGGTCGCGGGAGGGGTCACCAGCGGGGTTGGGGTCTGGATCGGTGCCGCTGTGGTTGCGGGGTGGTCGGGGGGGTCCCGCGAGGGAGTGGTTGGAGGGGTGGGGCTCTCCGGGGTCGATTTTGGCGGTGACGGTAGATATGAAACCTCCTGGACAGTAGTTTCGACTTCGAAATCAGATTCTTCTTCCACGCTTTTGTCAAAAATCGGCCCTTTGTCTTCATTGTTTGGTTGCACATGAGTTGTATCAAACAAATCTTCATTTAAAATGGAAATACCTTCAATTTTTTGTTCACAAATAGGCTGTACAGCCGCTTCCGTGATCTGATTTTTGTCGTCATCGGGCGATTCTTCGTCGATTTGTGCGTCCAGGCATGCTTGCACCTTGATGCACGCTACAAGTTGCTGCCGGAACTTCTTTGAACGATACGGATCATGAGATGGGCGGCTGAGACCGAACTTTAAACACCAATATTCGACAGGATCGTCGAATCGTAGGAACTATTCGGTATCCATGCTCTGATACCAAATGATGCAGATTGGATTCCGGCACGGCGATAGAAAAATATTTGAAAGGTGGATTTTTTTGGTGGAGAAGAATGGAAGGGTTGAGAAGAAGAAAAACTCGTCGGTAACGAGGGGTTGAAGAAGAAGAATCGTGAAGACCACGTGGAGAGAGGAGAGAGAATAGAGAGGGAGATAAAATCTCAAATTTTCATTAATACTTGACTGAATAAAACATTGGACCATCCCTTTATATAGGAGGGATGATCTTACAAAAATAGAAAATTAATTTAAATTGACAACCAATTTATCCTAATTGGACTCTAACTTATTAACCGACCGAATTTAAAATTAAATCTATGAATAAACGTTGGAGATCACAGACGATCTCAATTATTTAATCAGAGATACGATAATCCAAATAAACGTAAATAAAATTAACTATCATAATTTAAATAAATAGGTGGCCCTATATTTCGGGTCCACGCTGCATCAATTTTTATTGATTTGGAGAAGGCTTATGATTCAATTCTGTTGATCATTTGTTTTTATTACTGTTTTCTATTTCTTTTGTCTTTTTTTTTTAATTTGCCCAATAGGTTCCTCTCCTATATAAGAGAACCCTGGGACCTCTCATTAATCAATTCATTCTTTTTATTATACATGGCAGTAGAGCGATGGTCCTAGACGGGAGTTCCCTTATTCCACCAAATCCTTACCCTGCCCCCTACCCCTCCATCTACAGTCGTCGACCCCTCCCGCCGCTCTTGGCCGCTGCCAGGCCGCTGCTCGGCCCCTCCCGTCGACGTCCAAGGCACAACCAAGACGTCTCCATCTGCCCAGGTTGCTGCTCGATACCTCCGGTTACTGCTTAGGGCACAGTTAGGCCCCTCCAATCGCCCAGCCCCTCGACCCTCCCAGGCCACCGCTAGCTCTCCCGTGCGTCTTCGTGCACCCCTATGGCTCGATCTACAGTTTGATTCGATCTGACTTTGATCGGAGAATGAGAATTCATACTTTCACGTTTTCCAGCCCTATAGAGCAATGAAGATTGTTGAGGATGGTTGTAAGAGTCTACACATACAACCAATCCTCCGTATGATCACATAGACTTGTTCATATCAGTGTACTCCCCAGTTGAGATTCGTTGTTCAACCGGTTTTCCATCATGTTACAAAACAAGGATGATATTTTTTCATCCGGAGCCTTCAATGGCCCCGCTCCCATCATTAAGATGGATATGACCAACTATGACTTGTAGTCCATGCCATTTCTCATCCTTATGCAGTGCAACAACATGGAGCCCATCCTGACAGATCCGGACCTAATGGATAAGATTGGGGCAAATTCTTCTTGGAAGCAAGATGACGTGTATGCACGTGTTTGGCTTTCAGGACCCTCACCAAGAGACAGTCAATGATATTCTGAATCAGCCCACCGCCATGGCGATGTGGGATACTTTGGCAACCACGTATGCTCAAGCAAAGAATGAGACCAAGATTCTTATGCTACAGTTCGATATCTATAATGCCAAGAAGAATGGTTGTCCTCTGCATGCGTACTACTCTTCACTCCGCAGCATGTTCGAGAACCTTCATAGCTACATACTCATGACCTCTACTTTGAGCAACAGAAGATGTATAAGAAATCCACATTGCTTGGAGTCTTCATGGCTGGACTTGATATATAGTATGATACTGTGCGTACTCAACTTCTTACGAGAACTACCATACGTCCTGTAGAGGTGGCCTATAGTCGTCTCAGTCGGATTATCATGCCTTCTACTATCACTTCTTCACCCTCTTCAGCAATGACCGCTTCTCGTGGCCCAGGAAGGACGATCCAGTCCAGAGGACGTACCCCTCGTGGTAGAGACGATGGACGCCAATGTGGCCCTTGCACTTACAGTCGTCGGCCTGGACATGCAGAGGATACATGCTACCAGAAGCATGTATATCCTGCTTCTGTTCGTGTAACAAAACAGATTGTGCCTTCAGAGACTCCAGCTTCCCAAGTTGTTCCTCACATGGATGATATTGTCTCTCGTATTCGAGAGATCATGACTCCTATTGCTAGCACCACTACTACATATACCGCAACCATAGCCAGAGCCTCTTTGAGATCCTCAAGTATCTCCTATGTTTTAATCAGTAGTATTGGTGCAGGCATGACAGAGTGGATTATGAACTCTAGTGCTTCCCACCACCTGTGTGGAGACAGACCGCATCTAAGGTCCTATAGGACCATACCACATGACAAATGGGTTATCACTGCTAATGGCGACAACTTACCCGTTACAGAACATGGGGATGTATATTTGAGTTGTCCATTTACCTTCAGAATGTTTATATGCTCCTGACTTACAGATGAATTTACTTTCCATTAGTCAGATTACTAAGGATCTGCATTGTTGTGGCATTTTTGATCCTTCGTCTCTTGTATTCCAGGACATACTTACAAGCAGGGTGATTAGCTGTGATCGTGAGCATCAGGGGCTTTACAAACTGGTCCAACCCCATAATGTTGGCGTTTCTACTAGACCTACTAGACCAATTTCACCGTATCTGTGACACCTTCATTTAGGCCACCTTCCTCTGCAGAAGTTGTGTCATGTTCTCCCTTAGATCTCTATGAGATCGTCTTTCCAGTGTGAGGCATGCTAGCTTGGGAAGCATCACCATTCCTCCTTTCCCTCCCATCAAATTCGGAGCAGTTCCCAGTTATTTGAGCTCTACATTTGGACATTTGGGTTTCGAGTCGTGTTCCTGATCACCAGGGACACTGTTTTTATCTAGTTGATGTTGATGATTTTTCTAGACTTTCTTGGGTCTTCTTATTGAAGAATAAGTCTGAGGTTGGATTTGTGATCAAATATTTTATTAATGAGATAAAGAATATTTTTTTTTGCAAAAGCCAAATACCTTCGTTCTGATAATGCCTTAGAGTTCTACACTTTACAACTTTCTGAGTTCCTTAGATCTCTTGGCATTGTTCACCAGACCTCATGTGCTTATACTTCCCAGCAGAAAAGTGTTGCCGAGCATAAACACCATCACTTGATGTGACCAGAACCTTGATGATACAGAGTCATGCTTTTCATGCTTAATAGGGAGATGTTTTCCTCGCTGCATGCTATCTGGTGAACCGTATACCCTCGTCTGTGTTGGGAGAGAAGATTCCTTTCTCGATTGCATTTCACGAGAAGGATCTTTTCTCCCGTACACTTCATGTGTTTGGTTTTGTTGCATTTGTTCATGATACCTCTCCTGGTCGTAACAAGCTCTCTCCAGAGCTGTCAAGTGCGTTTTTTGTCGGCTACTCTCGTACCCAGAAGGGGTACCGCTGCTTTGATCTGCTCAGGAGAAAGTACTTGGTCAGTGCTGACGCCACTTTCTTTGAGTCTGTCTTGTATTTTTCTCCTGCAGGTGACAAACTAGCTCCGTCTGACTTTGATGTTGAGATGTACATGACTCCACCTCTTACTGTCATAACAACACCACCACTACTACTACCACCACCACCTATACCTTCTCATGTGGCTCTACTTTCTACTGTGACTTAGTTTTTGCCACATGTTTTTACTCACAGGTCTCACTCGGTTCCCACTGCTCACATGTGTTTCTCGTCATCCAACACGCCTTAGCTATGCAATGAGCATGTTGTTTCTACTAATGGCACTATTGAGTTGTCTGTACAACGAGTTTCCATACAGGATGAGCAGGCGCCCTCTCAAGAGGGGGACTCATAGGTTAAGGACTTGGCAGATGATCTTGATGCCCCGATTGCTCTACGTAAGCTGTAAGGTAGTTGTGCTATTTATCCTCTTGCAACCCAGGTTTCCTTGAGTAGGCCATCAGAGGATTTCAGGAGATTTACCTTGACACTATCAACCGTGGAGACACCACAACCATATCAGGAGCTCTTCAGGAAAGCAATGGAGATTAGCCATGGAGGAGATGACTGCGCTACAGTCACGTAGTACATGGAGTCTCGTTTTTGCTCCAGTTAGCGCATCCGTTGTGGGATGAAAATGGGTGTTCACTGTAAAACAGGTAGTGCAGATCACTATCAGGCGAGACTTATGGTACGTGGGTTCACCCAGACATATGGGGTGGATTATAATGATACTTTCTCTCTAGTTGCTAGACATTCTACTCTGCATATTCTACTTTCTGTTGCTGTGACACGATATTGCCCCCTTGTCGAGCTTGATGTGAAGAATACCTTCCTTTAAGTGATCTACAGGAGGAGGTCTACATGCGGCAGACACTTGGGTTTGCTGCTAAGAGAGTGTCAGAAGGTTTGCAGGCTGCATAAGGCTCTCTATGGCCTTAAGAAGAATCCAAGATCATGGTTTCAGAAGCTCTCGGACTTGATAGATCATAATGGATTTGTGTGATCAAGTGTCGATCACTCCTTTTTTGTGCAGAGGACCCAGAGAGGTATTATTGTCATCCTTGTTTATGTTGATGACATTATTGTTACAGGGGATCACAAGCAAGGCATTCAGGGTGCCAAGGACTTCCTAGGTTAGCATTTTGTGACCAAGGACCTTGGACATTTACGTTACTTCCTTGGATTGGAGTTTTCCAGGAACCAACGAGGTCTTGTGATGACCCAAAGGAAGTACATTATAGATCTTCTTTCAGAGACAAGCTTGGCAGATTGTAGACCGGCCACTACTCTTATTGACCCGAGCATGAAGCTCTATGATGATGACACTGAGGAGGTCGACAAGAGGAGGTACATAGAGCTTGTTGGCAAGCTATTATATGTGACTATTACTTGCCCGACATATCATTTGCCGTGAGAAAAGTGAGTCAGTTTATGGAACGACCGAGATAAACACATATGGATGTAGACATCACCTGGTACGAGACTTCTTTTCAGCAAAGGTACATCTCTTTTAGTTAAAGCATGTGCAGATGCAGATTATGCTGGGTGTTTAAAGGATAAGTCTACATCAAGATTTTCTGTGTGCATAGGGAATTCCCTGGTTTCATGGAAGAGCAAGAAACATACTGTGGTTGCCAGATCGAGTGTTGAGTCAGAATACAGGGTCATGGTGCAGGTTAGCACAGAGATAATGTGGGTCAGATCTGTTCTTACTGACCTGATTATAGAGGTGCCTCTTCTCATGCACCTCTAATGTGATAATCAGGCTGCTTTTTTCATTGACAACAACCCATCCTTTCATAAGAGGATGAAGCATATAGAGGTGGACTGTCACTAGACTCGTGACATGATATAGAACGGTCTTATCATCACTACACATGTCAGCTCCGGAGACCAGACAACATGTGTTCTTACTAAGGCCCTAGGTAGAGGGCCTTATCAGAGATATTGTTCCAAGCCATGTTTGATTGATATCTTCGCTTCATCTTGAGGGGGAGTGTTGAGACATTTGTTGTCTTTATTATTGTTTTCTATTTCTTTTGTCTTCTTCTTGTAATTTTCCCAATAGATTCCTCTCCTATATAAGAGAACCCTAGGGCCTCTCATTAACCAATTCATTCTTTTTCTTCTACAAGTTTCAAGGGTGATATTGTGAAGAGTTTTGGAGAAGAGACAAATACCCATCCTATTCATTAATCTTATAAAGGATATGTATGATGGGGCTTCATCTTGTGTAAGGATCTAGTTTGGGAAGATTGGCTATTTTAACATTAGCATCGGTCTGCATCAAGGGTCGGTTTTGAGTCCATTCCTTTTTGTTTTGATTATGGACGAGTTGACTAGTCACATTCAAGATGATATATCCTGGTGTATGTTGTTCGTCGATGATATTGTTTTGATTGATAAGACAAGAGATGGAGTAAACGAGAAGTTGGACGTTTAGAGACATGCCTTAGAAACTAAAGGATTTTGTATAGAATGGCTAAGACTGAATATATGGAGTTTACATTTAATGGAAACTACAATGAAGGACTCATGGTGAAGATCGGAGACGATAGCATTCAGAAGAAAGATTCCTTTAGATACTTGGGATCTATTTTGCAACAAGATGGGGAAATTGACAGGGATGTTGCACATAGAATAAATGCAAGTTGTCTAAAGTGGAAAGGAGACTCTATTCTTCTTTATTGATAGGAAAATCCATTTGAAAGTCAAAGGAAATTATTACAAAGCATCCGTGAAACCTGCTACACTTTAGGGATCAGATGTTGGCCTGTTAACAATAGACATGTGCAGAGGGTTTCAACAACAGAAATGAAAATGCTAAGTGTGGTCACACATAAAAAAATCGGATTCATAATGATGCAATCGAAGGAAAGTTGGTGTATCTTTGATAGAGGATAAGATGATAGAAATCTGCTTAAGATGGTTTTGCCATTTGCAATGGAGGTCAGTTGATGTACCAGTTAGAATATGCGAGCTTTGGAATGGTTAGCCGGTTAAGAGAGGACGAGGAAGCCCCAAGAAGTGTTGGAATGAGACTATCCAAATGTTCTTAGTTATTTGGATTTAAGCTTGAGAATGCCCCAAAATAGATCTGAATGGAGGAAAAAATCTATGTAGCCGATCCTACTTAATTGTGGGAAAAGAAAGACTTTGTTGTTGTTACCTTTTTCTCTACAATATTTATCTATTCTATAGTTCGGACACTATTAAATAATAAAAATTAAAATTTAATGGCAAAGTTTCTTGGTTTAGATGAAAGTACATTTGCATTTTAGGTGGTCATATATGGTTGTAAATATACGATAATACTTTGACATCTACCGCTCTAAATAATAACATAGTATTGGAATTTCAAAATCCAATTTAAATAAAAATCAGTGAAGCCTTCTCCTACTTTAAGTTGGATTGGCTACATGGATTCTTGATCAAATCCATGTTGAAAGATCCGACTATTTTTTATTGGTTGTTGGCTACCTGACACAACCCTCACAAGGAGACATTTGAACCGTAGTTTTTTAGTTGAGACCATCAGAGTGGGTTCAAAATCAAATTTAAATAATATCAGAAAATGATAATTATGTATATGCTCTACTAAATAAAAAATAATTATAAAAAGGACATATTTTAATATTTCTATGTCAAGTCATGAGAAATGATGAGATGCTTTGAATCTTAACATGGTTGTTCAACTCTGTGTATTGCAGAGTTCATTACTATTAAAAAAGGAGTTCATAATTGACCTCTCACAACATGGAAGATGAAACTTGTCTCTTGATACATGGGTCTCTATCTGACTAGCGAACCGAGGGAGGGGGGAGGGGAGGTGAGTGAGGCATGTGCACCCTCCTTCTGTGGAAGCTCTACGACAATGCTTATAAAAAAATTATGCTTATGTGTCTTTTTTTGAATTCAAAAAGGGGGAGATATACTAAGGTATTTGCCTCAAATATATTACAAAAGGTGAGAAAGAAAAACTTATAAGTGCTACGATTGGAGGAGAGTCTTGGAATGAGAAATTACACCTACAAAATAAAAATGTTGCGAGGCAAAGAGTGCACCATTTCTATCAAGCCAAAAAACCCAAATAGTTGGTAATGGTAGAAGAAGCTCAGCTCTAGGACGATTCTACCTGCATCTATGGAGTCCCAAAATGCTTCGATGCTCTAAAATTTCTGCCAGTTTAATCCAAGTTCGCACTATACAAGTTTAATCCGAGTTCACACTATACAGGGGAGGACTTCCCATAATGAAAGAAGAGATTCTCTATGATTTCTGTCTACAAATCACACAAAGGGCACGTGTTGGGTATGCTTGCAAATAGTCTAAAACAATGGTACTTCATCAAAACCTGCTTCCTTCTCAATAGCCACATAAAAATACTTATTTTGGATGTAGCTATCTCCAAATAAGATTGCAATCATGGATGAGGATGTGAATACCTGAAGGTGGAGATTTGTCCATCACTTTGTAGGCACACTTTAATCGAAAACATGTTATCTTTCCAAACTCAATGATCCCTTTCTTCCGAGTGGCCATCTACACCGCTCAGAGACCAAAAAATAAAGGAACTCCTCCAGTCGTTGGTCTGAGAAATATGATAAGAACAGAGGCATCCAGTTTCCATCTGACCAATAGTCTGCCACCCATGCCTCACAGTTTGCAGCTTGGGCAAAGAGTCGTAACACGCGGAAAGGGGTACTCTACATGTCTAGTTGTCAGTCCAGAAAGGAAAACAATCACCTCTACCAAGAATCATGCGAAAAAGATTAGTAAATCGCAACATCACATATTGTATTCATTTCCAAAAGGCTGAAGAGTAGTAGGTGTGATGCTAAGACAAGTCGTCTTGAACCTGAATGTCATATATACTGCAGATGAGTCTGCAACATAGATCTTCCTTCATCCCCAGATTATGCTGACCCACTTGAGAAGTAATGCCTCATTCATGGCCTTTAGATGAGAGATGCCAAGTCCACCAACTACCTTTAGGAGCGCCACCGTTTCCCAATATGCTGAATGTACTCTCGAGCCTTCTTGTCCTGACTTGCCTCAAAGGAACATCTGCATGACCACCTCCATTATGCGTCGAATAATAGTAGGAAGAAGGCACGCGAACATGTAGAACAAAGGAATAGTCGAGAGTACGTTCTTCATCAACACCAGACAACCCCTACGCGATAGGATGGCTGCTGTCCATTTCGACAGCTTCCTCTTCATCTTCTCTAATAAAGGAAGCCAATCTGAATAATAAGTCTCCCATTGGTCATGGATAGACCCAGATTATGAATAGGTAGGGAATCATAGTCTGTTTCCAAGTCTTTACTGTATGCCCGAGCTTCATCAACATATATACCAAAAAGGATAAACATAGACTTGCTGTGATTGAGGATCGACCCAGAGAGTTGGCCAACTATCTCAAAATTTGTAGCCATCCCTTTAGAATCCTCTCTCGCACCTTCAATGAAAAAGATGGTTTCATCTGCATGCAACAAAGGAACAAGAATATCCCCAATAGAATAACCATCAGTAAACTCACCCTGCTACACCTTATCCACCATACAACTCAGGACATCAACAACAATAACAAAAAACATAGGGGCATGATAACAATCCATGTCTCACACCCTGCTAAGGATGAAAGAAACCCCCCTCCAGACGCTCATTGACCAGTACCGCGTAAAATGCTGTCATGATGCAGCGCTTCGTCCAAGAGATACAAGTGTTCGGGAATCCTCGTTTTGCCATATCTAACCAAAGAAAATGCCAATCTAAGGTATCACAGTCCTTCGAAAAATCTACTTTCCACAGAATATCGCTTAAGCATCATCTTTTCCAATCTGTAATGATATTTGTGGCCATAGCCAGGTTGTCGTTATTCTGTCTTCCTAGAATAAACATTGACTGGAGAGGAAATATAATGTAATCCATAACCCTATTCAGTCTATTCACCAACATCTTTGCTACCACCGAGTATACAACATTGGAGAATGCAATTAGACGATAGTGCTCCACTCTCTCAGATACCTCCTTCTTTGGCAGGAGAAAAATAAATTCCTTATTGAGTCACACAAAAAGAGCATTGCCTCCGACAAATTCTTCCGCAACATTCAATACCTCTCTACCCACCAAAGAACAAATTTCCTAAAGAAGTAAACTGGGAATCCATCCGAACCAGGCACACCATCCACGTTCAAACTCCAGATTGCATCCTTAACCTCCTTCATAGTGAAGCTCTGAACCAAATGGTTCACGTGTTGTTCAGAGAGTTGGGTTGCCCCCTCGTTGGTCTATGTCCATGTTCTACCAACAGATCTCCGTGAGAACTCATGAAAATGTTCCTTGATTACCCATCCAATCTCTCGATTTCCCCTTACCCTCCTTTCATTTGCCACGATAGAACGAATCAGATTATGTCGATATCTTCCACTGTCTACCCTATGGAAATATGAAGTATTGGTATCTCCCTCCTTGAGCTAACAAATACACGACTGCTTCCTCCACTCGGTGACTCATTTTTTTATCTTCAATTGTGATTACTTTTTGTGTTGCTACTCTCTCTCTAAGCTCCTCAATTTTTAGATCTATGATGTCTTTTAACTCGTTGAGTTCTGCCTCCATCCAACATGTTCTTCTAGCATCTCGGATCTCCATCTTGAATAGACTTATCTTGGTATGCAACGAATGAAGCTTCAGGGCCATACAGATGGTGGCTGGTCTTGAACACTCCGTAGAGGACCAGTGACTGGAAACCAGGTTTTTAAAGCCCTCTTCGTGGAGCCAAACATGCTCTAATATGAAAAAACCCGAGGAAACCGGACCATCTCCAGAGTCCCATATCAAGGGAGTATGGTCTGACCTGGAACATGGTGTAGATCGATAGAGGGAATAGATCCAAGAGCTTCGATGAATCCAAGAAACGATCTAAACGAGAGCGAGAGACATAACTTCTCTAGGTAAATCTTGTATCTGGTGCATCAATCACCTCAAACATAAGGTCATCAATCAACTCGGCAAAATTGTTGGAACCCGGGTCCTCACCACCTCGTACCTTAGGACGATCATAAAAACAAGGTATTGTTCATATCTTCTCCCACAAGTCAAGCCTCACCGGGTTCCGACTTCTGGCATCACATAAATCTGTCCACATAGATCTTTGATCTACGATACACGATATATATACATAGGACACTACCAAGTGCGAGCTCAAACTAAGATTCTCCAACTGCACAGTCAACACATGGCTGCATCTACGTTCAGAAATGAAAGAGAAGATTCCTCCTTACTCCCCGTAGCATTAAAAATTCTGAAATCTGATAGTGAACGAGCACCCATGGATCTCTAGACAAAGCTGGGACATGAATACTATTGGTGGAAGTACGAAAACTTTTGTATTCCTGTAACCCTAGGCTCTCTTATATAGGGAGAGACCCATGGGTAAATTACATATGGTAGACATGGGAAAATACAATAGACAAAAAGATACAAAGAAAGAAGAAATAACTCAACACTCCCCCTCGAGATGGAGCATAGATGTCAATCATGCTCAGCTTGGAAGTACACTTCTGAAATGGCCCCCTGAGTAAAGTCTTGGTAAAGATGTCTGTCGTTTGTTCTCCTGAATTAACATGAGAGGTAGAAATCAGACCCTTTTGGATCATATCTCTAGTGTAATGGCAATCTACCTCAATATGTTTTGTTCTCTCATGGAATGTTGGATTGTTAGCAATGAAGAGAGCAGAATGATTGTCACACTGGAGATTCATGGGGAGAGGCACCTCTACAGTCAAGTCATCAAGGACCGATCTGACCCACATCATCTCTGTACTAGCCTGTGCCATAGCCCTATATTCTGAATCAGCACTCGATCTGGCAGCCACAGTCCTCTTTTTGCTCTTCCAGGAGACTAGCGAATTCCCTATGAACACAACAAAACCTGAGGTAGACTTTCTATCCTTCGGACATCCAACATAATCTGCATCTGCACATGTTGTAACTGTGAGATACGTGCCCCTACTGAACACAAGTCTTGTGCCCGGCGAATTCTTCAGATATCTCAGAATCATATAGACTGCATCCATATGTGTCTATCTAGACTGCTCCATGAACTGACTTACTTTGCTTACAACAAAGGCTATGTCAGGCCTCGTGATGGTCACATATAAAATCTTACCAACAAGTTCCCTGTATCTCCTCTTGTCGACCTCTCCAGTGTCATCATCATATAGCTTCATACTAGGGTCAATAGGAGTAGTAGTAGGACTACAATCTACCATGCCTGTCTCGGAAAGAAGATTTGTAACATACTTTCTTTGTGTCATCACCAGACCACGCTGGTTCCTGGCAAACTCTAGCCCAAGAAAGTAACGTAGATGTCCAAGATCCTTGGTCTTCTTGGCTCCCTGAATACCCTGTTCATCATCTCCTGTAACAATAATATCATCAACGTACACAAGGATGACAATAGTACGTCGCGGTGTCTTCTGCACAAACAAAGAATGATCAACATTCGATCATACAAGCCCCTGTTGCTCTATCAAGTCCGAGAGCTTCTGGAACCATGCCCTTGGACTCTGCTTAAGACCATAAATAGCCTTGTGTAGTCTGCAAACCTTCTGAGACTCCCCCTCAGTAGCAAACCCAGGTGGTTGCTGCATGTATACCTCTTCCTGAAGATCACCGTAAAGAAAGGCATTCTTTACGTCTAGTTGATATAACGACCAATCTCGCGACACAACAATAGACAGAAGAATACGCAATGTAGAATGCCTTGCCACTGGTGAGAAAGTATCATGTTAGTCCACCCCATAAGTCTGAGTGAACCCACGAGCCACAAGTCGCGCCTTATAGCGATCAACGGTGTCATCCTCACGATGCTTCACTGTGAATATCCATTTGCATCCCACAGAAACAAGACTCCATGTACCATGCGACTATAGCGCTGCCATCTCCTCTTCCATAGCCGAACACCAACGACTATCCTGAAAGGCCTCAGTATAATTTCGTGGAATATCCACGACAGATAAAGCCATCGCAAATTTCTAAAACTCCCCTGTTAGACGATGGAAGGAGACATGTGATGCCAACGGTAAGAAGCATATGAGCGTTTCTACTTTCTCACTGCAATAGGAATATCCGGATCAGATACGCCATCCTCCATTTGCGTGTTATCTCCCTGCAATGACTTGCATCGATACAACTTCAGACCCATCGTTAGAAGTTATGCTATCAGAACAAACCTGGCGCTCCGTGAGGGCTAGGCGAAAGCCATGAGCGGGCGCAGACCAACACGTGTAGACATGAGGATAGGATGGAACAAGGGGCACGCTGGACAGGATAGAAGGTGGCAGTGGAGGGGATGGTGCTAGTGGTGGTGTTATTGGCGGTGAAGGTACATCATGCATAGGAGGAGGTGGCATGTAGATCTCACTGTCCAAATCTGATGAGGCTAACCGATCACCTGTAGTGGAGAAGTACATTACATACTCAAAGAAGGTGACATCAACACTAATATAGTATTTTATATTCAAAGGATCATAGCATCGATATCCCTTCTGAGTCCTAGAGTACCCAATAAATACACATTTGACAGCTCTAGGAGCGAGCTTTTCAAGGACAAGAGACAACTTGTGGACAAACGCAACCGATCCGAATACACAAGGAGTAAGGGAGAACTGATGTACAAAACTTAGTTCGTACAAAACTCCAAAGCATTGTCAGTTTGTACAAACTACACGGAGGTAGAGAAAACATTTTTCACTTCAATAATAAAGATTTTGATCACATTCCCTGCTTCAGATTTATTTTTCAATAGAAAAACCCATGACAAGCGAGAGAAATCGTCCACAGCTACAAGATAAACACGCGTCCTAGATGATCGAGTACACGACTCGGACTCCATATATCAATATGAAATAACTCAAAAAGGGAGCTACTGCTCCGACTCTGACGACTAGGGAGGCAGACCGATGATGCTTTCCCTACTGACATGCTTCACACTGAAAAGAAGTACTGGGTGAGATCTGCGGCAGAATATGACACATCTTCTGAAGAGGGAGATGACCAAATCTGAGATGCCATGTAAAAGGAGAGTTCGATCCCGACAAATGAGTAGATACACCAGCATAGGAATTTTGAACCAGACGATACAGGCCACCATGCTCACGGCCACACCCAATCACTTTGCCCGTAAGGATGTCCTGAAAAACAAGAGACGATGGGTCAAAAATGGCTCTGCAATGTAAATCCTTTGTAATCTGACTAATAGAAAGTAAATTCATAGAGAAAGCAAGAGCATGTAGCACATTCTGTAGTCGCATCTAAGGCGTCAACATAATCTCCCCCTGTCCTGTGATCGGGGAATGAGTACCATCAGCTATCACAACTGTTCTTCCTAGCGAAACCTGTCTTTATGCTGAAAGCTGATGTCTGTCTCTACAGAGATGATGCGTAGCACCGGAATCCATAATCCATTTTGTTGTGTCAAACCCATGACAAGAAGAGAAAACATAAGTACCTGTGGTGCTGGCTGTAGCAGAGGTACTAGCAGAGGCAAAGAAAACCACATCCGAATGATCTGCCGGAGATGGTACCATGGAAGGAGGTATAATATCTCTCAATCTGGACACAAGGTGATCAAACATCTGATCTAACGTGGAAGCAACGGGGGACTCAATCTGCCCTGCAACCCTAGCCGATGCAGGAAACCCATGCTTGGAATAGCATGTGTCCTCAGTATGCCCTTGGCGATGGCAAAAGGTATATGTCTGACGAGTGCGACCTCCTCTGCCACGAGGTCCACGTCCACGGAAGTTAGAATGACCTCCTCCTCCCCGAGAGGCTGCCATGGCTGAAGAAGTCTGACTTGAGGTAGCGGATGAAATAGTGATTCTGTTAAGCCTGCGAAATGCTTCCTCCATGGGGGGTTGACATCTGCTATTATCTGAGAACGAGCTGCATCATATTCAGGATCAAGGGCTGCCAGGAATACCCCAACCATGGTAGCATTCCTATATGTCTTCTACTACTCTGGAGTTGTCGTTAATGGCATGAAACTATGTAACTTCTCAAACATCCCATGCAAGGATGTATACGAAGAGTGCAGAGGACGTCCGTTCTGTTTCACAGTAAATATGTCGTGCTGAAGTTGGAGAATCTTTGTCTCGTTCCTCGCTTGAGAATAGGTTGCTGCGAGGATATCCCATATCGCCTTGGCAGTAGGCTGATGTAACACGTCATTGGCGATCTCAATCGTCAATGTACCAGAGAGCCACACCTTGGCATAGGCATCATCTGCCTCCCACGAGGCATTTACCCCAGTCTTCTCCACCGGCTCCTCCTCTGTAAGAATATGCTTCTTACCATTTGACTTCATCAGGCTCATGAACTGCATAGCCCAGAGCTCATAATTCATCCCTCCATTTTTACAATAGGCGCTAGACCTCGGAATGCGCCTGTGGCGGGTTCACCAACCTTGTTTTCAGACATATTGCCGGAAGAAGAATACTATGGGTTGTGTAAACCGAAGAAATTGTCTACACAAGCATATGTGGGTTTGTGTGCACGTGTAGACTCATGCACACAAACCCATCATCCAGTCAAAGAAGTCGATGCACAAGAAGGGCGGCGCATACCGGGAGGATGTACGCGGTGGCATGCACCGGCGGGGAGAACCGGCTGGGCTGGCGCGCTGGGGCAGTGCGCTGTGGCAACGCGCTGGGGCGACGCTCGAGGATGAGGCGGAGACAGCTCGCGTGAGGCGGAAGTGACGTGCGAAGGGGCGGCGCACGACGCGCGAGAAGGCGGCGCTCGATAGGGGGGGGGCGTGCAAAAGTCGGGAGGTAGGGTTAGGGTTTTTGGGGTTCGAGAGCTCCGGTCTTGGTCCGCCGCTCTGATCCCATGTTGGTGGAAATACGAAACTTTTTTATTCCTGTAACCCTTGGCTCTCTTATATAGGAGAGACCCATGGGTAAATTACATATGGTGGACATGGGAAAATAAAATAGACAAAAAGAACAAAGAAAGAAGAAAGAACTCAAGAAATACAAATTTGTTCCTTGTAACACAACAATATTACAACTCCAATCCTTCAATAACATACCAATTGATCTACGCTTTTCCGGGTCACACAGACCTCTCACATTCCAAGTTAGAACCTCCATTAAGGAAACCTAATTGTTCCCGTTGTTGAGACCACACCCACCACCTAGGTAATATGGGTTTTAAAACCATAAATTATCGAAGTCCTTGCTCCCATTGTCACGGGGCGCTTTCTATTTTTGTAGCATTTCATCCCTTTTCTGACTCCCTACTCCCACACTGCAGAGGAGGACTAGGATGATGCCAAACTGTCAGCCACATCCGAGGATAAAGGGTGCTCTGCATCACGTTTCAGACTAACAACGGCTTCAAGAACCCCAACTTCCTTATCAAGCGACAACATCCAAGGTTCAACGAGAGGCTTACTAGATGAAACTGAGAGGGAGTCACCTTCAAGAGGAGCAACAACCACCTTGGTTTGCAAATCACCCCCATTTCTGGAATCCTCGAGAAACCTAAAGTCCTATTAAAAATGAAAGGGCCCCTCTACTTACACAAAGAATCGCCTATCAGATCTTCTCGTTGTTGATCTACATCCAAATCTAGGTCATTTGTGTTGGGATGTAGTGGATAGAAGGCATGAGAAGTAACTGGCAAGGATTGAGATTTCACGAAATTTCGGCTTCGACAGGGGCTGGGTATTGAAACTCCCCTATGTCGATTTCCTGGATTTCGATTGAGATGGGTCAAAATGTCGATGATATTTCGACATATCGACCATATCAGTCTAAATTCATGGTTCTCATTACCAAATTTCTCGAATTTCGACCGACATCAACAAAATTTCACTGGTACCTATGTGTATCAACGATATTATCCATGTAAACGTGATTTTACTAATTGTTTTGCTATTCCCAATATCAAAACACATACTGATTTATATATTTTCTTTCGGGTCAGGGTGCTGCCCCCGCAGAGCGCACCTGCTCCCCCTAGACCCCCAATCTTGCTGATTAGGCAATGAGACATCGTCTGGTAGGGTATGGTGTGACAGGAGAGACGCATACGACGATTCTTTGGGTTTTAGCAATGGAGATGAAACAACTTTATAGCTTTTTGATATTCGATATAGCTTGTTCGTTTGTTTCTGTTTGTCATTTATTTTCTAAATAGATGCATCTTTACTGTAAGCCTATAACTAATTATATAATTCACTAGAACTTTGTCCATAATAGTTATTTCTATGAATGAATTATTGTCTTATTCATTGTTTTCTATATTTTAAAATCAAATGTCTCATTTGATTTTTATGACCAAAGAAGATGTGTTCTAAATGTTGTTTACTTAGTTATTTCGATTTCCATTTCCAATAACTATCAGTCTGCTCAACGATATGTCCAATATATGCAATATAAGGTGTTTGAATGAGAGATATGTGTGATATATGTGTGCATTTGTAACAAATTGTTGTTTCAAGAACTTGGATGACATCCATTTCCAATATGCATCAGACAAGAATCAACATTGACATCGATATGGTCGATAGGATCGATATGTTTGATATAAGGGGAATAAGTGAACTATATGTGTGATATAAGTGTGTTTCTGTAAGATATTTATTGTTGTAATAACTAGAAGATCATAATTTGCAAAAAAATGGTTGACAATAACTTTTATAGCCATTTTCGACATTTCCTTTGAAACAGTCGAAATTTCCTAAAATTTCATAGAAATTTCAATTTTGGGTGGGTGGGTAGGAGGGGGGGGGGGGAAGATATTGAAATCAAAATTTCGAACCTTAGTGATTGGCCGTAGCTGCAGTGATAAGGCTCCATCATCTTGACTCAAGGCCCCTCCCTCAACATGCCCATGTAAGTCCGAGGTGACGTAAATGAAACTCCCCTCCTTTAAACTCGGATCCTCTAAGTTATGAAGTAACATTTCGATTAGGGTCATTCTAGGCCAGTTCTTCTTTCGACTGAAAGCTGTGCACAGCTCGGATATTATATTAACCCAATGAGCCTGAAGACCCGATAACCAAAGAGGTGATATGTCCCCAAAGGGATGTGAGAAAAACTCCGCTTCATTTCGCTTTATTTCCAAAGAGTGCCGATTTTGACAGCTTTCCAAAGAAGGTGACTTTTGAACTTCAAAACCCTGCAAATATGGTATCTCCTCCTCCTCCTCCTCCTCCTCCGATTTCACCCCCGAATCATGGAACTCCTTTGAATCTGATAACAGAGCAGCCTCCGCTGGAGTAACCTCCAACACTGAAGCAACCTCCTCCCTATCAAAAACTCTCTACAGTGAGTTCTTCAAAAAGGAGTCTTCAACATCATCATCCAGGGCAAGCGAGCCTGGTGGTGCTGATGGATGGACCACCTTCACAAGGAGCTTGAAACAAGTATGCCCAATCAGTAGCTTGCAGACCCACTCCGAGGGCATGGAAGCAAACCCCTCAATGGCGATGAGAGTTTGATTTGGGCATTATCTTGATCCGTTGTTATTCGACAAGATCACCTTCACCAAATCGAATTCCTTCAACGTCGACCCGAGAGCCTCCACCGTGTGCGATAGGAACGATACTTCAATAACCCTAAAAACACTACTGGAAACCTCCAACGGTTCCCCATTCGTAAAGCGTAGCTTTCTCCAACAAACCTTGTTTTCCTCGCCCAATGCAACCAGGATGTCAGACTCAACAATTGATAAACCCTTGACACAACACCTCTTACCATCCATTGGAGCCACGTCTCTTGAAAATGAAGGATCAAGCTTCTAATGCACGGTTGACTAGATTGCGTGAACATCTAGGACACCCAAAGAGCTCAATATTAGCATACAATTCTTCAATGGACTTGGCCTAGCGACGCCCTCACCAACCACAACAGCATACGAGTGTGCTGGATTCTGCAGCCTAGGTACGAAAATGCTCCTCATGCCGAGATGGAGGAGCTTCTTGACAGTTCTTCCCAATCCCAGGACAAGAAGCATGGCGGTGTCCCCCTGCTCCACAACCAAAGCAGCGAGCGGCTGATGAACAGACCGAGGCCCGATGGCCATAGCTTCCACACTTATAGTAGCGTTGGTCGTGTTTGCGGTGAGAGACAAACGTCTAGCCCTCCCTTTGAAGGATATGGAATAATCCTCAAGCGCATCAAGAAAGCGTGAGCATCGTATCGAATACGACGAAGAACGACTAGTTGGACTAGTTGTTCTATGCAGCGGAAATTAAAAATTTTTTTATGCAACGAAACCACATGATCCAAGAACACTTCTCAGATCGTTTCGTCTAAACCACAAACAAGTAATAGGATTACCTCTTGAAGCGTGGTTGCGATCAAGTCTCTAAACGAAGAGACCTCCTGTCTTAAGTCCGATCCGATGGAGGAGACGCTTGCGAGCGCGGGGATGAACCGCATACTTCTCGCAATCCATGTTGATGATCCAAGCGGTGGATCTCCTGATCTCGACACACGAGAACCATCGTCTTCTTCACAAGCGAGGCGCACCGAAGGAGATGGAGATCCACGAGCAAACGATCGGGCAACATGACGACGACGCTGCGGTGATGGAGAGTCTTTCTAGGGCATCCATGGTGGACGATCATGAGAGGAAGAGAGAGGGCTGACGTGTAGAGAGAAAGAGAGAGAGACGTGCTTCTAAAGCATTGTGTTGTGTAAAGAAGAGCAAAGGGGTGCCTCTCCTTTTATAATATTTTAGGATCCATGGATCTCAATCCATGGACAACACAAATCCAATGGCTCTCACTGATTGTGTTTCTTTCAATGGCTAAGATTTGTGTTTGTAAAACCAACAATAATTAATTTAATTGAGATTAAATATATATAGATAAATCAACATAATTTAATCCTCAAATTAAATCAACCAAATATGGAGATAATGGGAAAGAGAGAATGCCTCCTTCCATATACATGGAGTGGACAACCTCCCTTTCCTAATAGGAATATGTGGTTGTCCCTCCTATGGAAGGAGCATCTCCAAATGTTATCTCCATTGATTATATTATTCCATGTATCTCCTATTTAGTACAACAACAATTGTTGTAAATTATTCTACAAAATAATTCACAATTATTTTGTAACATTGCAATCTTGCCATTGGAAAAATTGTGAATCACATTGACAATCCAAAATAAAATGTAAATTACATTTTCAATTTAATGTCCAATGTAAATCCAATTCACATCAACATTTAATTAACGAATGTAAATTACAAATTGCTCTCTTTTATATATTATAAATCACATTTATAATATATATGACTAATATGGATATTTCTATCCACATTATTCATATCCTTGATAATCAAATCACATTTAATCATCTTGGATCTCTATTCTCATGTGCTCAAATAATATGAATCATATTCACATTATTTACATCTTTTATAATCAAATCACATTTAATTATCTAAGATAGTTCTCTTTATAATCATGATAATTAAATCACATTTAATTATCCATTTTTTCAATGCTCGGATACTCATATCAACAATGAAATTATTCATGAACTCTTTCAAGTATAATGTGCTTTCTCCGCGAATACTTGGAGATAAGGATAGGGCGATTGTATTGTTCCACATATAGTGACTTGGATATTGAGATCATATCTCAAATCCAGATCGTGGGCCTCCCATAGATGCTTGATTAAATCAAGACCGCAAATCTAATATTCTCATTGCATCTGAATCACATTCAGATAAATGTCCAACATTTGGACTAAGATCAGATTACTTCTCTACCGAGAGGAGTCACTAAAATCCAGACCCGTTTCATCACTCCCTAGGAATGGAAGCGTCATGGTTATACAATCGTTTATGATCACATCACCCTCATGTATTCCCAATACCTGTACATCATGCATACTAGAAGACTCAGAATAAACCCGAAGTATTGGATCAACTTTATAATGTCTACTTCATGGTTTTATCAGTAAGTTTCTAATTCGATCATTGGGAGTCGGTATCGATCATATACTTCAAAAAGCATATATCATACCTAGGTCTTGATCATATACTTTCAAAAAGTATATATCAAACCAACAAATTCAGTCAAACTTCCAAAGCGAGACGACCGTGCGCACGGAATTTGATTCTTCCCAATATCTCATGAGTGAGCTCATGTCTTCTGGTTCAGTAACTGAACCTGTATGATCCCTTTGAGAGATTGTATTACTCATATGCCCTTATATGCACACCAGTGCGCCGGTGTATAGACCTTGGTTAGGTCATCATCCTATTGGTCTGCCAAATGTACATACTCAAACATATAGTAACACATCTGTCTCCGGTCAGTGGATGCATGCCTGTATCGTGACAACATGCGATATAGGACTTTGGTTATCTCGATCTCGTTAAGTCAACTCTTTGACCTTACTAATCTGACACCTCTGAATCTCTATTCCTATGCAGAGGACTTGCATCAAGAGGTCGGTCAGATATCAGTCTAAATGAGAAAGGATTGCCATCTCCTACTCAGGCTGGAGATCATGTCTTAACAATCATTTGATGGTACTTGATGAGTCCTTAATCTAACCCTTTAGATATTCATCCAAACACCAGCCTCTATGATTCAATAGTTGAATCAACAGCTGTATGATTATTAAGATGGCCATGGTACATAACCCTAATTGTACTAAGGGACCTATTATGCAAACTATTTATTCTTCATTTCAGATCAGGGAATGATATTTGCAATAATATTTATTGCATAATGGCTCGTCGTGGGCTCGCATGTCCAACAATCTCCCACTAGCCCAAAGAGCCATTAATGGGCTAATCATTTAAACTCGCATTCATGTGATAATCGTAGGCTATTAAGAAAATATCTAGGTAAGCTGATCAGTCATTCTGTTTCCGCGAGACTACGCCAAGTCCTTTTACAGTACTTGCATATCCCCAGTTACAGTGCTCGCATCCAATGCGAATGTTGCATCTTATGCAACCAATACTTAATCTTGTTAGTTACAGTGTCCTTGACACTACAACTTAACAATTATCATAAGCAGTATGAAATTTCAATTATCCTTATCAGAATACCCTTATTCCTGGAGATCTCTATCTCGTAAGGTATTCGTAGCTAAGACCTTTCAGATCTCCATCTATAAAGTCTTAATTACTTGAAGAAAGACTCAGAGATCACTATCTCTAAAGTTTTGTCATCTCCGAAGATATTGTTATTACTGCAACTAAGTGTTTTATTTCCATATTAGGATTAGTAACAGTTTACTACTCCCACTGCATGGCAGCCATCTGGCTTTTGTACACATCTAGCATACACTCAGCTTCTCGTAACTGATGCACAAGTGCAAGCAGTTCTAGCATTCACTTTCTCAACTCTTTGAGGTGCTATCCCTTTAGATAAGTCAGTACCATGTCTTAAGGGATGGAAGCCTTTCTTGGAATTTCTAAAATATGTCCAAGGTGTACTACAAATGTGACAGTCCCAATATCCTCTTCTCTTTGCTTCTGAACAACTTCACAACTAAGATCTAAGAGGTATGTGTGAAATCATATTTAAAGGAATGGAATAGCCAGTCTATAAAACACTTATTATCATCCTTATATCATTCCAAATGATTTGGATATTATCTACATTTAGCACGATGAACACAAAGGCACTCCCACTAAGCTTCATATGGTTCATCAAGATTCTATATGAAATCATGACATTTATAATTTCATCAAATCTTATGTTCCAGCAATAAGAAGCTTATATGAGTCCATAGATGGATTTCTTTAGCTTGCACATCTTGCTTTCCTCAACCATGAAGCCCTGGGGCTATTTCATGTGAATATCCTCAGAGAGGTATTCATAGAGGAATGCAATCTTAACTTATATCTCTTGAAGATCCATTTACACCTTTATGGGTCTTACCCATATAGGTGGATTCTCGAGGGTCCATATACAACACTTGTATATGAAGTCTACTTTAGAATTTATTGTTGTCATCCATCTTTCCATGTCATGATCCTCAGGAGCTTCATCACATGAAATCCGATCATTGTCAGATTTCTCTGACACATGGATTGCATCCTCAAACTCATTTGAAGAAGTATTAGTGTTTCATCTTTAATTGTCCTCTTAGTTCCCTATTTCAGGAGCCTCATTATCTTCTCAAGATTAAATGAGATCCTACACTTCATTTTCTTCTTGATTCTCAAGAGAGTCATCCTTTAAGAATCATATTCTTAGAGATGAGATCTTTTCAGAATCTCAAGGTTATAACGTAGGTATCCAATACCATCCTTTATTTCTCTAATGAAGTTGCACTCTCTAGTGCTCAATTCCAGCTTACTTGCATGGAATCTCATTAAGGATACATAATGTAATCTCTACTACATACATACCTGGAAACTAAGAGGAAATTATGCTAAAAATTCATCATTGATAAGATCATGTCACACATGATCCAATTGTATCTCCCTATAACTCTATTGAGTTAAGGTGTGTTAGGAGGATTGAGATAGAAATGATATTCATATCTCCATAAGGTATCCTTTGAATTCATCTAAGAGGTACATGCTACCTAGATTAGATCAAATTCATTTTATCTTCCTTCAAACTTCGGTTGTAAACCAAAATAATGAAATCTTTGAACATTTCAAAGGTTTCTTTAGGTGAAGAGAAGAAATCTCATATCATACATAATCATCAATAGATATCACATATCCATAATGTTTACTATGATATAGATGATCTGCATATATCAATATGTATGAGATCCTAAATACCTTGACATCTTACACCATACCCAAAGAAGGGTGTATTGGACATTTTATTTTGAATACAATATTCATAAGTATGTAAGTTTTGAAATTTTGGACATTCTAAAGTTTCATCTCTTACTAGTCTATTGATCAAATAAATAGAATTGTCCAAGGCTTGATGCTATATCATTGTCAAATGATATTCATCCTCCTATTGATCTTAAGGTTTTAATTTCAGTATTTAGAAATGTTAATGAACTATTAATTAATTTTCTAATTTAGTGGAGTCTACTAGATTTTAGATTACTATCTGAAATATCTCCATCATAACTCTTTATGATAGATTTATTACAAAATCATGTTTATTTCCAACAAGCTTGCAAAAATCGGCCGACTAGGCTGACTACTCGGTCCGACTAGTCGAGTCGGGGGGGGGGGGGGGGGTAGCCGACTCGACTAGACCTAGTCGGCCTTTAGTCGGTCAACCCGACTAATCGGGCCGACTAGTCGGCCTAGTCGGCCGACTACTCGGCCGACTTTTACAACAAGCTTCTATACTTTTTTGTTTTTTTTCTTTTTTTAAAAGCAAACTTATTCTAAATATGCTTAATATTTTATTTAAAGTTATTTACTTCTTTTGTTTCATTATGTAAGTATAGAAAATTTACAAATCTCTATTAATGCATAAGCAAACTTATTCTAATATGCCATAATATTATATTTAAAGTCAATTACTTCTTTTATTTCATTATGAAAGTATAGAAAATATTCAAATCTATATATAAAAATGATTTATATATTTAAAATAACTAAAAAAATTCAAAACCGACTAATGACCGACTAAATCCAATAAGTTGCCCGACTACCGTTAATCCTTAGTCAGTGACCCCGCCGACCGAGTACCGACTACCACTTTCTGCAACCTTAATTTCCAACATTTAGAAATAAACAATAAGTGTATTCTAGTATCTAGGTCATAGAGACATCTTCTAAGACTAAGGGCTCTCCCACTGAAATTATGACGCCTTTCAATCCAATAGAAATTGTTGCAACAATTGCATCAATATCCATGTGGATGACTATTAAACCTTTAAGATCAAATTTCTAATCTTCTAATACATATGCAAACAATTGTAAGTATCATTAGAAGATTGGGATACAATTATTAGACTTTATCTTATCAAATAAGTAAGTCAATGTCAATGATTATATGTAGATTATTTTGATGTTCTGTCTGAGTCCTTCAATAAGGATTTTAGACAGACTTGATAGTCATACTATCAACACATCAACTTATTGCAGTATTGGCATTCATCCAACTCTTAGGATGTCATATGAAAGTCATATAAGTACGGTCAACTCTTTGATTATCCTTCTCATCTTGGGTCCGACCCATGCTTCCATTGTGCTCCCTTTATCTATAAGCAACCCATTGCTCAAAACAAAGAATCTCTTATGTTAAATTCAAAAGAATTTAATGCAAGAGTATTTCAACATTTGTACATGCTTCATTCAATTCATACAATATGAATATCATGAAGCTTCATGAATGACTAGAGTATAGACAGTAGAATGATGACACTCATCATGTCTACGTCCATCTAGACTCTAAAAAAAATTGGTTCAGGTAGGTATTCAAAAATTTTGAATACATCATCGAGCTACCATTCTGCATGATGTAGTGAACCATGTCATTCATGATAAATGTCAAGAGCACATATGTATGCCAGAATATCATCATTGATTTTATAAGGATTAATTGACAATTATGATCATCATCGACATGTCACTTCCAAAGTACATTTGATGATATCAAGACTATAGAGACATACAAACTCTAGGATTGTAGTCCTATTATCTATTTAATTGCCATTCCTCATTATTATGAGGAAACTTGCACATTGCAACCACATACATTATGTGTCCAACTGCAAGTACAATATATGAATCATGAGTCCAATCCATGATATTTTACTGGTTATTATTGAGTATAACATTGAGTGGGTTTAAAGAAGGATTATCTGAAATAAGAAATTTGCATAAGTGTATATATTTATATATGAGGAAAATAAGGCTGCCCCCTAGGGGGAGCTAACTTAACTCCCCCACCTTATTTTCTTCATTTTTTATTTTTTTTGAAATTTGTTTCCGTGAATATTCATCACTATATCCCTATATTATGTCATAAAAATTTCGTGTGAAACAGAGACTCCTACGACCTTCATCCAGACAGTCATTTTTTTAACGGTAGCATGATTTTTTAAATCGACCCCATTTGGATGGAGGTCGTAGGAGTCTCTGTTTCGCATGAAATTTGAGTGACATAATATAGGGATTTAATAATGAATTTACACGGTTTTAGATTTCAAAAAAAAATAAAAAAATTGTGAAAAAAGGGTGCGGGGAGCTAAGTTAGCTCCCCCTAGGGGGCATACACATTTACCCTTTATATATATACATATTTTACTTTGATTTAGGAATTTTTATATCAAAGTTGTCTTGCCTTGTCAACACTGAAAGTTCATTCCCTTAGTCACTCTCAATGTAAGAGATATACTTACCATTATATCTCAAGCAAGATCTGGGATCTCCTTCCTTATCTTTGTTGCATCCCAATAATATGAGAACCTACAACTCGGATAAAAAGAATCGGGAACACATTCCACCTTGCAAGTCCAACTTGCTTCTCCCAATTCAGCCTTTAACACATGGACCCACCACCCCTAAGGCGATGTTGACCCGTAATTAATTGAACAAACCGTCAACAGGAATACAACTCGCTATGCGCAATCCAATATCGCCCCAATAATATGAGGACCCGATATTGGGGTCACTATGCATACGTCCTTACTCTTTCGAGAAACGAAGAGTCCGATCCAGATGCGCTTGCAAACAGGAGCTGTCACTTCAGACAGACGTCTCCTACATACAATCCCTGGCGACGGAACCCTCTACCTTGACGGGAGACCATGGATGTCACTTATGTGATCCTTAATATCATATTCAAATTCTAATTAATCATTATGAATCATATTCATTATGATTAATTCTTCGAAGGGAAATAACATCTCTATTCACAATAGAGTGTTTTAATTTTAATTGGATTCTGATTAATCTAATCATATTAAATTAATGATCCAATTAATATCCAACAAACATTTTAATTTTGTTACTTGAAATTATGGTATTATCTCAAATACGTATTACTTCATATTTTAATAATTAGAAATACATCATGATTTCTTAAGCATTATACTATCCCTACCCGCTGTCATGGCCAGTACCGACGAGAGTGGGACGGATCACATATATTGCAACCCGCTACCCCAATGCTCTCCGACTAGACATTATATCCACCTTGGGAAAGGATAATGCAAAATATATCACTTTGTACTTGAGATGATCATCGGTTCTTCAACCGAAATTATACCATATAATAATAATCAAAACAATTTTGATTAACATTATAATGAGATTTGCTAAACAAATCCCAAATCCTATTCAAGCAACATGTTTGTTGGAATGTAGATCATGTAGATCATGTAACCAATTAGTGATCTAGATCACATCTAATCAAATATTAGTTAAGGCAATGTCATTTAAGGAAATAATTATCATCAAATATTTCACAAATATTTATACACAATTATTCCAAGAAATTAAACAATTTAATTTCACTAATTGATTAAATGACAATCACTAGAATCTTGATTAGGAAAGTATTTTCAGCAGTGACCCTCACTTACTAAAAATACCATATCTCAATCAATTTAAATCCAAATTAAGCAAAGTAAGTTCCTAAAGTTTTCTAATTTGATTTACAACAGAACCTAAGTGATTTGTACGCATTTCAAGGCGTTTCAAATCCGTAATTAACATCTTAATTACGTTGAGATTCGCAGTCCCCGAAACTGTGGATACATGTTCACTAAAATGAGCATAACTTGAGCAAACGGAGTTGAAATCACGTAAACTCAGATCCTATGGTTTCCTTATTTAATGAGGAACAAAATATTATTATTATTTTCGTGTTTAAACAATTTAAACAGTATCGAAAATAATCTCAAAAGAGAGATGCGAAAATGAAATGCAAGAAAACTTTCGCAAACCCTAATGAACCCAAGTCATCTTCGGTTAATGGATCGTATCCAAAAACACCGACCTAATGCTCTGATACCACTTGAAGGATATGGAATAATCCTCAAGCGCATCACGGAAGCTTGAGCATCGTATCGAATATGACGAAGAACGACTAGTCGGACTAGTTGTTCTATGCAGCGGAAATTAAAATTTTTTTTATGCGACGGAACCACATGATCCAAAAACACTTCTTGGATCGTTTCGTCTAAACCACAAACAAGTAATAGGATTACCTCTTGAAGCGTGGTTGCGATTAAGTCTCTAAACGAAGAGACCTCCTGTCTCATGTCCGATCCGACGGAGGAGACGCTTGCGAGCGCGGAGATGAACCGCATGCTTCTTGTAATCCATGTTGATGATCTAAGCGGTGGATCTCTTGATCTCTACACACGAGATCCATCGTCTTCTTCACGAGTGAGGCGCACCGAAGGAGACGGAGATCCACGAGCAAACGATCGGGCATCATGACGACGATGCTGCGGCGATAGAGAGTCTCTCTAGGGCATCCATAGTGGACGGTCATGAGAGGAAGAGAGAGGGCTGACGTGTAGAGAGAAAGAGAGAGAGATGTGCTTCTAAAGAATCGTGTTGTGTAAAGAAGAGGCAAAGGGGTGCCTCTCCTTTTATAATATTTTGGGATCCTGTGATCTCAATCCATGGACAACACAAATCCAATGGCTCTCATTGATTGTGTTTCTTTCAATGGCTAAGATTTGTGTTGGTAAAACCAACAATAATTAATTTAATTGAGATTAAATATATATTGATAAATCAACATAATTTAATCCTCAAATTAAATCAATCAAATATGGAGACAATGTGAAAGAGAGAATGCCTCCTTCCATATATATGGAGTGGACGACCTCCCTTTCCTAATAGGAATAGGTGGCTGTCCCTCCTATGGAGGAGCATCTCCAAATGTAATCTCCCTTAATTACATTATTCCATGTATCTCCAATTTATTACAATAACAATTGTTGTAAATTATTCTACAAAATAATTCATAATTATGTTATGAACATTGCAATCTTGCCATTGGAAAAATTGTGAATCACATTGACAACCCAAAATAAAATGTAAATTACATTTTCAATTTAATGTCCAATGTGAATCCAATTCACATCAACATTTAATTAACAAATGTAAATTACAAATTGCTCTCTCTTATATTTTATAAATCACATTTATAATATATATGACTAATATGGATATTTCTATCCACATTATTCATATCCATGATAATTAAATCACATTTAATCATCTTGGATCTCTATTCTCATGTGCTCAAATAATATGAATCATATTCACATTATTTACATCTTTGATAATCAAATCACATTTAATTATCTAAGATAGATCTCTTTATAATCATGATAATTAAATCACATTTAATTATCCATTTTCTCAATGCTCGGATACTCATATCAACAATGAAATTATCCATGAACTCTTTCAAGGATAATTCGCTTTCTCCGCGAATACTTGGAGATAAGGACATGACGATTGTATTGTTCCACGTATAGTGACTTGGATATTGAGATCATATCTCAAATCCAGATCGCGGGCCTCCCATAGATACTTGATTAAATCAAGACCGCAAATCTAATCTTCTCATTGAATCTAAATCATATTCAGATCAATTTCCAACATTTGGACTAAGATCATATTACTTCTCTACTGAGAGGAGTCACTAAAATCCAGATCCGTTTCATCACTCCGTAGGAATGGAAGCGTCATGGTTATACAATCGTTTATGATCACATCACCCTCAGGTATTCCCAATACCTGTACATCCTGCATACTGGAAGACTCGGAATAAAACCGAAGTATTGGATCAACTTTATACTTTCTACTTCATGGTTTTGTCAGTAAGTTTCTCATTTGATCATTGGGAGTCGGTATCGATCATACTTTCCAAAAGCATATATCATACCTAGGTCTTGATCATATACTTTCAAAAAGTATATATCAAACCAACAAATTCAGTCAAGCTTCCAAAGCGAGACGACCGTGCGCACGGAATTTGATTCTTCCCAATATCTCATGAGTGAACTCATGTCTTCCGGTTCAGTAACTGAACCTGTATGATCCCTTTGAGAGATCGTATTACTCATATGCCCTTATATGCACACCAGCGCGCCGGTGTATAGACCTTGGTTAGGTCATCAACCTATTGGTCTGCCAAATGTACATACTCAAATATATAGTAACACATCTGTCTCCGGTCAGAGGATGCATGCCTTTATCGTGACATCGTATGATATATGACTTTGGTTATCTCGATCTCGTTAAGTCAACTCTTTGACCTAACTAATCTGACACCTCCGAATCTCTATTCCTATGCAGAGGACCTGCATGAAGAGGTCGGTCAGATATCAGCCTAAATGAGAAAGGATTGCCATCTCCTACTCAGGCTGGAGATCATCTCTTAACAATCATTTGACGGTTCCTGATGAGTCCTCAATCTAACCCTTTAGGTATTCATCCAAGTACCAGCCTCTATGATTCAATAGTTGAATCAACATCTGTATGATTATTAAGATGGCCATGGTACATAACCCTAGTTGTACTAAGGGACCTATTATGCAAACTATTTATTCTTCATTTCAGATCAGGGAATGATATTTGCAATAATATTTATTGCATAATGGCACGACGTGGGCTCGCATGTCCAACACCCTTCATAACCGGTAGCCCTCCTCCTCCCCTCTCCATGAACGGTAGACCTCGCCCACTCCTCTCCTTCTCACACAGACCACCATAGTTGATCTATTTCGCCGATAGCTCTCCATCCTTTCCTTATGGGGTTTATTTGCTTTTGATTGTTGGGTTTTGTGGATCTGTAATTTAGAAGGACAATTTTCGTAAATTGTTTGTCATGATTGTTACGTGTTCTCTTATGTGGGCGTTAGATTTGCGTTCTACTTCTTCTGCAATTTTTTTTTATCATCACTTGCAGTTAGGCTTAGATGAACAACCCTTCTTCGTTTGGTGTATATTTATTATTTCTTCTTTATCAACGAGATGCTTGATGCTTCTTAGGAACTCCCAAATTTATTTTTTTGTGATTTTTTTACTGAACTTTTGTTCGTAATCGAACCATGGAACCACAAATTATGTAGTAATTGATGAAATATAAGGGAATAGAATTGGCTAGATTAGGAAGGAATAATTTGATTCTGGAAGACCATTCCTTTTGCTATTTATATTTCACATGAAGGCAATTCATCATTCTGTTTTCGGTGTAGGCCTTGAACCTGCAAAACGATATTATTACCAATGTGGTGACCCAGTTAGAGATTCAATGAGCGATATTCATTTGTTCAAGACCATGCCTGTTTCTGGTCCGGATAACTACCCTGAGAGAATAGCAATTGTTGGAGACCTGGGCCTCACATATAACACATGCAGTACAGTTGAGCACATTGGAAACAATAAACCAGATCTATTTCTTCTTGTTGGCGATGTCACATATGCAAATCTCTATCGCACAAATGGAACTGGGGCAGATTGCTATTCGTGTGCTTTCCCTGACACTCCCATACACGAGACATATCAACCACGGTGGGACTATTGGGGCAGGTGAATTTTCTTGTATATCAAAATCGGGCTTATTTTTTCTAGAACTTGTCATTTATATGCAAATATTCAGATGCACGCAAAAGACATTATCAGTTCACATTTGATCTGCAAAATTTCAACCTTAAAATGTTGTCTTTTAGTGAAAATTTATTTGTCAAGTTTCTAAAATTTTATTGTGCTGTGTAATTGTAAGAAATTATATTTGCGACCATGTGGAGTTAGAACATACAAGAGAGGTTATATTTAATTTAAAAAATTATCCAACTCTAGCACATAGCTACACCAACTGGGCTATAATTGAATATTATTTTTTATGCATTTTTAGCTATCTTTTTATTTTATACATATTTTTAGATGATTTTAGTTGTTTGTAAAGAGGCAAGGATCCAATAATGAAGTAAATTTAGCATTTTTTAAATGGTATGAAAAGCACTCCTATGAGTATCTACATATTTCCTTTCTCTTCAATATGAAAAAGGACCCAAACCTTTACAAATCTCTCCATCCTAGTGCATGCCTAAGGCTTAAACCCCCGATAGGTAGCTAAGGAGGGGCACTGTTAGAGCAGTGGTAAGGAAACCACTATAAATTCCAATCATAGCTGAGATTGTGCATATTCTTACATGCCTGAATTGCTTTGCAACTTGCTCCTGGCATCCACTTACTAAAGGTAGAATCGGGATCTTCCATGTGATCCTTTCAATTTCCAAGTTCGATTTTGGATGGCACCAGAGGTTGCTGATTTACATATTAAAGGAGAATCTATTGTACATAGCATGAGTATCTTTTTTAACCAAGATCATAAAGTTTGACACATCTAAGTATAAATTGTGGATCAAGTGAATACTGTGAGAAGGATGGGATGATACGATTCTTGTTGCAGGGGTAGGATTTCTTATATAGAGATGAATTCCAAAATCTTAAAAGGTAGAAAATACAATGACGTCCTCAATGAAAATAATAAATACAGGGGGCTCTGCATTAAATAAACATCAATACACCCCCACAAATTGGAGTATATCTGTCAATCATGCCGTACTTGGAGGTCAACAATGAAATGAGTTTCTTTCAAAGGGCTTAAGTGAAAATATCTACAAGCTAAATCCCTGTAGAAATATAAGTAGTAGTAAATTTCCCTTCATGCACCATAAAAGAAGTGGAAAGGTTTCCCCATTTCTAGAGAAGGAAAATGAGGTACCCCAGCCATAAGAGATAAAGGTTTGTGGTATTAAAAATGGCATCTTCATAGAAGGTTTTAGGGACCTTTATCTGAGTAAGAAGGGTGTGGGTTTTAATAAAAAGATGATAGAGTTTCCATTATCCCTGTCTATTTTGAGGTGTACATACATGAAGTCCGATGTAGGGTAGCTTCAGTGGCAAAGAATTTGCCAAGTCATATTAAACAAACTTAAAAGCATTATCAGATTTGAAAGTTTTAATGCTCATAAAAGCCTATATAAACTTGAAGAAATATCTGACAATATTATTGAGCTCTAACTGTTTCTTCATCATAAATACCCAAGATGATCTACTATAATCACCAACAATGATCAGAAAATACTTGTGACCACATATACCTACAAACCATATAAGAAAACGAAGAGTATGCCCCCTCACAGTTGGAAGGAATGGAACCCCGCACCTACGAATGATAGTTCCCAAATATCACAATGGACTAAAGCAAAAGAGGTTAGATGATATGGATCATTATGTGAGGAATCGACATCCTGGGAAACATTCCAAAGACCCACATTTAAAGGGCTTTATGGAAGTTGGTTCATTGAATATTTTGGAGAGAACTCCAGTAGATAGGTAACTAAGATACGTCCCAGTTGCGGATCAACGAACATCAAAGTAACTCCAATGAAACTAGAATATGTAAGTGTTAGAGTCGACTTTATTTTATTCTATTTAGTTGTAACCTTCGAGATCCTTTTATGTAATTTCCCATTTATGAGTGCTTTAGGGTTTTAATCTATATAAGAACCCCTGGACCTCCTTATAAGTATCTTATTGCGTTCTCTTATTCTTCTCCACATGGTATCAAAGCAGTGGTCGTAGATCAATGTTCTGGCCTAGATCCTGCCTCCACCACCATCCCTCATCTCTCTAGCTCAGTAAATCCCTTACATGGGCCCCATTAAGCAACTAGGGCCCCACACAAGTAGATTTGGGCCACCTCACGTAGCCCTGTGCGACTCTACCAAGGCCAGTGCTCTTCCCGAGGCTCGGCTTGGGGTGCTAGCATCGCCGCCAAGGCCTGCGCATCACCTTGCGCCTTTGCCAAAGGGGTTTTCCGCTTGAGCGGCACCTCGCGTAGCACCCTGCACTTCCGCCAAGAAGGCATGCACCTGTGTAGCACCTTGCGCAACACCTAAAGCCTCTACCAAGAGGACCTGCACCCTCCGTCAGAATCCTTCGCACCTCCCGAGCTTCCACCTGGACAACTTCAATTCTTGAACCACCGTCTGGGACCCCAACGCCATCAATGACACTTTTCTTTCACCATACAAGTTTGATTGTGGCGTCACAACCACAATTTGATGCTCTAGAAGCTCGAAAGGGGCGCAAACAATGATCTAGGTCACCCACATGCTTGATTAACACAAAGATATTTTCTTATAGGTCACTTCTTCTTGACAACGATGACATTTCTTCCTACTGAGACTGAACCCATGTACCTGATTGCTTCTGGCATGGTACATGACACATCTATTGAACTCAAGGGTACATAAAACTATGTGCTCTGGTCTCATTCATTCAAGGTGTTCATCGGTGATCAACGCAAGAATCATATCCTGATCAAAGATCCTCCCAAGGGGATGGATAATGACTATGGCACGTGGTATGCAGACAATTGCCAGGTCATCACTTGGGTGACCAATAGTGTCGAACCAAATACTGCAGATAATCTTCTATACAAAGAATCTGCGAAGGAGATGTGGGAGAATATGGAACAAACTTACTCTTAGAAGATAACCAAGTCTCAGCTCGTAGACAATTTTACGCAGATCTGGTCTGCAACTCAAAGGGGTTGTAGTCTCGTCGAGTACTACATGCATCTAACCAATCTATTTGAGTAGCTTCTGATCTTTTAGCTAGCATGTTGTGATAAACAAGTGTGTGAGCGATATAAGTGGCATGTTTATCTCTTCCCTTTCGGTCTGGATCCATGATACCAAGGTGCGAAGGAAAAATTTTTGACGGTCGGTACCTTGCTACCGATTAAAACCATCTTTGATCGTCTTCAGGAACTAGAGACATTTGTTGGATGTACTTTTACTCTGCCCTATGCAGAGAATTATGCTCACAATGCATCGTCCATGAACAAAGGATGACATAGTTTATGTGGAGATCGAGGCCATGACTTTTGTCGTGTTTGTGGACGTGACTCAAAGCATGGATGAGATTTTGATTGTGGTTGTGGCTGTGAGTTTGCTTTTTCTCAGTATCCGGCGTGCATAAATTATGGGTGCTGGAACCTCCTGTCAGAGGGATATTGGGCAAAGTTTGGCATATAGTCCAATGACAACAATGCCTATGAGACAACCTTTTATGAGATATCTTATGATTCTATAGAGGACTCGCCTGATCAACATTCTAGTGGAACGCCAACAACATTTAGTGTTTTAGAATACTCCCTCCTGAGGCAACTCCTACAAAAATCCTGTGTCTCCACCAATGCAAGTACTACCACTTCTTCTACTGCTACTTTGGCTAGAACTTCAAGTATAGTGGCCAACTCTATCTCTACTTCTGGTACTTTGTGGATTATCGAGTCTCAGATATGTACACATCTATCAGTAAAAGGTAGTCTACTTGACTTCTCTCAACCATCTTCCTCTGTGAAGACCAAGGTTCGAAATATCGATATCAATATCGTATCTGTTGGTCTAAAAAGGGATATATTGATGATATTGGTGGAAATCTTGGAAATGGCACAAAAATGTATTTTCTTTTACAAATTAAGGTCATCTCAGTTCATAAAATCATAAACAACATATAAATGCACACTTACATGTAAGAATGAGGTGTATTTAGAACACTAATACACATTATATCGTACATATCACTCTTGCAAACGTTGACCGCTGAGAGAAGAAAGGAATGATGAAATTCAAACAATAACAACTTAGTGACATCAAAGAGGTATATTTAGCACATTAACTTTATATCACATCGCATATTGTACATAAACAAAGTGCAGAGCTATATCAAATATCATATGAACAAACTAATGAGTACACATATTCCTTAATCAGCTTTAGAATCATTTCATCTCCATTACCAAAAGGGGACTAAGCCCCCATTCAAAACATGGTTCATAATGTGTTTTTAATGTCAGGAGTAGATATAAAGGTAAAATCCCAGATAAATGGATAAAAAATTTAAAAGTACGTGATACTGAGCAATATTAACACCATATCAATGGTATTGATCGATATCGATTGATATCTGGGAAATTATGTAATAAAATCTTTAATTTTGACCGATATAAGATGAATTACCGGTATCTCGTCGATATCTCATGAGATATCGACCGATATCCTAGAATTAGATATACTCCTGAATATCGAAATCGTGGCGATATCTTGAAATTTTAAGAGAAATAAAAAATCTAGAATAGTTATTGTGGAAAGGGGAGCAAATAGATAGTTCCATTGTGACCCTTGGGCTCTCTTATATAGGAGACAAGTCCCACGGAAAAATTCCATAAAATAGACAGATGAATAAGAATATAAATAAAGAACACATAAAAATATCTATCTCAACAGTACCTATTGGGAAAATAAGAGAACTTGTTTATTCCATCAAGTCTCTCTTATATAGGAGAGTAGCCTATGGGTAAATTACATATAGAGTCCAACAGGAAAGAAAAATAACAAAAAGGTACATAAGTGAATAATATATGTTTACACTCCCCCTCAAGATGGAGCATAGATATCAATCATGCTCAGCTTGGACACACACTTCTGAAACGGGGCCTCGCAGTAATGCCTTGGTAAAAATATCTATCGTTTGATTCTCTGAACTGACATGGGATGTAGAAATGAATCCCTTCTGAATCACGTCACGTATAAAGTGATAGTCAACTTCAATGTGCTTGGTTCGTTCATGGAATGCTGGATTATTTGCAATGAACAAGGCCGCCTGATTGTCACATTCCAAAGCCATAGGAAGTGGGACTTCTATATGTAAATCTGTAAGCACCTCCTTTACTCACATCATTTCTGTGCTAACCTGAGCCATAGCCCTATATTCAGATTAAGCACTAGACCTTGCCATCACAGTTTGTTTCTTGCTCCTCCATGAGACTAAAGAGTCTCCAACATATACAGCAAATCCGGAGGTGGACTTCATGTCCTTGGGACACCCTGCATAATCCGCATCTGCACAGGCTGCGATAGTAATCACCTTGCCTTTCTTGAACAACAAACCCGCACCTGGAGATGACTTGAGGTACCTGAGTATCATATGTATGGCATCCATGTGTACCTGACGTGGTTGCTCCATGAACTGGCTCACTCGACTCACAGCAAAGGCTATATCGGGCCTAGTGATAGTGACATACAGAAGTTTGCCCACCAGTTCTCTGTATCTTCTATCCACCTCCTCTACATCACCATCATATAGCTTCTTACTAGGGTCCATAGGTGTGGTAGTAGGTCGGCAACCAATCATTCCTGTTTCACTCAATAGGTCAGTGACATATTTCCTCTGAGACATTACCAACCCATAAGGATTTCTGGCGAACTCCAGTCCCAGAAAATATCTAAGAACTCCAAGGTCCTTGGTAACAAATTCACGACCCAACATTTCTTTTGCCTCCTTTATTCCCTGTTCATCATCACCTGTGATCAGAATGTCGTCTACATAGACCATGGTTGCTATAATACCTCTGGAAGTCTTTTGTACAAACAAGGAATGATCAGCATTAGAACGTTTGTATCCATGTTTCTCAAAGAGGTCTGAGAGCTTCTGGAACTACGCTCTGGGGGCTCTGCTTAAGGCCATAGATAGCCTTATGAAGTCTGCACACCTTAGGACACACCCCCTCAACAGCAAAATTAGGTGGCTGTTGCTTGTAGACTTCCTCCTGTAAGTCACCATATAAGAACGCATTCTTCACATCCAACTTGTATAGCAGCCACTCACGAGTGACCGCAACAGACAGCAATATCCGTAGAATGGAATGGCGAGCCACTGGCGAGAACGTATCAAGATAATACACCCCATATGTCTGTGTAAAGCCACGGGCAACGAGACGAGCCTTGTATCTATCAATACTTCCATCTACATTCTGCTTGACTGTAAATACCCACTTGCAGCTCACTAGTGACATATCAACAGATACAGGAACCATACTCCAAGTTCCTCTAGACTGAAGAGCTGCCATTTCTTCCTCCTTGGCTAGACGCCATCTACTGTCCTTCAGTGCATCTTGGTAATTCCGTGGAATATCTACTGTTGACAATGCGACGACAAAATTCCTGAAATCTCCAGTTAGTCGATCAAATGACACAGGAGTTGCTAAAGGATATGATGCGCAGCTCCGCTTTGAATTTCGTATAGCAATAGGAACATCTAAATCATCTGTGTCCTCGTCTGGCCTCTGTAACACATCCTGCTCAGAAAAATCATCAGATCCATCAATATTAATATATTCAGAACATACCTTAGGCGAGCTAGGTGATGAGCAATGACCATGAGATGAAGCAGGCCTACGGGTATAATGAAATGGTAATGGTGAAATAGGTATAGTGACAGTAGCTGTAGAAGATGGTAATGGTACTGGTGGTGGTATTGGTGATGGTGGTGATGGCAGCGGTGGTGGTGGTGACATGTAAATGGCATCAGTATTAGCGGGGGGTATCAGCTGATCACTTAAGGCTGAGAAATACATAACAGATTCAAAAAATGTAACATCTACACTAACAAGGTACCGCTTGCGCAATGGATCATAACACTTGTACCCTTTTTAGAGTTCTGGAGTACCCAACGAAGACACACTTGACAGCCCTAAGAGAGAGCTTGTCAGTTCCGGGAGACAACTGGTGGACAAACGCAACCGATCCGAACACACGAGGAGTAAGGGAGAATAATTCTTTTCCAGGGAAGATAAGAGAGAAAGGGATCCTCTCACCTAGAACAGATCACGACATACGATTGATTAGGTAACAAGCTGTAAGAACAACGTCACCCCAGAAAGAATGAGGAGCATGACTCTGTATAAGAAGCGACCTGGTTACATCCAGTAAATGGTGATGTTTCCTTTCAGCGACCCCATTCTGTTAGGAGGTATAGGCACAGGTGATGAATCCACATTTCATCATCTTTATTCTATCATTTTGGCACCTAAAACCCTAGCAAATGCCTGTAAATAGCATTAAAACCATCATCTTGGCATCCATGCATGTGCATTCAGATTGTGTATAAATCACTGTAATTAAGGCCAAAATTATAGAATAAATAAAGAAAAGAAAAAGAATAAAATATTGTAAATATTTTATGACCCAAAACCCCCGAGACCTAGGCATCTCGATGAATAGGTCGACAAGGAATAAAGTAGGGGGAGATAAGGCCAAAAACACAGTCAAAATACCTTCACTTCTTTATTCATTTTGGGACCTATTTTTGGTTCCACTTTTTGTACATCAAATAAAGAAACTTTGTACATGAAAGTTGTAGATAAATTAATAAAGAAAAATACAAAATTGATTTCACAGAAAAATAATATACAGATAAAAAGTTATGGTCTGAATAAAAATCCAGAATGCCAACTTCCCAGACCCGTATCTCACAAATAAAAACTCCAAATGCAGCGTACTCACCTTTAATTGTATATAGAAGAAAATAAACTATTTAATGGTGGTGGTTTCGCATTTGGCGAAGCTACGGTCTGAAAGTTGAGTTTTGGACCCACATTGTACCTTGTACAGATTAAAATATTCAACTTATTCTTTATTCATTATTTTTATAATTTTATATTTTTACAATATTGTAAATATTACTTCTAATAAATATACACATTAAAATCAGAATAAAAGTAAAAAGAAAACTCAAAATAAAATACACACATATACAGGGTATACAGGTATTATACCTATATTTATACCTATACTTTTTATACTTTGATTTTATTTAATGTATAAAACATATTAGAAAGATAAAATAAAAATACACTTATGTTTATAAAAGTATTTTATCATTTTAGAAAATAATAAACAAAAATAAATAAATTAAAAATACAAAAATAAAAATAAAATACTCAAATACATAGATATAGATACCTTTAAGGGTATAAATGCAAACTTGTAAAAATTTAATTCATAAAAATAAATAAAAATCGGAATAAAATACTACATAAAAAAATAAACATTTTTTATTTTTTACCCAAAAATTAATTCGGCCTTTTTCTATTTTTAAACGAATTAACAAAACATTTTTTATTATCTTTTTCTGGTTGGTCCACGTGGACCAACCAGAAGCTAGCGACTGTTGACCAGCAGGTCAACAGCCCGTCCTTCGTCTACTGTAGCTCTGGCGCGCCTGGGTTTTTGCCCACCTTGGTGGATTTTCCTAGGCCGACTCGTTCGTCCTTTGCCGCCGCTTCCTTCATGGAAGTTGCGCCGCTCTGATCCATCTCCATCGCCGCTCCATCAGATCCACTCAGATCTTCTTCCTCCACCCGTGATCATGCCTCGAAAACACGCACCCAACGCTCTTCAAATACAACCCACCATCTTCCTTTCTCGGGTTGAACCGCATTCCACACAGATCTACCCCCCCTTCGGTCGTGCTCGAGTACCTGGAGGTGACAGCTCCTGGTTCATCACCTTAAGGCGGCGGATCATCCACTGATCTGGGCGTGTTCCATCACCTCCGGCGGTCGTCCCCGTGAGGTATTCTCCCTCTGGCCATTGGCCATCGAGGCTGCCATCCATCTCATTTTCCTCCCCATTTTACTCCTGTTAGTTCTAGGATCATTTTCCCCATCGTTCTCAGTCGAATCGATCATCTCCATCACCTAATTGATCACCTCGCCGGAGCGCAACTCCGGCGAGACCCTATTGCGCCTCCCCGTTCATTTTGAGAGCCACCCGAGGTCGAGGCATTTTGCCCTCGACCTCCCTAACGTTTTGGTGCAGGTATTGAAGTACATTGAAGATCCTGGAGCTATTTTGCCCTCTCGCCGGAGCACCTGGAGCCTCGCAGCTCCGCCACCCCCGTGCGAGAGCATCGGCGTTCGCCGGTGGATTTTGAAGCTTCCAGAAGTCACCCGAGACCTGCCGGAGGCTCCTCGTTCATTTTGGAGCTCAATAGCCATCAGAGCTAGCCGGAGGAGCGCGGCGAACTTCGCCCAGCCGGAGCCCCGCCTCGTTCTTCCAGCTGCCTCCACCGCCGTCCGATCGAGGAGACCCTCCAGTTAGAACGTGGGCCGTCAGATCATCAGCGCTCAGCCACCGTCGATCTCGCCCGAGATCTAATCTCAGACGTCCACAGCGAAGCGTCATCGGCCGTCCAGATCGTGCCACGTGTCAAGTGGCCTCTTCATCGCCGTTGGATCGCGCGCCGAGGGTATTTTACATCCTCACCCTCGCGCATTTTGCATTTAATATTTAGTTCATAAACTTTCGTCTGTAGGTTAAAATATTTTGTAATATTTGCAAAACAACCCCTAGGCTTTGTTTATTTGCGTTTGGGTCCCTCGCCACGTCACCTCACGTGACCTGTACACGTGAGGGGGTGGGCATTTTGCAAGGATACCCTCGGTTGTTTGTGTATTTCGTTTAAGTCCATGAACATGTATGTCAAGTTGTAATCTTTTGGAGAATTTGCATCGAACCCCCTGAGCTTTGTAATATTGCAAAAATACCCCTCCCAGGCGCGTGCAAGTCACGCGCCCTGGTGGGTAAGTTGCACATCTACCCTTGCGGGTTTGGATATTAATGTTTAATCCGTAAATGCAAGTTTCAGTGTAATATTTTGTGGAAAAATTGCGTACGTGCCCCTGGATGTTTCACTATTTGCATGTATGCCCTTGCCAGCACTGTTTGATGATTGGAGTCTTGTTCTAATTAATTAAAATATTATTTTAACTCCAAAAATCCCACAAAAGTAGGCTTAAGCTCCTGTGCACCTATACTTTCACGCCACCTATTTAGTTTTTGATTTTATTTTAGTTTTATATTTATTAAAAATCAAAAACTCTCATTTTGTGCACTGTCTACCTTAGAAAATACCAAAAAAATATCAAAACACCTCTAAAAATTCCAAAAAAATTACCTAGTGTCTATTTTATCCTCTTTTAGTGTCAGTCCAAAAATCCTTAAAAATTTCAAAAGGAAAACACTAAAAAATTTAAAACTCTCAAAAACTTCAAAAAAATATAGAAAATAGTAGAAAAATCCCAAAAATATAAACTCAGCTCCTGTTTATCCCTTATTTTGTCCTTCTTATTTGAAAAATAGTGTGAAATATTTTTGCTACTGGTTGCTATTTTTAAATTACATTTTATTCACAGCCAGCCCTTATTTCCACTGTTTGCCTTATTTCAGACTTTAAAAATACCAAAAACATCTTGAAAAATCCCCAAAAATCATAAAAACAGTAAAAAACCTTAAAAATACCAAAAACATTTATTTTCTGAATTTTTGAGCATTTTTGTGCATTTTTATAAATATTCTACCTTGCCTTTTACTATATTGCATTTACTTTCCAATATTGAAAAAGAAAATAAAAAAAAATAAAAAATATAAAATATAAAAATCAGAAAATCAAAAATCAAAATACAAAATTAAAAATTAAAAAAAAATATTATAAAATTAAAAACCCACAAAAAAAATTGCTTTGTTCTCTTGCTTAGTGTAGACACATCACACACTCACTCACTTGTGCATTCATTTGCTTGAGCTACACTGTTTGCTCCCTGTGTTCGAACTCTCTGCATACTTGCCCTTTACATCTTTTGTGCAGAGTTAAAAATAAATTTTAACTCACACCTGTCTTTCATTGCTTGATTTGCTTGTGGGTTATTTGTTGACTTTAGTCCGGATTTAGTGTGGTCAACACACCGACTGAGTTTACGCTTTGTGTGAATTTAAGACCACCTGCTTTTGGCTATATCAAATGGCGCCGTTGCCGGGGAGCAACAGCTTGTAGTCCATATTTTGATTGATTGTGTGAATTGTTTACCATAGCATTGTTTTCCATTTCTCACATTTTTGATATATCTTGATTGAGTTATCTGACCATCTCTTCTTTGTCTTCTTGCGAGGGACCGCGGAGCGAGGCGGATCGCCTAGGCGACCGACGCAACCTTGGGACGTGGAGCCGGCTTTTCTTTAGCCAAGCCGACAGAAGAGAGCAAGGAGTGAGAGAGAGAGGGATTAGTTAGCTTTTCTTTTATTTTGTGAGAGAGTGATTCATTTAAATTGTAATAATACAGGTACCTTGGACACTTGAACATTCGGGCCTAATTTCCGGGTGTTTGTTCACCCGGGGGCTCACCGCGGTTTTTATCGTGTTTTGACCGCTTGTCATTTTCCGGTTTTGTGTTTATTTTTCATTTTCTTTTGTGGATTGAGCTCATAGATCTAGGTCCTGCTTGACTCGAGTAGAATAGGTCCAAACACCTAATAATCTTTGCATGTTCCTATAGATACGTTTTGGACTTAGACTAATTAAACAGTTGGTTATCCACTTTTGATCCACCCGCCGTGAGCGAGCCCCATCAAGCGCTACTCCTGAACTCGAGTGTGTCGAGAAGAGGAGGGGTGAGCCAAGACCGGACACTCGGATTGGGAGTTGATAATTAACTTGTGGTTCTTCACGCTAGCAGTTGCCTAATCTAGGACGCTTTCCGTGTGCATACCGGCATGTAGTTTAGGTTTATAAATTTCTGCTTTGCATCCCGCATGGAGAGAGCTGGGATTCACTGTAAGTCTTCTTACTTTGCACGCATCATTTAGGCACAAAGGTGAGATCTCCATCTTTGTGTCGACTTGCACGGCTTTTCCGACTCTTTTCTCCCTCTGTTTTTGGAACAAAGTAGGATAAAGAAAATACAAAAACCGTTAGGCGCTTGTTTGAATCTACTCAAAAGAAGCGATAACACCAAAAAAAAATTAAAAAAGGGACTGCTAAGAAAACTTGACCAAAAATAAAAACGGTAATTGGATTCATTGCTTGGGGAGAGTAATACCCTCACTTGTATTCAGGTTGCATGGGAAGGTCTCCTTCCAAGTGAGGTGAGCGCTTCGTAAGGATTAGAGCCAAAAACCCAGCTTGTGGCTGCCTTGTGTATCGCCTGGATTACCGAAGTATTGGCGCTTCTATCGTACGTAGTCGAGTAGGGCTTGGTCACCATTGGTGACTCACTATTGTGTGAGCATCGACCTCGTCCGAAGTATCGAGCATAGGCCACGCCTTCACGGGGGTGTCTGTCTCACCGGCTGCGTCCGAGTAGGTTCTTGCACGCTCACGGGTGATTCCGTTGCGAGCGAGTTCCGAAGTATTGGTTTCGCCTATTGGCTTCCTCTCTTATTCTTTGGCTGAGTAGGGATCCAGGAAGGGTTACAAGGACCTCAACTGCACAAGCTACAGGTTACACAGGAGGAGGACAAGTACGGGATACTTTTCCGGCAGTACTCTCTCTCCTATAGGCGTAGCGTTCTAAGGACTCGTGAAAAGATAAATACCTGAAAAACAAGCTAAAACTGACAAGATAAAAGCCGAACCTTCACGGCTTCATGTGTTGAGTTGGTGAACTCACCCCTGCCTTGTGTTTGATTGCTAGATTTGTTTAGGTCAAGATCAAAAACACAGCACAATTGTGCGCAATTTTGTCGCATCTTACTCTTATTCTTCTTTTTCTTCCCTTGCCCTTCCTCTACTCTTCTCAATAATCAAGATGATGGGACGGAGATCTCTTAGGCCGACCCTGTCGGCACCGCTATCCCGCACTCCTCCCTATTCATCTAGGAATACCTCGGAGAGTCCGCTCTCCGAGCCTGAGTTTACATCCACCCTGTTCCCCCTCGACCACCATTCCCATTCTCCTTCCCTCAGCCCAATTGTGTCAGAATTCAGTGCATCACAGAGTTCGGCCCATTCTACAGCACCTGAAATGGCCTCTTTTGCATTTTCAGAAAATCCAGCCATGTCAGACAGAGGCGAGCCTGCAGATGATCATGAGCACCCTCCATTCCTATTTGATCAGGCGGCCATCAATAATTCCTTGTTGGCATCCCTGGAGACTATGCAGAGACAGATTCGTGACCAGGGCACATTCATGGGTGACCTTATGAGGGAAATTGCTCAGATGAGAGAAAACCGACCTGGGGGCGGTGGCGGCGGAGAAGGAGGAGGACCCGATGCAGGAGGGGGCGACCCAGACGGTGAGCGACCGCCACAGACCATCATGAGGGAACTGCACAACCCAGCTTCGTCCCTCACTCACCGGTGGATCAGACTCCCACCAATCCATGGAGACTTCGAGCTTCGGCACAACACAATTCAGATGCTACCCAAGTTCCATGGGTTGCCGACCGAAGAGCCACACCTCCACCTCCAAGAATTCGAGATGATTTGCAGCACCATCCATGATCGGTTGATAACCGAGGACACAATCAAGATGATTGCCTTTCCATTCTCTTTGGCTGATAGAGCCGCATATTGGCTCAAGCATCTTGGGCAGTTCGTCGACACTTGGGCAGATCTCCGGACCGCATTTTTGAAGAAATACTATCCTCTCGGCCGGACCAATGCAGCTAGAGCTATGATTAGCAATTTTGTCATGATCCCAAATGAACAATTTCATGAAGCTTGGGATCGATTCAGAGAGCTCATCGACCGGTGTCCACATCATGATATATCCAAGCCCAATCTGGTTCAGAGCTTCTTCTGTGGGCTGACACCGGAGCTGCAGGGGCTTGTCAACGCCTCTTGCGGTGGATCATACTTTTCAAAGGGTGAAGACGACGTCTGGGCCATCTACGAAGGCATGGCAGAAAATTCTACAGTAATGACCCAAGCCCGTGTCTACACACACCAGAAGCCCCCGCAAGGAGCGGGATCATTTCAGAGGATCGCCCGCATCGATGCCGGTCCCAATACAGTGTCAGTTGCAGCAGCCCAAGCAGAATCAGCAGCAGCCGACATGGGCATAATTAGTGAAAAGCTGGACCGCATGGAGATCCTTGAGAAAAAGCAGAATCAAGGTCTAGCCCAGATGGACCTTCTCACAAAGACAATGAGTGACCTGAAAACTCAGATTCTCTGCATTCAGGAGGCACAGGCTCATTCACAACAGCCTCCCAGGTCACAGGTTGCTTCCAGCAGCAACAATCCCAACCAGGCCTCCACCTCATACCGCCAGGTGAACCATATCCAGGCGGAGCCGGTTCCATTGTTGCAGTACCATCCAGAGCAACCGCCATCTCAGGAGACTCAGATGGTGGTTTATCAGCCAGAGCAGCCACTGGCAGTTCTTCCTCCACCCTCCTTCGAGCAGGAACCGTTGATGGAAGTCAACGGGATTTGGTATGACCGATACCCTCAGCCCGCGATTCGTAGGGATCACCCCGGATTCCGTTGGGGTAATGGTGGATCCTTATCCCAACAGCATCCTCCTGCTCAAGGACAGCAGAGCGGCCAGCCACAACAACAACACCAGCAGCCCCAGTACAACCAACCCCAGCAGTACCACAGTGGTCCTCGTCCCGCCTATCAGGGACAGCAGTGGAGGCAGCGTCAGCCGCCTCAGCATTCTTATGCCCAGCCTCCCCCCCAATATCAGCAGCAATACCAGCAGCAGCAGCCCCATGTCCAGCAGGGACAGACATCCGGTTCTTAGGGTCAAGCCTATGAGAACCCCGCCCTTGACGATCTTGCCCGCTTGCTATCTGAACAGCGAGCATCTTTCAGGCAAGAAATGGATGAGTTCCGGCAGGAGATGCGGGATATTATCAAAGGCAAAGCCGCCATACCTGCTCAGATCGAACCAAACCCTAATAATTTCAAAAGAAAATCTGAGCAGGTAGAGTTCATAGAGGGTGCCTCTCCTAGTAACAATTTGAATGATATGTCTTCTTTTTTGAATGATGCTGATTTTGTGACTACTAGGAGCGGTAGGATACCAGCCGGCGGCGCCTCTTCTGAGCGACAACCCGATGCCGAATCAGGAGCGCCAGAGGAGCAGAGGAGCGGTACTGAGGCCGCTAATGATGATGATGAAGACGGTGGTGCTGATGCCACCATTTTTGATGCAGAACCAGAGAGCGGTGCTGATGCCGCAGATGCAGGTGCCGGTGGTGGTACTGAAGCCACCATCTCTACTTTTGTTGAGCCTCCCACTGTGGTGTTACCACATTTTGTATCTATGGACTGTGGTAACAAAAAGAACAAAAATATGAATAAAGGAAAGGTTCCCGTTCAAATTGCAGATCCATATGTGTTGCATGATGATATTTGTGTGGATTCTCCGTCTTCACAAGCACAGGGACCGAATCCTAGTCCTCCATCTGAGGAGGCCCCTACCATCCCCTTTCCTGAGGCACTCCGCCGTGCGAAGGGGAATAAAAAAGAAAATCCCAAAAAGAATCAGCAGGTAGAGTTCGGCAACGAGATGATTGACAGATTTCACATTCAGCTAACTCTACGAGAAGCGTTTGAGCATATCCCTTTCTTCAAAAAGAATCTGAAAGAGACAACCACTGTCAGAAGAAAGCGGAGGCACATAGACCAAATCCATATGCTCACTCATGATACTTGCTGCACCATTCAGAACAAGCTGCCAGCCAAGTGACCAGACGCAGGAGCTCCCTATGTCAGATGCGAGATTCAAGAGCAGCAATTTGATCGTACTCTATTAGACAGCGGCTCCTCAATTAACCTCCTTCCGGCAGCCTTACTCAAGCAGTTCGAGTTTGGCCCTCTTCTTCGAAGCAGAACGGTCCTTCAGTTTGCTGATAGGTCGATAAAGAGGCCAAAGGGGTTATTGAAAGACGTGGTCATTACCATTCAGGGCTTGAAATTCCCCGTGGACTTCGTTGTGTTGGACATGGAGATCCCTGAGTCGGTAACTGATGCCCCCATCATATTAGGACGCCCATTCTTGGCCACAGCCAAGGCAGTGACCGACCATGATTGTGGGAAGGTATGCTTTCGCGTAGAGGGCGAGACCATACAAATAGAGACGATCGAGGAAACCAGAGCCAGAGAGTTAGAATGCTCCGAGCAATCTAGTGAAGCCGAGCAGATGACAGAGGAGGAGTTAGACATCCACCAGGTCTGTGACTTTGAGATGACTGATGATGAATCCAATTGGAAGGATCCTGTGGCACCGACCCTCGCCTTGCCTACAGATTCACTGTATCTCAAGCTCATGGCAGTCGAGAGCCGGGAGAGCACATCCCTGGAGGAGGATACATCTGAAGCTGACAGTGTTGTGATGAGTGGTGCAGATGAGTTTCATTCTTGCTCATCTTCTTCTGATCCCTCGGATTCAGACATTGACTGGGATGACTTTGATGATTATTTGCCTTGTCTGATTCCTTCTGAGCCAGCAACCATGACAGAGTGCGAGGCAGTGCAGTCTATTAATGATCCATCAGGCCGCCCTTCGTCAGAAATTTATGCAGAGCGAGAGTTCTCCCATGCAGACCTGGTCGCCTTCACACAGACATATCAGAAGCCAGATCTGCCACCTCCCAGTTGTCCGGAACGGAAACCTCTGCCGCAGTCAATGAAATACAGATTCCTTGCTGGAGAGCCAGACATGTACCCAGTCATTATCTCAGCAGATTTGACTGGAGAGCAAGAATCTCGTTTGATGGAGGTTCTTGAAAGAAACCGCAAGGCAATCGGTTGGAATATAGCTGATCTCAAGGGGCTGAGCCCGAAGCTGTGCTCCCACCACATCTATCTCGAGGATGACGCTAAGCCGTCGCGTGAGTTCCAGCGACGGCTGAACCCGAATCTTCGAGACGTAGTCTTGAAAGAAATTTCCAAGTAGTGGAGCGCCGATTTCATCTATCCCATCTCCGACTCCAAATGGGTAAGTCCTTTACACGTGGTACCCAAGAAGACGGGTATCACTACAGTTGTCAATGAGTCTGGAGAGGAGATCGCTACCAGAGTACCAACTTCTTGGAGGGTCTGTGTGGACTACAGACGATTGAATGAGGCCACCAAGAAGGATCACTTCCCGCTACCCTTCATTGATCAGATTATCGAGCGGTTAGCCGGGAAGAGTCATTACTGTTTTCTTGATGGGTACTCTAGATACAATCAAGTGGCCATTGCGCCCGAAGACCAGGAGAAAACGACATTCACCTGTCCGTTTGGGACGTATGCTTTCAGACGGATGCCCTTTGGTCTATGTAACGCTCCGGCGACATTCCAAAGGTGCATGTTGTCCATCTTCTCGGACATGGTGGGTGACTGTTTAGAGGTCTTCATGGATGACTTCTCGGTCTATGGCGATGGGTTTGATGCTTGTCTTGACTGCCTAGACCGTGTGCTGAAGCGCTGCATAGAGGTCAATCTAGTCTTATCCTGGGAGAAGAGTCATTTCATGATGACTCAAGGGACGGTCCTTGGTCATATCGTCTCCAACAGGGGCATGGAGGTCGATCCGGCTAAGGTGGACACCATCAGAAAACTCAATCCGCCGTCCAATCTGCGTCAGTTACGGTCTTTTCTGGGGCATGTCGGTTTCTACCGACGGTTTATTCAGGACTTCAGTCGAATTGCCCGACCGTTAACTGACTTGCTAACCAAAGACACCGAGTTTATTGTCAATGATAAGTGTCTTGAATCATTTGAGACTCTCAAAAATATGGTTGTTTCAGCTCCTGTCCTTCAGCCACCCGATTGGTCTCTCCCATTCGAGATCATGACGGATGCTTCAGATTTTGCCGTTGGGGCTGTGCTTGGACAGAGGAGGGATGGATTACCGTTTGCCATTCACTACGCCAGCCGAACCTTAGATGCCGCTCAAAGGAATTACACTGTGACTGAGAAAGAGATGCTGGCCGTAGTCTTCGCTCTTGATAAGTATCGATCTTACATTCTCGGATCTAGAGTGACCATTTACACCGACCATACCGCCATCAGGTACCTAATGGCTAAGAAGGATGCCAAAGCACGTCTGACCAGATGGATCCTTCTACTCCAGGAATTTGATATTGAAATTAAGGACAAGCCTGGAGTCAAGAATGTGGTGGCGGATCATCTCTCCAGGTTGGAGAATCTTGAGGAATCTGAGCCCAGCGCACCTATCTCAGAGACATTTCCAGATGAGGCGATCTTAGCTGTCACCTCACTCCCATGGTATGCCGACTTTGTAAACTATCTTGTTGCCAAGACAGTCCCTCAGGGTTGGCCCAGGCAGAAACTTGAGACCTTCCTAGCTAAGGCCAAGTTTTACCATTGGGAGGATCCTGTCCTTTATCATGAAGGAGGGGATAGTATCTGGAGGAGGTGCATTCCTCAAGAAGAGCAGCATAGCGTCCTCACATACTGCCACAAGCTTGAGGCAGGAGGACATCATTCAGGAAAGAGAACAGCACAGAAGGTGCTTCAATCCGGCCTATGGTGGCCTACTCTCTTCAAGGATTCTGATGAGTTCGTGAAGAAATGTACTGACTGTCAGAAAATGGGAACCTGCGGACAGAGAGACATGATGCCCATGCAACCCATTCACTTTTGTGAGGTTTTTGATGCATGGGGAATTGATTTCATGGGCCCATTTCCTAAGAGTCAGGGATTCGAGCATATTTTGCTCGCTGTAGATTATGTCAGTCGATGGGTTGAGGCCATCCCCGCCCGAGCCGCAGATGCTAAGACCGTGTGTAAATTCTTGAGGAAAAATATCATTTCACGGTTCGGGGTACCTAGAGTTTTGATTTCTGACGGGGGGTCTCATTTCATCAATGACAAAGTTAGGGCCCTTGCTGACGAGTTCGGTATTGACCATCGGATTGCCACTCCTTATCACCCTCAGACTAATGGTCTTGCTGAAGTATCGAATCGGGAGATAAAGACGATCTTGCAGAAAGTTGTCCGCCCAGACCGAAAGGATTGGTCACAACTTTTGGACTCGGTCCTATGGGCCTATCGGACTTCTTTCAAAAATCCATTGGGGACATCTCCCTTTCGTCTCGTCTATGGCAAGCCATGCCATTTGCCAGTGGAGATCAAGCACAAATCTTTTTGGGCAGTTACTGAGTTACTCTTAGATCCCGAGAGTATAGGAGACCAGAGAAGAGCTGAATTGGCAGCCCTGGAAGAATTGAGAGACACAGCCTTCTCCAACAGCCTACAATACAAAGAAAAAGTAAAGACATGGCACGATTCGCATATCAGCCATAAACAGTTCGAGCCAGAACAGAGAGTATGGTTGTTTGATTCCAGGCTAAAATTGTTCCCAGGGAAATTACAGAGCAAGTGGAAAGGACCGTATGTGGTCAGGAAGGTACATGACAATGGCAACATCGACATATCCGAACCGTCATCTTCCTCTACCTTCCGCGTCAATGGTCAACGCTTGAAATTATATCGAGATCATGATCCGCCGACCATGGACGTTGCCCCCATTCTTCTGGTATGAGATGTGCCCTTTGATTCTCATCATCTACATCTCATACATGGTGATCAATTCTATCTTCCGCTGTACAGATCCATCTGTTCATATCACTCTGTTTCCGTTGATTTATTGTCTTCTTTTCTTCTTTTCTTCTTTTCCTTTTCTATTTTCTTTATCTATCAAAAAGGTGCCGCCCTTGTAGACAGTTTTCCATACTTAGGACGTACTTTGTCCTAAGTATAGGGGGGTGTGCACCCCGAGTATTTCCATTCTTTGATCCTCTCCATTGTCTCCTCTTCTTGTCTATACTTAGGGATATCTTACCCTAAGTATAGGGGGAGACAACCCGAGTACGATCTGTTCATGCCCACCCTTGACCCTCCCTGCGTTGTGTACAGTCTGCTATACTTAGGATTATTTGATCCTAAGTATAGGGGGGACGGTCAACTTCTCATTCATTGATTCATTGCTTCATTTCTTGATTCTTTAGACTTGTCTATACTTAGTACGAGTTATGTCTTCTCTTTTCTCTCCGATCTATGAGGACATAGCTCAAGCTAAGTATAGGGGGGTCGTATATACTACGTATATACTTTAGCCATAACTCGTACTTTCGTATTTTCCTAATAATATGGCTAAAAAATTCTTTAAAATTCATTAAAAATCCTTAATAAAAAGATGTGGTTATTCCTCAAATTCTTTTTGTATTTACTGATTAATAAATCAGGTGAAAATGCTTTTTGCAAAATGTTTGAAAAATGGTTCGAAAATCTTTGTGAACATCTATTGAAAACTATTTTGAAAATATTTTGTTTCATATTTTCAACCTGTGTGAAAATGTGTGTTTTGTAAAACTTCTTTTCTTTGTGTGAAATAAAAATGTTTGAAAAATGATTTGCAAATGGTTTGAAAAATGGTTGCAAAAATGATTTGAAAAATCTATATATACTGTTTTGAAAGCCTTTGCAAAATGACTTTCAAATGTGTGTAAAATGTTTGTAAAAACTATTTTGGACTATAGTTTTCAAAAATTGTGTGAAAATTGTTTTCAAATAAGTTTGAGGAATATACACATCACATCAAAATCCATCTTATGTATATATGTATAAAATTGACCACTTACCATGTAAATTCTTAAAATCCATTTCTTGTTTATATAAGAAGCACTCCCGTGTACATAGTTTTCACCTTGTTTTCAGCCAAAATACTTTTTATTTTCAAAAATTCCCAAAAAACATTTGCAAAATTAAAATCCAAAAACATCTGAAAAATCTTTTTGAAAAATACAAAAAAAAATTGCATCTGCATGCGCATGCATCATCTTTTCAAAAATCCATAAAAAGTTCAAAATCTTTGAAAATTGCATCACAAAAATATTTTCTGCATTGCATTGCATAACATTCGCATTTTTCGGATCGAGTTTAATAGTTGAACAAGTCTAAGTAAAATCCGGAGATTGGAGCTTGATTGGACCTTAAAATCTTCCTAATAACAGGAACCTTATAGGAACTGGGTTTGAGGTACTTCAGGTCTAGTTGACTTAATTCTTTGAGGATCACGGGACTTGGTTCAATGGATTCTTGACTGCCTAAGTAGAGTATTTCGGAGCACACGCACGACTCTTGTTGATAATGACCTAACTTGGACACCTGCACTTTCACATAGCTCTCCACGGATGAGGTGGTGAGGAGGCAGTTTCCTTTGGCTTGGGGTAGCATATGAGGGTAGTACTTCTAGGCGGAACCTCTCTTCTTCTTATAGTGAAGGAAGTGCACCTCAACTTGGTCTAGTGGTGATGAAGGCTAAAGACAGAAGCCGTGGGTTGCAATAAAGCTTCAAAAGAGGGATAGTCTACTGGCTCAAGAGGAAAATTTCTTGTATATATGCTGCACCATGTAGATATGTTGTACAGATGCAATTGAAAAAAAAAAAAAAAGAAGAAGAACTCCAAAAAAGTGGTGGGTCGGATTGAAAATTTAATAATCCCACCGGAGTATGTATATAGTTCAATAAAGCAAAAGCTTATGGTATCCATGTTACATCTCATGAAGCTAGCAGCGGGAGACTCAGCTACACTGGCTGAGCTTCCAAAAGTCTATACTTCTTCCCCCTCTTCTTGAGCCGGTTGCACTTGAACTTAGAAGGGAATACCCCGCTTCTCGAGGAAAGAGTTGCTAGACCGAGGGATTAGAGTTACCAGGTTGGGGGAGGTTGTTTCTTTGCTACTCCTGAGGTGGTGAGCTACATATCACTTACACTGTACAAGTCAGATTCATAGTCGTAAGAGTTTGCGTATGAGTTGAGATATTTCTGACCTGGCTATTGAGGAGACTTGGACAGAGTTTTGGGATACTCAAGGAATGTTGGATTTCAAATTTAGTTCTCATTAAGGTTCCGACCGCACTAAAATTCCCAAGGGTCCGACTTAAGCTCCAAACTTTGATTTTGCGAAGACAAGTTTGATAATCAAGTAAAATCCAAGTTCTTCTTTTTCTTTTCTTTCTTTTCTTTTTGCACTTATTGCATAAGTGTTTGCTAGGGACTAGCAAAGGTAAAGTATAGGGGGATGATGAATCCACATTTCATCATCTTTATTCTATCATTTTGGCACCTAAAACCCTAGCAAATGCCTGTAAATAGCATTAAAACCATCATCTTGGCATCCATGCATGTGCATTCAGATTGTGTATAAATCACTGTAATTAAGGCCAAAATTATAGAATAAATAAAGAAAAGAAAAAGAATAAAATATTGTAAATATTTTATGACCCAAAACCCCCGAGACCTAGGCATCTCGATGAATAGGTCGACAAGGAATAAAGTAGGGGGAGATAAGGCCAAAAACACAGTCAAAATACCTTCACTTCTTTATTCATTTTGGGACCTATTTTTGGTTCCACTTTTTGTACATCAAATAAAGAAACTTTGTACATGAAAGTTGTAGATAAATTAATAAAGAAAAATACAAAATTGATTTCACAGAAAAATAATATACAGATAAAAAGTTATGGTCTGAATAAAAATCCAGAATGCCAACTTCCCAGACCCGTATCTCACAAATAAAAACTCCAAATGCAGCGTACTCACCTTTAATTGTATATAGAAGAAAATAAACTATTTAATGGTGGTGGTTTCGCATTTGGCGAAGCTACGGTCTGAAAGTTGAGTTTTGGACCCACATTGTACCTTGTACAGATTAAAATATTCAACTTATTCTTTATTCATTATTTTTATAATTTTATATTTTTACAATATTGTAAATATTACTTCTAATAAATATACACATTAAAATCAGAATAAAAGTAAAAAGAAAACTCAAAATAAAATACACACATATACAGGGTATACAGGTATTATACCTATATTTATACCTATACTTTTTATACTTTGATTTTATTTAATGTATAAAACATATTAGAAAGATAAAATAAAAATACACTTATGTTTATAAAAGTATTTTATCATTTTAGAAAATAATAAACAAAAATAAATAAATTAAAAATACAAAAATAAAAATAAAATACTCAAATACATAGATATAGATACCTTTAAGGGTATAAATGCAAACTTGTAAAAATTTAATTCATAAAAATAAATAAAAATCGGAATAAAATACTACATAAAAAAATAAACATTTTTTATTTTTTACCCAAAAATTAATTCGGCCTTTTTCTATTTTTAAACGAATTAACAAAACATTTTTTATTATCTTTTTCTGGTTGGTCCACGTGGACCAACCAGAAGCTAGCGACTGTTGACCAGCAGGTCAACAGCCCGTCCTTCGTCTACTGTAGCTCTGGCGCGCCTGGGTTTTTGCCCACCTTGGTGGATTTTCCTAGGCCGACTCGTTCGTCCTTTGCCGCCGCTTCCTTCATGGAAGTTGCGCCGCTCTGATCCATCTCCATCGCCGCTCCAACAGATCCACTCAGATCTTCTTCCTCCACCCGTGATCATGCCTCGAAAACACGCACCCAACGCTCTTCAAATACAACCCACCATCTTCCTTTCTCGGGTTGAACCGCATTCCACACAGATCTACCCCCCCCTTCGGTCGTGCTCGAGTACCTGGAGGTGACAGCTCCTGGTTCATCACCTTAAGGCGGCGGATCATCCACTGATCTGGGCGTGTTCCATCACCTCCGGCGGTCGTCCCCGTGAGGTATTCTCCCTCTGGCCATTGGCCATCGAGGCTGCCATCCATCTCATTTTCCTCCCCATTTTACTCCTGTTAGTTCTAGGATCATTTTCCCCATCGTTCTCAGTCGAATCGATCATCTCCATCACCTAATCGATCACCTCGCCGGAGCGCAACTCCGGCGAGACCCTATTGCGCCTCCCCGTTCATTTTGAGAGCCACCTGAGGTCGAGGCATTTTGCCCTCGACCTCTCTAACGTTTTGGTGCAGGTATTGAAGTACATTGAAGATCCTAGAGCTATTTTGCCCTCTCGCCGGAGCACCTGGAGCCTCGCAGCTCCGCCACCCCCGTGCGAGAGCATCGGCGTTCGCCGGTGGATTTTGAAGCTTCCAGAAGTCACCCGAGACCTGCCGGAGGCTCCTCGTTCATTTTGGAGCTCAATAGCCATCAGAGCTAGCCGGAGGAGCGCGGCGAACTTCGCCCAGCCGGAGCCCCGCCTCGTTCTTCCAGCTGCCTCCACCGCCGTCCGATCGAGGAGACCCTCCAGTTAGAACGTGGGCCGTCAGATCATCAGCGCTCAGCCACCGTCGATCTCGCCCGAGATCTAATCTCAGACGTCCACAGCGAAGCGTCATCGGCCGTCCAGATCGTGCCACGTGTCAAGTGGCCTCTTCATCGCCGTTGGATCGCGCGCCGAGGGTATTTTACATCCTCACCCTCGCGCATTTTGCATTTAATATTTAGTTCATAAACTTTCGTCTGTAGGTTAAAATATTTTGTAATATTTGCAAAACAACCCCTAGGCTTTGTTTATTTGCGTTTGGGTCCCTCGCCACGTCACCTCACGTGACCTGTACACGTGAGGGGGTGGGCATTTTGCAAGGATACCCTCGGTTGTTTGTGTATTTCGTTTAAGTCCATGAACATGTATGTCAAGTTGTAATCTTTTGGAGAATTTGCATCGAACCCCCTGAGCTTTGTAATATTGCAAAAATACCCCTCCCAGGCGCGTGCAAGTCACGCGCCCTGGTGGGTAAGTTGCACATCTACCCTTGCGGGTTTGGATATTAATGTTTAATCTGTAAATGCAAGTTTCAGTGTAATATTTTGTGGAAAAATTGCGTACGTGCCCCTGGATGTTTCACTATTTGCATGTATGCCCTTGCCAGCACTGTTTGATGATTGGAGTCTTGTTCTAATTAATTAAAATATTATTTTAACTCCAAAAATCCCACAAAAGTAGGCTTAAGCTCCTGTGCACCTATACTTTCACGCCACCTATTTAGTTTTTGATTTTATTTTAGTTTTATATTTATTAAAAATCAAAAACTCTCATTTTGTGCACTGTCTACCTTAGAAAATACCAAAAAAATATCAAAACACCTCTAAAAATTCCAAAAAAATTACCTAGTGTCTATTTTATCCTCTTTTAGTGTCAGTCCAAAAATCCTTAAAAATTTCAAAAGGAAAACACTAAAAAATTTAAAACTCTCAAAAACTTCAAAAAAATATAGAAAATAGTAGAAAAATCCCAAAAATATAAACTCAGCTCCTGTTTATCCCTTATTTTGTCCTTCTTATTTGAAAAATAGTGTGAAATATTTTTGCTACTGGTTGCTATTTTTAAATTACATTTTATTCACAGCCAGCCCTTATTTCCACTGTTTGCCTTATTTCAGACTTTAAAAATACCAAAAACATCTTGAAAAATCCCCAAAAATCATAAAAACAGTAAAAAACCTTAAAAATACCAAAAACATTTATTTTCTGAATTTTTGAGCATTTTTGTGCATTTTTATAAATATTCTACCTTGCCTTTTACTATATTGCATTTACTTTCCAATATTGAAAAAGAAAATAAAAAAAATATAAAATATAAAATATAAAAATCAGAAAATCAAAAATCAAAATACAAAATTAAAAATTAAAAAAAAAATATTATAAAATTAAAAACCCACAAAAAAAATTGCTTTGTTCTCTTGCTTAGTGTAGACACATCACACACTCACTCACTTGTGCATTCATTTGCTTGAGCTACACTGTTTGCTCCCTGTGTTCGAACTCTCTGCATACTTGCCCTTTACATCTTTTGTGCAGAGTTAAAAATAAATTTTAACTCACACCTGTCTTTCATTGCTTGATTTGCTTGTGGGTTATTTGTTGACTTTAGTCCGGATTTAGTGTGGTCAACACACCGACTGAGTTCACGCTTTGTGTGAATTTAAGACCACCTGCTTTTGGCTATATCAAATGGCGCCGTTGCCGGGGAGCAACAGCTTGTAGTCCATATTTTGATTGATTGTGTGAATTGTTTACCATAGCATTGTTTTCCATTTCTCACATTTTTGATATATCTTGATTGAGTTATCTGACCAATCGGGGAATGTGTACCTTTAGCAATGACCATTGTTCGACCTGGAGAAATCTGTCTGTACCCTGTAAGTAGACTTTGATCGTCACAGAAATGATGTGTGGCGCCAGAGTCCACAATCCATGCTAAAGTATCTGATCCACTACTAATAAATGCATATGTGCTACCTGATGTACTGGTAGATGCAGAGGCGAATGCTGCAACATCAGGCTGGTTCTCAGTAGTGGTGTTGTGCCAGATGGAGGAATAATACCCCTTAGACGGGCAACAAGATCATCAAAACGCTGATCCAACGAAGCAGCATATGGAGGCTCTATCTGCTCAGTGACTCGTGCAGATGCAGGAAATCCATGCTTAGAGTAGCATGTGTCTTCGGTATGTCCAGTGCAATGGCAGTAGGTACACGTTGGCCGACCACAGCCTCCTCTGCCACGAGGACCACGACCACAGGCCTGATGATGGTGACCTCCACGACCTCGGTTAGCAGCCATGGCTGAAGCATTCTGATTCGTAGTCGTAGAAGGAACAGTGATCCGACTCAGTCTGTGAAAGGCTTCCTCCATAGGAGGAATAGTAGAATCTGCCAAGATCTGGGACTGTGCTGCCTCATACTCAGGATCAAGGGCAGCGAGGAAAACTCCTACCATAATAGCATTCCGGTAGGTCTTCTGTTGCTCTGGTGTGGCTGTCAGGGGCATGAAGCTATAAAGCTTCTCGAACATTCCTCGTAGAGATGTTTACAGTGAGTGTAGAGGACGTCCATTCTGCTTGATAGTGAATATATCATGCTGGAGTTGCAGAATCTTTGTCTCATTCTTCGCTTGAGAATATGTGGCAGCCAGAATATCCCACATTGCTTTGGCTGTGGGCTGATGAAGAATATCATTGGCAATCTCGATTGCCAGAGTTCCAGATAGCCATACTTTGGCATATGCATCATCTGCCTCCCATGAGGCATTAGCTCCAGTCTTCTCAGCATGCTCTTCTTCAGTAAGAATGTGTTTCTTACCGGTTGACTTCATCATACTCATGAACTGCATAGCCCACAGTTCATAGTTCGAACCATCCATCTTTACAATCGGTGCTGGACCTCGGAAGGCGCCTATAGATGGAATATCTGTCTTGCTTTCTGACATACTGATAGCAGAAGACTGGAGTAGTAGACTGAAGAAATGATCGTCTACACGAACATAAATGGGTTTAGTTGCATGTGTAGACTTCAAGCAACCAAACCCATTACTTTGGAGGCTCGCGTGCTTGACTTTGGATGATCAAACACGCGAGAGACCCACGAAGATCCCACGCATGCCGTGGCGCTCAGGAGCACGCGATCGCAAGCTGATGTGCGCACGCAAAAATGCGCACACAGAGGACCAGCGCACAGGCGCTCAGGCGCTCAGGTGCACGCACAGGCGCACATGCGCGCACATGTGCAAAAGCGCGCGCAGAAGGTGCGTACAGGCTCATGGCGCTGGAGCACGCGGTGGCACTGAAGACCGTGCGCTGATGCACGCAGTGGCGCTATGCTTGGCCATCGTGCGTGGAGGCGCATGACGTACGTGGAGGCGTGGAGGCTTGAGGGTAGGGCTAGGGCTAGGGTTTGGCTCACGAACTCCGGTCTAGGACCGTCGCTCTGATACCATGTTGGGAAAATAAGAGAACTTGTTTATTCCATCAAGGCTCTCTTATATAGGAGAGTAGCCTATGGGTAAATTACTTAAAGAGTCCAGCGGGAAAGAAACATAACAAAAGGTACATAAGTGAATAATATATATTTACACTACCCCTCAAGCTGGAGCATATATGTCTATCATGCTCAGTTTGGAACATTAACGATGGAATGTACCTCTAGCAAGTGCTTTGGTGAACATATATGCAGTCTGATCTCCTGAAGTAACATGAGAAGTGAAGATATATCCCTCTGAATCATATTTCGAGTGTAGTGGCAATCTACCTCGACATGCTTAGTTCTTTTGTGGAAGCTGGATTATTTGCTATGAAAAGGACCAGCCTAGTTGTCACATTGGAGGTGCATGGGAAGTGACACGTCAGTAGTCAAGTCAGTCATGACGGATCTGACCCACATCATCTCTGTATTACCTTGTGCCATGGCTTTATATTCTGATTCTGCACTAGATCTTGCAATTAATGTCTGTTTCTTACTCTTCCATGGAAGAAGTGAACTCCCTACAAAGACAACGAAACCTGATGTAGACTTCCTATCTTTAGGGCATCTTGCGTAATCTGCATCAGCACATTCTGGAAATGTAAGGGATGTATTTCTATTGAACAAGAGTCTTGCAGTTGGAGAAGTCTTCAAATGTCTCAATATCATGTGTACAACATCCACATGTACCTTCCTGGGCTACTCCATAAGCTATCTCTGCTCACTACGAAGGACATATCAGGTCTGATAATGGTGGCATATAAAAGCTTCCCCACAAGATCTCTATATCGTCTCTTATCAACATCCATAACGTCATCATCATAGAGTTTAACATTCGAATCCATAAGAGTAGTAACATGCCTACATCCTATCATGTCCGTCTGAACTAGGAGATCAATGACAAACTTCCTTTACGTCATCACCATGCCACGGCAATTCCTTGCAAATTCACGGCTAAGAAAGTAACGAAGATTGCCAAGATCATTGGTTACAAATTATTGTCCAAGAAATTCCTTAGCTGTGTGAATATCCTGTTCAATAGCTTTTGTAACAATGGTGCCATCCATGTTAACCAAAATAGAAACAGTACTTGTTTGGGATCTTTGAACACAAAGAGAGTGATCTGCAGTTGATTTGACAAATCCATGCTGCTAAATCAACTTAGAGAGATTCGGAAACCAAGACCTCGGACTTTGCTTAAGGCCATAAATGGTCTTGTGAAGTCTACAACCCATATGAGACTCCCCCTCAGCAGCGAAGCCTGGTGGTTGTTGCATGTAAACTTCCTCCTGCAAGTCGCCATACAAGAAATCATTCTTGATGTCTAGCTGAAATAGATGCCAATCATGTACAACAACACAATTAGGATCATCAGTGTAGAATGTCGAGCAATAGGAGAAAACGTATTCTGATAGTCCGCCACATATGTCGGGGTGAACCCATGAGCAATAAGCCTGGCCTTGTATGTATCCACACTACCATCGGTACGATGTTTCACCATAAACACCCACTTTCTCCCCACAACAAGAACACCAAGTGGAGCAGGAACAACACTCCACATGCCACGAGACTAACACATCCATCTCTTCCTCCATAGCAAGGACCCACTGACTAATATGTAATGCCTCATGATATGTCCGTGGTATGCTCACGAAAGATAGTCCAACAACAAACATCTAAAACTTCTCTAAGAGACGTGCAAGCGAAACATGGGAAGCAAGACGATACGTAGCACATGTACGCCTCTATTTCCGTAAAGAAATGGGTACGCCAAGTTCCTAAGCTTCTTTAGTGACCAAGACAGGAATATCTACAACTACCTGCTCATCATTCTATAAATGCAAATCACTACTGCCATCGGTAGAAACCAAGGTTCAGAACATACCTGGGGCTTGCTGGATAATGGAGGAGGCTCATGAGCATGAGGTCAGCACATGTAAAGCTGTGATAAAAAGATGAAGGACGCTAGTGGAGGCCATGGAGGAGGTGGTGGTGATGATGATGGTGTAGGTTGTGGCGATGGAGTGAGAGGTACAGTAGTCATTGGTGTGGTAGATGAAACTGGAGATATAGGCATGTATACTTCTTTTCCAGAATTCGAAGGAATCGACCTATCACCCGTAGGAAAGAAAAACATAATAGCCTCAAAGAAAATGACATCTACACTAACATAATATTTTCGTCGAACATGATCAAAACATCGGTATCCTTTTTAAGTCCTAGAATACCCCATAAAACATACTTGACAACTTCAGGAGAGAGCTTGTCATGGTCAGGAGACATATGATGAACAAAAACAACTAACCCAACTCACGATGAGTGAGGGAGAGAAGATACTTATCGGGAAACGCAATCGAGAATGGAATCTTCTCTCCCAACACAAATGAGGTCATACGATTCATCGGGTAGGAAGTAGTTAGAACCACATTACTCCAGTATGAATTAGGAGCATGGATCCTATGTGAATGGTCGATGCGCCGGCATATGGGGAGTGGACCGGTCTATAGAGACCTCATTGCTTACAGTCAGATCCAATCACCCTACCCTTAAGAATGTCCTGAAACACAGGAGAGGACATATTAAATATTGCACGATAATGTAATTCTTTGGTGATTTAACTAATAGACAATAAATTCATAGAAAAATCAAGAGCATAAAGAACATTATGTAGACGCATTGTTGAAATCAACTACAACTGCCCCTATCCGGTAATGGGAGCGTGGGTCCCATAAGCTATAACTATTGATCTCCTGGCTAAATCGATCTGTATGCACTAAACTACCCTCTATAACTACAGAGATGGTGAGAAACGCATGAATCCATAATCCATTATGACTAATCTGCTCTGTCACAGCTAGTAAAGGCATATGCAGTACCTGATGTAGTGGCATATGCTGACGCAACTACCTTTGAAGATCTTGAAGGAGCAGTAAACGTCTTAGGTGCATGCATAATCTCTCTCAGTCGTGCCACAAGATCATCGAACCTCTTATCAAATGCTAGATGAGGAGCACCAACTGGTTGAGTCTGCTCTACAGTAAGAACTGAAGAAGGAAAGCCATGCTTGGATTAGTATGTATTCTCAGAATGACTTGGTCTGTGGTAAGTGCATGACTGACGAGGTCGATTACCTCCTCTCCTACCACGGGTACCACACCCTTGGTATTTTGTAGAACTCCCTTTACCACAAGATGCGGCTATAGCCGATGAAGTCTATGACTGCTGAGTAACACCACTAGGTGCTATAGGACCCACTCAATCTGTGGTATGCCTCCTCCATTAGTGGTATAGTGGCATCAATAAGGAAATGTGATCGATCTGCATCATATTAAGGATCAAGAGATGCTAAAAAGACTCCGGTCGTCATCGAATCTTTGTAAACCTTAAGTTATTTTGGCAAAGCAATCAAGAGAATGAGGCCTTGAATGATTGATGGACTCCTGAGGGAGGGAGCAGGAGGGTCGACAAGGGGTGGATGACAGTGTCCAATTGAAGGGGGCGCTGTCGCCGACAACAGGCTGTAGGAGGTAATAGGTCGTTCGCTACTCCGTTTGGAAGAGGTTGTTTCAGATGCGGTTCGCTTTCTCATTGGGCCCGACAATGTCGAGACGCCATCTGCTGCTTCTAGTGTAGATGTCTATCGCACAGGGCCAACTGTCGTCCTTCCTTCGTCGGGGCGCCTAGGGGAGAAGCTGGGCGGAGATCATCCCTGTTCCTGGGGGAGGGAGGAGTACCTAGGGAGCCCCCTTTCATTGCAGCATCTGACGTGGGTGTTGGACATGCGAGCCCACGACGAGCCATTATGCAATAATGTTATTACGAGTATCTTTCCCTGATCTGAAATGAAGAAGAACTAATTTGCATAATAGGTCCCTTAGTACAATCAGGGTTATGTACCATGGCCATCTTAATGATCATATAGTTGTTGATTCAATTATTGAAGGGATAATTACACCCATAACCCTGAGTAATTCCTCAATCTCAATGAGGGCATACGATTCATCGGGTAGGAAGTAGTTAGAACCACATTACTCCAGTATGAATTAGGAGCATGGATCCTATGTGAATGGTCGATGCGCCGGCATATGGGGAGTGGACCGGTCTATAGAGACCTCATTGCTTACAGTCAGATCCAATCACCCTACCCTTAAGAATGTCCTGAAACACAGGAGAGGACATATTAAATATTGCACGATAATGTAATTCTTTGGTGATTTAACTAATAGACAATAAATTCATAGAAAAATCAAGAGCATAAAGAACATTATGTAGACGCATTGTTGAAATCAACTACAACTGCCCCTATCCGGTAATGGGAGCGTGGGTCCCATAAGCTATAACTATTGATCTCCTGGCTAAATCGATCTGTATGCACTAAACTACCCTCTATAACTACAGAGATGGTGAGAAACGCATGAATCCATAATCCATTATGACTAATCTGCTCTGTCACAGCTAGTAAAGGCATATGCAGTACCTGATGTAGTGGCATATGCTGACGCAACTACCTTTGAAGATCTTGAAGGAGCAGTAAACGTCTTAGGTGCATGCATAATCTCTCTCAGTCGTGCCACAAGATCATCGAACCTCTTATCAAATGCTAGATGAGGAGCACCAACTGGTTGAGTCTGCTCTACAGTAAGAACTGAAGAAGGAAAGCCATGCTTGGATTAGTATGTATTCTCAGAATGACTTGGTCTGTGGTAAGTGCATGACTGACGAGGTCGATTACCTCCTCTCCTACCACGGGTACCACACCCTCGGTATTTTGTAGAACTCCCTTTACCACAAGATGCGGCTATAGCCGATGAAGTCTATGACTGCTGAGTAACACCACTAGGTGCTATAGGACCCACTCAATCTGTGGTATGCCTCCTCCATTAGTGGTATAGTGGCATCAATAAGGAAATGTGATCGATCTGCATCATATTAAGGATCAAGAGATGCTAAAAAGACTCCGGTCGTCATCGAATCTTTGTAAACCTTAAGTTATTTTGGCAAAGCAATCAAGAGAATGAGGCCTTGAATGATTGATGGACTCCTGAGGGAGGGAGCAGGAGGGTCGACAAGGGGTGGATGACAGTGTCCAATTGAAGGGGGCGCTGTCGCCGACAACAGGCTGTAGGAGGTAATAGGTCGTTCGCTACTCCGTTTGGAAGAGGTTGTTTCAGATGCGGTTCGCTTTCTCATTGGGCCCGACAATGTCGAGACGCCATCTGCTGCTTCTAGTGTAGATGTCTATCGCACAGGGCCAACTGTCGTCCTTCCTTCGTCGGGGCGCCTAGGGGAGAAGCTGGGCGGAGATCATCCCTGTTCCTGGGGGAGGGAGGAGTACCTAGGGAGCCCCCTTTCATTGCAGCATCCGACGTGGGTGTTGGACATGCGAGCCCACGACGAGCCATTATGCAATAATGTTATTACGAGTATCTTTCCCTGATCTGAAATGAAGAAGAACTAATTTGCATAATAGGTCCCTTAGTACAATCAGGGTTATGTACCATGGCCATCTTAATGATCATATAGTTGTTGATTCAATTATTGAAGGGATAATTACACCCATAACCCTGAGTAATTCCTCAATCTCAATGAGGTCATACGATTCATCGGGTACGAAGTAGTTAGAACCACATTACTCCAGTATGAATTAGGAGCATGGATCCTATGTGAATGGTCGATGCGCCGGCATATGGGGAGTGGACCGGTCTATAGAGACCTCATTGCTTACAGTCAGATCCAATCACCCTACCCTTAAGAATGTCCTGAAACACAGGAGAGGACATATTAAATATTGCACGATAATGTAATTCTTTGGTGATTTAACTAATAGACAATAAATTCATAGAAAAATCAAGAGCATAAAGAACATTATGTAGACGCATTGTTGAAATCAACTACAACTGCCCCTATCCGGTAATGGGAGCGTGGGTCCCATAAGCTATAACTATTGATCTCCTGGCTAAATCGATCTGTATGCACTAAACTACCCTCTATAACTACAGAGATGGTGAGAAACGCATGAATCCATAATCCATTATGACTAATCTGCTCTGTCACAGCTAGTAAAGGCATATGCAGTACCTGATGTAGTGGCATATGCTGACGCAACTACCTTTGAAGATCTTGAAGGAGCAGTAAACGTCTTAGGTGCATGCATAATCTCTCTCAGTCGTGCCACAAGATCATCGAACCTCTTATCAAATGCTAGATGAGGAGCACCAACTGGTTGAGTCTGCTCTACAGTAAGAACTGAAGAAGGAAAGCCATGCTTGGATTAGTATGTATTCTCAGAATGACTTGGTCTGTGGTAAGTGCATGACTAACGAGGTCGATTACCTCCTCTCCTACCACGGGTACCACACCCTCGGTATTTTGTAGAACTCCCTTTACCACAAGATGCGGCTATAGCCGATGAAGTCTATGACTGCTGAGTAACACCACTAGGTGCTATAGGACCCACTCAATCTGTGGTATGCCTCCTCCATTAGTGGTATAGTGGCATCAATAAGGAAATGTGATCGATCTGCATCATATTAAGGATCAAGAGATGCTAAAAAGACTCCGGTCGTCATCGAATCTTTGTAAACCTTAAGTTATTTTGGCAAAGCAATCAAGAGAATGAGGCCTTGAATGATTGATGGACTCCTGAGGGAGGGAGCAGGAGGGTCGACAAGGGGTGGATGACAGTGTCCAATTGAAGGGGGCGCTGTCGCCGACAACAGGCTGTAGGAGGTAATAGGTCGTTCGCTACTCCGTTTGGAAGAGGTTGTTTCAGATGCGGTTCGCTTTCTCATTGGGCCCGACAATGTCGAGACTCCATCTGCTGCTTCTAGTGTAGATGTCTATCGCACAGGGCCAACTGTCGTCCTTCCTTCGTCGGGGCGCCTAGGGAAGAAGCTGGGCGGAGATCATCCCTGTTCCTGGGGGAGGGAGGAGTACCTAGGGAGCCCCCTTTCATTGCAGCATCCGACGTGGGTGTTGGACATGCGAGCCCACGACGAGCCATTATGCAATAATGTTATTACGAGTATCTTTCCCTGATCTGAAATGAAGAAGAACTAATTTGCATAATAGGTCCCTTAGTACAATCAGGGTTATGTACCATGGCCATCTTAATGATCATATAGTTGTTGATTCAATTATTGAAGGGATAATTACACCCATAACCCTGAGTAATTCCTCAATCTCAATCATAACCATGCATAATCGCGAATTACACGAGAAACCCTGAGTAATGATTCTGTCTTACACTCATAACCCTCCGTTAGTTTAATATTTTAACTCAACTATATGAATGAGTTAATCTAACTCATCCTTCATCGAACGGTCACAAAAAAAATCCCTATGCTGACGTGGGAATTCGAGCAGAGCAGGAGCCAAGGGGAACAACTTGGGCGGAGTGGGGGGAGTTGGGTTGCAGAGAGGCGAGCAGGAAGGAGCAACTCCGGCAGGGATGCTACCTTACCAAGGCCTCGTGTATGCCGTGCTCCGTCGCGGTTACGTCATCTCCTTTGACCCCAATGACACTTCCGAATCTCCTTGCAAACTCCTCGGAGCTAAATTTCAACACATATCCAGCGATGCAACAAGCAGCACGAGCCCCTACAGCAATGACCACCTCGTCGAGATCTCCGGCGAGCTTTGGTTGGTATCTACTTGCGATAGAGATGTCCAAAGCACATGACGGGTCATCGCCATGAGCAACAGGGTAGCGATTTACAGGCTCGATGAGCACGCTAACGTGTGGGTCGAGGTCGACGATTTCGGTGGGGACCTCGCCTTGTTCCTGGGCGCCAACCAGTCTTTCGCGCTTTCGACTCGTGATCTTCCCGGAATCCGGTCCAATTGCATATACTTCACGTACAACGACTGGGAAACTTTACGAGCCAGAGATCCACAACGTCGGAATCTTTGATTTGAAGAAGAAGCAGACTATCGCATATTGGTATCCCGGAGATCACAATTTTCGCAAGTCCGTGTGGCTTCTATGTTGAGAAGACAAACGTATGTGGCATGAGTTGGGTGACGAGCAGGAGAGGAGGGGGGGTCGATTGCGGGGGGGTGTGGTTGCGATGGGTTGAGCGGCGAGCAGGGGGGATTGCGATGGTTTTCGGGGGGGGGGGGGGCGGTTGCGATGGGTTGGGTGGCGAGCAGGGGAGGAGGGGGGGTCGATTGCAGGGGGGTGGGGTGTGGTTGCGATGGGTTGAGCGGCGAGCAGGGGGGCAGGGGGGTTGCGATGGGTTTTCAGCTCGGCAGCAGCGGGTTGCGGGGGGATGGGGGTGGCGAGCAGGGGAGGACAACTCGGGTGGAGGGGGGGCAATTCTGCTCGGCGACCAGGGGCTTTAGGGGAGCGGAAGTTCGCGCGGAGCTCGGGTGCGGGCGGGTTCGAGGGTCGCAGTCAGAGTTCGGCATGCAGGGTAGCGCAGTCAGAGCTCGACGCGCGGGAGCATGTGATGAACCTGACGCGGAGCTCGGCGCGAGGAAGCTCCTCATGGTGGCGGAGGGGAAACTCGGCTCACGGAGTCACGGGAGAGGGGAGAGGGAGTAGCTCGCGATGGAGGGGGAGGGGGGAGGGAGTAGATGCATGTTTTGTAAATAAGAATGGATTTAGGGGTAGTTTTGTATTTTTTAACGGAATCCGTCAAACATAACGCTCATCCCAAACGGAACATGACACAGGGTTATGTCATGTAAGAGTTAAGCATTACTCAGGGTTTCTCGTGTAATTCGCGATTATGCAGGGTTATGATTGAGATTGAGGAATTACTCAGGGTTATGGGTGTAATTATCCCATTATTGAATCATAGAGGCTGGTGCTTGGATGAATATGTAATGACTTAGATTGAGGACTCATCAAACACCGTCAAATGATTGTAATAGTGGATCTCCAGGCTGAGAAGGAGATGGCAATCCTTTCTATAATGGCTAATATCTAACCAACCTTTGGGCTTATTCTGGGTATTCCAGTATGCAGGATGTACAGGTATTGGGAATACCTGAGGGTGATGTGATCATAAACGATTGTATAACCATGACGCTTCCATTCCTAGGGAGTGATGAAACAGATTTAGATTTTAGTGACTCCTCTCATAAAGAAGTGATCTAATCTTAGCCCAAATGTTGGACATTGATCTGAATGTGATTGAGATGCAATGAGAAGATTCGATCTACGGCTTTGATTTAATCAAACATCTACGGGAGGTCCGCAAGATCTGGATTTGAGATTTGATCTCAATATTTAAGTCACTATACGTGGAACAATACAATCGCTCTGTCCTTATCTCCAAGTATCCGCGGAGAAAGTGCATTATCCTTGAAAGAGTTCATGGATAATTTCATTGTTGATATATGTATCCGAGCATTGAGAAAATTGATATTTAAATGCGATTTAATTATTATGAGTAATATGAATTTGATTCATATTATAAGGAGAGATATCTAAGATAACTAAATGTGATTTAATTATCAAATATGTGAATAATGTGAATGTGATTCATGTTATTTGGGCACATGAGAAAAGAGATCCAAGATGATTAAACGTGATTTAGTTATCATGGATATGAACAATGTGGATAGAACTATCCATATTAATCATATATATTATAAATGTGATTTATAATATATTAGAGAGCATATTGTTATTTTTATTTGTTAATTAATTATTGATGTGAATTGGATTCACATTGGATGATTAATTAAAATATAATTTACATTTTGTTTTGGGATGTGAATGTGATACACATTTTTCCAATGGCATGACTGCAATATTTCACAGCATTATTATGAATTAATTTTTTGAAATAATTTACAACAATGTTGTTGTAAATTTTGTAGATATCATGAGATAATGGTATGTCATGAGATAATGAGATCTCATGAGATGTTGATAGTCGTCCCCCCTTTTTAGAGGATATGATTTATCTTCTCTTTATCTTTGATGATAATTAATTGATTTGATTTGAGTTTAAATATATTGATTTATCGATATATATATATATATATATTAATTTAAATTAAATTAGTTGTTGTTGTGTTTTTACAACAAGATCATAGCTATTGAAAGAAACACAAATCAATCTCATCCATTGATTGTGTGATGTCCATGGATTGGGATCCATGGAGTCCCATAATCCTATATAAGAAGAGGCACCCCTTTCTCTTCGAGACATACGATTAATGAATGCTCTCTCTCTCTCTTTCTCCACACGGCAAACTCTCTCTCTCATAATGGTCGTCCACCATGGAGCCCTTGAAGTATTTGCTCGCGGATCTCCGTCTCCTTCGGTGTGTCTCGCTCATGAAGAAGATGTCGGATCTCGTGTGACGAGATCAGGAGATTTGTCGCTTGGATCATCAACATGGATTGCGAGAGGGACACGTCTCATCAACGCGCTCGCAAGCGTCTCCTCTGTTGGATTGGACTTGAGACAGGAGGTCTCTTGGTTTAGAGACTCGATCGCAACCACGCTTCAAGAGGTAAATCTTATACCTGTTTCTGGTTCAGATGAAACGATCGAAGAAGTGTTCTTGGATCATGTGGTTTCATCAAATTTTAAAAATTTTAAATTCCACTGCTCGGAGCAACTAGTACGACTAGTCGCTCCCGATCGCATTCGATGTGATCCTCACACTCATGTGATGCGTTTAAGGATTTCCCCATATCCTTCAAGTGGTATCCGAGCCAGGTTATGAGCTTTTTGAATACGATCCCTTAAGCTAAGAAGATTTCGCTTGTAAGGGTTCATGAAATTTTTTTCGCATTCAATTTTTGCAGCCCTGTTTTGTGATAAATTTCGGCTCTGTTTAAAATATTTAAATACAAAACTATCACTTGGATAATGTTTCCCATTAATTAAGGAAATCGTGGGATTTGAGTTTGCGTGATTTGGAATCCGATAACTCAAGAAATGATCATTTTAATGAACCTATATCCACTATTTCGGGGATGGCAAATAATGATGTAATTAAGGAGTTAATTACTTTTTTGAAATGCCTGGAAATGCATGCTAATCACACAGGTTCTGTTTTAAATCAAGTTAGCAATCTTTAGAAACTGATTTTGCTTAATTTGGATTTAAAATGAATGAGATATGCTAATTTTAGTAAGTGAAGGTCACTGCTGAAAATTGCAATCATGAACCTTGTGATAGTCATTTAGGAAACTTGTGAAATTAATGGTTAACTTCCTAGAATAATTATAGATAATATTTGGAAATATTTGAATGATAATTATTCCCTTAAATGACAATTGCCTCAACCAATAAATGATTAGATTTGATCTAGATTACCAATTGGTTACTTGATACATTTTCAACAAACATGTTACTTGAATAGGTTTGGGAATTTGTTTAGCAAATTTTCTTATAATCAAAATGGTTTTGATTATTATTATATGGTATAATTTCGGTTGAAAAACTGATGATTATCTCAAGTACACAAATATCGATTTGGCATTATCCTTTCCTGAGGTGGATATGGTGTCTAGTCGGGGAGCGTTAGGGTAGTAGGTTGCACCGTGTGCAGTCTGTCCCACTCCCGTCGGTACTGGCCATGACAACGGGTAGGGACTCGATAATGATGGAGAAATAATGGTGTATTTTCTAATTATTAAAATAATAATTAACACATACTTTGAGATAATACCATATTTTTCAAGTAACAATAAAGTTTGCTGATTGAATTGGAATGATAATTTATTTAATGTGATTAAATTATTTATATCCAACTAAAAACACTCTATTATGAATAGATATGTATTTCCCTTGGAAGAATTAATTATATGAATATGATTCATGATAATTAATTGAAATTTAAATAAGAGGTGAAGGATCACATAAGTGACATCCATGATCTCCCGTCAAGGCGAAGGATTCTATCGCCGGATATTGTATGTAGGAGACGCCTGTCCGAAGTGACAGCTCCTACATACAATCCATTTGGATCTGGCTCTTCGCTTCTCGAAAGAGTAAGGACGTATGCGTAGTGACCCCAATATTGGGTCCTCATATTATTGGGGCGATATTGGATTGCGCATAGCGAGTTGTATTCCTGTTGACAGTTGGTTCAATTAATGACAGGTCAACATCACCTTAGGGGTGGTGGGCCCGGGTGTTAAAGACCGAATGGGATATGCAAGTTGGACTTGCAAGGAGGAATGTGTTCCCGCTTCTTTTTATCTGAGTTATATGTTCTCATATTATTTGGATGTAACAAAGATAAGGAAGGAGATCTCAAATATTGCTTGAGATATAATGGTAAGTATATCTCTTACACTGAAAGTGATTAAGGGAATGAACTTTCATTATTAACAAGGCAAGATAACTTTGATATAAAAACTCCTGAATCAAAGTAAACTATGTATATATGAAATATATGCACTGTAAAGCTTTGAACTTAGCATATCTCGGATCCTATATAATAAGATCCGGCTCGTCAAGAGGAAACCAACAGAAGTTGTTTCGTGTGAATCGGACTTCGTTTCGATTTATTATGAATTTCGGAAGAAAGAGAAGTAAGGAAGGTTAAGATGTCATTAACCCATAATGACTGTCATTAAGATTAATTAAAAACGATTAAAAAAATTAATGACGGATTTAAAACCGCTAATGATCATTAGCAAACACTAATCAATAGTTAGCAAAAGATAAGCGTAAGCCGCAAAAGTTAAATCGTGATTAGTGAAAGTTAATCACGATTAGTGTTAATTTAGCGTCATTAACGAATCTAGAATCCTCTAGAATGTTCTAACTTAAGCCCCAAGTTTGGGATAAGTTTTAGCCAAAACCATGGGCCAAAACTATGGGCCACTAAACCATGGTTAAGGTATAAACCATGGTTTTCTAACCTTGGTTAGTGGTTTTCTGGGGCCTATAAATAGACCCCCTGCCCATTCATTCTCTACGATTCCCACTACCACCACCACCCCAAGGGCTAGGGTCGAGAGGTCAGGAGTAGGAGTGGGAGGCGAGGGAGGAGCGCTAGCGAAGCGCTGCCGGGAGAACGAGGAGAAAGGTATGATCCTCTATTAATTTGTTTCCTAAGCTAGGATTTCAATTCATCCTCTTGTTCTTCCAAGTTTTGTTCTTAATTCATCTTTCTTTCCGATTCGTTTTCCTTTTGTGGTTCGAGGAGAAATCTGTGTAACACCCCTACTTAGGTGCGGGCGGCTATGCACGTCAGTGAACACTGTGATTCGTTACACGTTCACTCATCTAAGACGCGTGGTGTCTACTGATTCTCCATCGTTTTTGTTTTTATTCTTTCTATTATGCTTTTATAGTTATTTTGATGGAGAAATCTGTGTAATATCCAACTTAGTGCGGGCGCTATGCACGTCAGTGGACCCTGTGATTTGTCACACGTTCACTCACCTAAGATGCGTGGTGTCTACCGATTCTTCATCTCCTGTTGTTTGAGTATATTCTTTCGATTTCGTTGTTATTTTTCCTCTCGATTCATTTTATAGAGGAAGATCTTTTCGTTTTTATTTTATGTCCCGATATAAGGGGAAACACTGCTGAAATTTTCCTAGAAATATCACCCCGTATAAGGGGAAGCTCTGCTGAAATTTCAAGAGAAAATATGTTCTTGGCGTTCTTCGTGTTCTTCGTGTTCTTCGTTCGTTCATCGTGTTCTTGACACGTTCTTAGCGTTTTTTATATGAAAATAAAATTCGATCTTTTCAGGAGCCTTAAAATAGCCTTTCTAAAAACGAAACACGATAAAGCCTTGCATACACAAGAGATAGCTCGATTAGGTAACGAAATCATTAATTTTACTGTTGGATTTTCATATGAGATTATTAAAATTCTTGATTTTATGTTCTTTGCTATGAAGAACCCTAATTTGGGCTATTTTTGAAAAAGTCTGAAGAGTTGCTTTGCGATTCGTACTAAAATAAGGTTTAAACATCAAATTGATGCGGTGGCTTTGAAAGTTAGGGTTTGGGAGTTAAAATAGGCATACATACGAGTATATATGTATATGAATAATATATATGCGAGTCTATACTAAGTATTACTGATTATGCAAATTGAAGACTTAACGAAAGAATTACATCATGGGAATTGATGTGGCTTGAGTTAGATCCTGAAAAGGATCGTGTGTCACGTTAAGGATGACTAGGAGTAGAACTACAGGTCGAGCATGCAACCTGTAGGTTTGTCGGAAGGAACCCGTGTTGGCGTTTCCCTACCTAGGTGGTACACGGTTGCCCTGTTATGTTAAGTGCACACGAAATGAATGTTTTGCAACACGTGGTATCGGGAGCCAATATGTTCGGGTTGAACGACGAAAGATGTGGTCGTGCCATATGGAGGCACGGGTGGTTCAATAGCGGTTGGGTCACGATAATATATATTTAAAGCCACTAGGTTATATGATTAAATGTTAGCCTGAGGTTTTAAGCAACTGAGTCCTCGAGGACGGTGTGCTCATTTGTTTTCCAGGCCTAGGGTTTGGGACCCTATTTAACAAAAGAAAAGTAAATTGTCAGGGTAGTATTGTAGGATTGGTTGAGGCGACGTGCGGCGGCATAAACTTACAAAGATCAACGCAATCTCCAATCCCGAAGTGTCCACAGCTTCGAAGTCCTTATAGTGGTGAGGTAATTCCCCTGGACTAATCCCTGACGTGGAATAGAAAGGAATAGGACTTAAATTAAAAAGAAGGAATGAAACCTTTAATGATAATAAGTTTTGCAAAATTACACAATTTGTTCGCTTTTCTCTTCTTCAGTACTTACTATTCGCTAATTTTTATCCTATGATTTATGGAAAACCCAACAGGTGTCGGTGAGCCATCACAAGGACTTTAAAAATCTGTCTAGCTTACATACTAGACATCCAGCTAGTCACAGTAGCTTTACTTTGTAAAGTAGTTAGTAATCTTTTGTATATTTTCCTTTCAAACTGATGTACATGTAAATGGTTATAGTGGGACAATGTATCATCTGAACTTTATTTTGTGAATGACAAAGTGTTGAAATACTTCCTTCTGAGTATTTTTATTTGCAGTCTGTTTCTAAATATTTGTTGTGATTATTGAATAAATTATTGCCGAATAACCAGATCCGGTTATGGGAGGATCCGACAGCTCGGAAATTGGGGTCGTGACATGCACTTATGCAAATTTCTTATTTCAGATAATCCTTCATTAAACCCACTCAATACTATACCCAATAATATTCAGTATAATATCATGGTTTGGGTCCATGATCAAGATATTGTACTTGCAGTTGGACACATAATGTATGTGATTGCAATGTGCAAGTTTCCTCATAATAATGATGAATGACAATTAAATAGACCTTTAGACTATAACCCTAGGGTTTGTGTGTCTCTATAGTCTTGATCTCATCGAATGTACTTTAGAAGTGGCATGTCGATGATGATCGCAATTGTCAAATAATCCTTATAAAATCTAAGAAGATGTTCTGGCATACATATGTGGTCTCGACATTTAATCATAAGTGACATGGTTCTATGCATTATGCATAATGGTGGATCTATAGGAGAAGATGTATTCAAAATGTTTGAGTACCTACCTGAACCAATGATTTTAAGAGTTAAGATGTATGTAGATACGATGAGTGTCATCATTCTACTATCTATACTCTAGTCATTTATGAAGCTTCATAATATTCATATTGAACGAATTAAATAAATCATGTTGAAATACTCTTATATTAAAATCTTTTGAATTCAATATGAGCGATCCTTAGTCTTAATCAATTGTTGTTTATAGATGAAAGGAGTGCAATGGAAGCATGGGTTGGACCTAAGATTAGAAGGAAAGTCAAAGAGTTGAATCTACTTCTATGGTTTCCATACATATGACATCCAAAAAGTTGGATGAGTGCTAATACTGCAATAAGTCGATGTACTGATAGTATGACTATCTAGACTATCTTGGATCCTTAGAGAAGGACCCAGATAGTGCATCGAAATAATATACATCTACATATAATCATTGAAATTGACTTTCTTATTTGATAAGTTAAAAGTCTAATAATTGTATCTCAATCTTCTAATAACACTCGCAATTGGTTGCATATATATTAGAAGAAGATTTGATTTTAAGGTTTAATAGACACATAGATGTTGGTGTAATTGTTGCAACAATATCTATTGGATAGATAGACTTCATATTTTCAGTGGGAGAGTCATTAGTCTTAGAGAATGAGTCTATGACCTGGATATTAGAATACACTCATAGTTCATTTCTAAGTGTTGGAAATAAACATAAATTCTAGAATAAACCTATCGTAGAGAGTTCAAATAGTAATTTACCATCTAGTGTACTCTACCAAATTAGAAAAATTAATGAAAGATTCATTAAGATTTCTAATACTGAAAACCTTATAAGATCAATAGGAGGATGAATATCATCTGACAATTATCTAGCATCAAGCCTTGGACATTTGTCTGTTATCAATAAACTAGTAAGAGATGAAACTTTATAATGTCTAAAATTTCAAAACTTACATACTTATGAATATTGTATTCAAAGTAAAATGTCCAGTACACCCTTTTCTGGGAATGGTATTATATGACGAGGTATTCAAGATCTCATACATATTGATGTATGTGGATCATCTATATCAGAATAAACATTATGGATATGTGATATCTATTAATGATTATTTGTGATATAAGATTTCTTCCCTTTACCTTAGAAACCTTTGAGATGTTCAAAGATTTCACAATTTTGGCTTAGAACTAAAGTTTGAAGGAAGATGAAATGAATTTAATCTAACCTAGGTAGCAAGTACCTATTAGATTAATTCATGGAATACTTTATGGAGATATGAATATCACTCTCATCTCACTCCTCCTGATACACCTAAACTCAATGTAGTTGTAGGGAGATACAATTGGATCATGTATGACATGATCTTATCAATGACGAATATTAGCATTATTACCTCTTAGTTTCAAGTATATATGTAACAGAGACTACAATGCATATTCTTAATATGGTTCCATGCAAGTAAGCTAGAATCGAGCACTAGAGAGTGCTACTTCATTAGAAAAAAAGGATGGTCTTGGATACCTATTTTATGACCTCGAGATTCTTAAAAAGATCTCATCTCTGATGAGACTCTTGAGAATCTTGAGAATCGAGATGAAAATGAAAATGATGAGACTCATACCTCTTCAAATGAGACTCTGATGAGATTCTTATGAGAATCTCTGATGAGACTCTGATGAGATTCTTAAAAAAAAGGATGGTCTCTTAGATGATGAGACTCTTGAGAATCAAGATGAAAATGAAGTGAAGGAACTCACTCAATCTTGAGATAATGATGAGGCTCCTAAAATCAGAAACTAAAAGGATAATTAAAGATGAAACACTCATACCTCTTCAAATGAGTTTGAGGATGTGTTCCATGTGTCAGTTAAATATGACAATGATCTTACTTTATTTGATGAAGCTTCTGAAGATCATGACATGGAAAGATGGATGTTAGCAATAAAGTTTAAAGTAGACTTTATATATATATATGTATTGTATATGGACCCTCGGCAATTCACCTATATGGGTAAGACCCGTTAAGGTGTAAATGGATCTTCAAGAGAAAGAGGGAACTTGATGAGAAGGTAGAGACCTTCAAAGCGCGGCTCGTATCCTCAAGATACACACTGATGAGAAGACATCGCTTGCGATGAGACTTGCTCTCCAGTGACCATGCTTAAAGCCATCAGATTATTGCTGACTATAGCTACACAACTTGACTATGCTATCTTCAAGATGTGAGTCTTTATATTGCATTCCTCTATGAATACCTCTTTGAAGATATTCACATGAAGTAGCTCCATGCTTCATGGTTAAGGAAAGCAAGGTGTGCAAGCTATAACTCCATCTACGGACTTAAATAAGCTTCTTGTAGTTGGAACATAAGATTTGATGAAATTATAAATGTTATGATTTTGGATAGAATCTTGATGAACCATATGAATCTTAGTGGGAGTGCCTATGTGTTCATCATGCTAAATGTAGATGATATCCTGATCATTTGGAATGATATAAGGATAGTAATGAGTGTTTTGTTGACTGGCTATTCCATACCTTGAGATTTGATCTCATGGATACCTCTTGTATCTTAGTTCTGAACGTGTTCAAAAGCATAGAAAAGAGGGTATTAGGACCGTCACATTAGTTGCACATCTTGGACATGTTTCATTTTTTGGAAAATTCCAAAAAAAACTTTCATACCTTAAGATATGGTACTGACCTATCTGAAGGGATAACACCTCAATGAGTTGAGGAAGTGAATGCTAGAATTGCTTGCCCTTGTGCATCAGTTACGAGAAGTCGAGTGTATGCTAGATGTGTACGAATGCTAGATGTCTACCTTGCAGTGGGAGTAGTAAAATGTTACTAATCCTACGATGGAAATAAAAAACTTGATTGTAGTAATAACAAAATCTTCATATATGACAAAACTTTAGAGATAGTGATATCTAAGTCTTATCCTCAAGAACTTAAGACTTTATGGATAGAGATATAAAAGTTCTTAACTGCAGATTCCTTAGAAGATAGAGATCTATGAGAATAAGGGTATTCTGATAAGGATTATGAAAATACTGTTATAATAATTATAATAATTATTAAGCTGTAGTGCCATGAATACTACAACTGACAAGATTGAGTATTGGCTGCATAATATGCAACATTTCAATTGGATGCAAGCACTGCTACTGGGGATATGGAAGTGCCGTAAAAGGACTTGGCATAGTCTCTTGGGAACAGAGTGACTGATCAACTTACCTAGCTATTTTTGTAAATAGCCTATGATTATCACATTAGTGCAGGTTTAAATGATGAGCACATTAATGGTTCTTTGGGCTAGTGGGAGACTGTTAGACATGCGAGCCCACGACGGGCCATTATGAAATAAATGTTATTGCGAATATAATTCTCTGATCTGAAATGAAGAATAACTAATTTACATAATAAGTGCCTTAGTACAATTAGGGTTATGTACCATGACCATCTTAATGATCATATAGCTGTTGATTCAATTATTGAATTATAGAGGCTGGTGCGTGGATGAATATCTAATGAGTTAGATTGAGGACTCATCAAGCACCGTCAAATGATTGTTAATAGAGGATTTCCAGCATGAAAAGGAGATGCCAATCCTTAACTAAAGGCTGATATCTAACCGACCTCTTGATTCAGGTCCTCTGCATAGGAATAAAGATTCGGAAGTGTTAGATAAGTTAGGTTAAAGAGTTAACTTAACGAGATCGAGATAACCAATGTCATATGTCGTATGCTATCACGATATAGGCACGCATCCTCAGACCGGAGATAGATGTGTTGTTATATGTCTGAGTATGTACATTTGGCAGACCAATAGGTTGATGACCTAACCAAGGTCTATACACCGGTGCATTGGTGTACATGTAAGGGCATATGAGTAATACGAACTCTCAAAGGGATCATACAGGTTCATTACTGAACCGGATGACATGAGCTCACTCATGAGATATTGGGAAGAATCAAATTCCGTGCATGTCATCTCGTTTTGGAAGCTTGGCTGAATTTGTATGTTTGATGTATACTTTTGGAAAGTATATGACCAACACCTAGATATGATATATGCTTTTGGAAAATATATGATCGATACCAACTCCCAATGATCGAATGAGAAACTTAATGATAAAACTCAGAAGGAGACAATCTAAAAGGGATCTAAAACTTCGAGTCTATTCTGAGTCTTCCAGTATACAGGATGTACAGTTATTGGGATTACCTAAGGGTGATGTGATCATAAACGATTGTATAACCATGACGCTTCCATTCCTAGGGAGTGATGAAACGGGTCTAGATTTTAGTGACTCCTCTCATAGAGAAGTGATCTAATCTTAGTCCACATGTTAGACATTGATCTGAATGCAATGAGAAGATTCGATCTACGGCTTTGATTTAATCAAACATCTACGGGAGGTCCGCAAGATCTGGATTTGAGATTTGATCTCAATATCCAAGTCACTATATGTGGAATAATACAATCGCCCTGTCCTTATCTCCAAGTATCCACGAAGAAAGCGCATTATCCTTGAAAGAGTTCATGGAGGATTTCATTGTTGATATATGTATCCGAGCATTGAGAAAATTGATAATTAAATAAGATTTAATTATCATGAATAATATGAATTTGATTCATATTATAAGGAGAGATTTCTAAGATAATTAAATGTGATTCAATTATCAAAGATGTGAATAATGTGAATGTGATTCATATTTTTTGGGCACATGAGAAAAGAGATCCAAGATGATTAAATGTGATTTAATTATCTTGGATATGAAAAATGTGGATAGAACTATCCATATTAATCATAATTATTATAAATGTGATTTATAATATATTAGAGAGAGCATATTGTGATTTATATTTGTTAATAATTATTGATGTGAATTGGATTCACATTGGATGATTAATTAAAATATAATTTACATTTTGTTTTGGGTTGTGAATGTGATTCACATTTTTCCAATGGCATGATTGTAATATTTCAGAAGATAATTGTGAATTTATTTGTGAAATAATTTACAACAATTGTTGTTGTAAATCCTGGAGATATCATGAGATAATGGTATCTCATTAGATAATGAGATCTTATGAGATAATGAGAGCTCATGAGATGTTGGTAGGCGTCCCTGCCTTTTTAGGGTATATGGTTTATCTCCTCATTATCTCCAAGGATCATTAATTGATTTGATTTGAATTTAAATATATTGATTTATCGATATATATTAATTTCAATTAAATTAATTATTCTTGTGTTTTTACAACAAGATCATAGCCATTGAAAGAAACACAAATCAATCTCACCCATTGATTGTGTGATGTCCATGGATTGGGATCCATGGACTCCCAAAACCCTATATAAGAAGAGGCACCCCTTGCTCTTCGAGACATACGATTAATGAATGCTCTCTCTCTCTCTCTCTCTCTCTTTTTCTAACACGCCAAGCCTCTCTCTCTCTCTCATAATGGCCGTCCACCATGGAGCCCTTGTGAGAGTCGTCATCACCTTAGCATCGTCGTTATGCTGCCAGAGTATTTGCTCATGGATCTCCATCTCGTTCGATGCATCTCGCTCGTGAAGAAGACATTGGATCTCATGTGACGAGATCAGGAGAATTGTTGCTTGGATCATTAACTTGGATTGCGAGAGGGACGCGCCTCATCAACGTGCTCGCAAGCGTCTCCTCCGTTGGATCGGACTTGAGACAGGAGGTCTCTTGGTTTAGAGACTCCAAGAAGTGTTCTTTGATCATGTGATTTCATCATGTTGGAGTATTTGTTGTATGCTCTATATGAGTTGTAGAGGGTAAATGGATCTTGGAGAAGATCCATTTACCCACCCAGTTGTTTAGTCCCACATTATCCAGTGGTGGGACTTGGAGGCTCTGGAGAGGCTATATAAGGAGCCCCAGACCTCCTGTATCCATTGAGAAAGTGCAATGCATAACATGCCCCATTGAGAGCTTCTCTCGTGGTTTCATCCCGCTCCTCACGGAGAATGGTTCCACGTTAAATCCCGTGTTCTTTGTTGTTCTTTATCTTTTTTCATGTTTTGCTTCCGCTTCCTATTTTCTAACATGGTATCAGAGCGGGTTATATTCTCGAGGAGTTGTGTTTGAAGATTTAATTTTGTTCGAGATTTGAAATTCAGATCTAGGGTTTCTATTAAAACCCTAATTTTATTGTCAGTGATTCGTTCTTGAAGATTCATTTTTATCTGGGATTGATCGTGTAGTTTAAGATCCATGTTCCTTTGGGTTTCTTCGTGAACCTTACATTCCTTGATGTGATCAAGTTCCAGACTCTCGGGTTTTTCAAACCCTATTTTCAGCAAGTTCGAAGCAGCCCCGTGCATCCCCTGGAACTCCAAGCCTTTCTTGCGTACTCCAGCCACCAACATCCAGAAGCCTCCCGGCGGTGCAACGGCATCCAAGCAGCACCCTTTTAGCGGCGCACATCCTGGCCGCCGCAAGCTGGCCCCGTGCATGCTGCTCCCTCGACTCCATCATCTCCACGCGGCTCCAACGAAGACGCACCTCCTAGGCGAACCCTCCTTTGGCATTGCCCTTCCATTCCTAGTGCGAACTCGTGGGCAGCGCTACCCCATTCGATTCTCCAGGAGCGACTCCCAGAGGCCTTGCATCTTGTTGCTCCAGGCCCACACGACGGCGCACTCCCCCTCTCCGCCAAATCAAGAAGGCCCCATCAAGGTGATTCCATCTCTCCGCCCCTGCGTAGGCGGCGGGACTCCTTCTGCATCAAGCTTCGACCTCTCCAAGGAACAACTGGTCGCAACAGCTTCCCCACAGGCGGTGCGGCTCCTCCATACGCCCACCTTCCAGGTTCATCATTTTTTAAGCCTTCATTTCTTCAGGGGTGCACATCTCCACGTGAAGATCCAGAAGCGCATCTTCCAGCCCGCGCAATCCCCTACGCTCGCAGCCCCGTGGTTCTTTCTAGTCACGCGCGACCCCCGGGGTGGCAAGCGCAACCCCTAGGTGGTAATTGCCTCCTCCTCTCGCTAGAGACACTCCAGCATAGCATTCTCCTCGCGCGAGCTCTCTCCCCGAGAGCTCCTCCAAGAGCAAGCGGCGCCCAAGCGCTGGCGGCGCGCAGCAAGGCCCCTGCGGTGGTGGCGGTTCCTAAACTTCCTATCCAGAAGATGGGTTCCTCACATCGAGAACCCTAAAGACATCGAGAGAGGGGAATACGATGTAGGGGGCCCGACTTTCAGAAATTAAATAAAAAAAGGGCGGAGATAGTATCAGGTCCATTTGGCCAAATAAGAGGAAGCCATGGAGAAAAAAAGAGAGCCAGCCGAGTTGTATAATAAAAAAATGTATCGCGAGTGATTTTAAAAAAAATGGACAAAAAGAGATTGGTCCCTGATTGGGCCAAGATTCAAGTTAAAAAAAACAAAAAAAGAGGCGCTTACATTTGAAGATCCGTACGCAAAATATTCGCAACAAAAAAAGGAAAAAAATGAGTTGCAAAAGAGCCAGAAAAATTTTGTGAAACGACTTAAAAAATTGTGAAAAAATGATGATGATGAAAAGCCGATAAAAAAGTGTCAAACGGCTCACAATTTTTTTTTGAAAAAAAGGTGAGGAATGATTTGAAAAGCTGACAAATGTGTGAATGGCTTATTGCTCTTTTGTTTTATAACCCCATTATCTTGTCTTCTCCCAACTTTGTCGATGTTCATTTTCCGACAAGTATGGGAGAAAGGGGGAGTATATGTAGAGTCACATGTCTACTTAGATTTTCCAGATTCGTTAAACCAATCAGTTCTTCAGACTCTATAGTTTTTCAGATGAAGATTCTGCATGCGCAAGTTTCAGACTCGATGTTCATATTCCGAGTACACATGTGTGATTCTCAGTTGTTCAAACTCGACAGATTGGTCAGAGTCCAAGTTCGAGGCACTCCATGTTTGAGTCGCCCATGGTCTGAATTCTCCAAAGAGAGACTCCTTCTCGTACACACATATGTTTGCGGTCATTTTCAGATGTACACATGTTTGCCATCTTTTGTAGTGGTCCCCATCTTTTCATATTGTTTCGACCAGAGTTTTCATGTGAGCCATAGGGATTCCAGAATATTGGGCCATTCCCTATGCCATGTTGGCAAGGGTTTTCATGTGGTATCATAGGTACACCAGAGCAGTGCACCATTCTCTGAGCTAGATGGCAGAGACCCGTTCTCCGACGAGGAGACTTATTTCAGACTCCATTCTCCAGCGACCGTGGACTCCAACGAGGAGACTCATTTTCAGTTACAATGACTCTGACAGGTGCAGTTTAGAGCACATGCTCTCCGACGAGGAGATTCAGCAGACTCACACTCCAGCTCGTTCGTCCTCCTCACCTGCACGACATGAGAAGCAACGTCCTCGACAGCAACGTTGTGCACGTTGGGTTGATATTGTACATAGTGTCCTGTAGCGTGGGTTGGGTTTCTTTCTGTTTGTCCAAGTTTAGCATTGCATGCTCCAGCTTGAGGGGGAGTGTTGGAGTATTCGTTGTATGCGCCATATGAGTTGTAGAGGGTAAATGGATCCTGGAGAAGATTCATTTACCCCACCCAGTTGTTTAGTCCCACATTGTCCATGGTGAGACTTGGAGGCTTTGGAGAGGCTATATAAGGAGCCCCAGACCTCCTGTATCCATTGAGAAAGTGCAATGCATAACATGCCCCCTTTGAGGATTCTCCCGTGGTTTCATCCGCTCCTCACGGAGTAGGGTTCCACGTTAAATCACGCGTTCTTCGTTGTTATTTATCTTTTTCCATGTTTTGCTTCCGCTTCCTATTTTCTAACACATCACATTTTAAAAATTTTAAATTCCGCTACTCAGAGCAACTAGTGCGATTAGTCGCTCTCGATCGCATTCGATGCGATCCTCATGCTTCTGTGATGCGCTTAAGGATTTCCCCATATCCTTCAGTGGGAATCATTTCAGCGGCTTTATTTCGAGGGGACTTGGTCCCGCTTTCTGAGACAAGGGTTCTAGCAAGAGGATTCACGTATACAGAGTCCCAGTAAGCTTTTGAGGTGGTCCAAGGAAGGTTGGACGGGTTTGAGGTGGCGCAATTGTCGGATTGGGATGGAATGCGACAACCTCCTTTCGCGGAGCGTGTCAGCATCAAAGGATGCCTCTGAACCTTCACAACTTGAGTGACCTTTGCATCATGTTGGGAGGGGGTGGTGGCGATTGAATCTTTGGAGTCGTCAGGCACCTGTCTAGGAGAGCCGCTCGACCCTATCTTGAAGGAAAAAAGGCTCGCTGGCGAGAAACTTGGATGGAGGAGGGCCCATGTGGGTGGGCAGAGCTTTCCGATAGAGATCGCGATGATGGTGTAGACTGAACATGTCGGAGACCGAGCGACTCATGGTGAGAGTCGGTCAGAGGTGGAATCGGGCAGCGCGACGGTTCAGAGTCTCGCAAAATCACGGGTGGGAAGATGGACCATTGCTCAGTTAACGAATCGTCGCGGAACATGGAGGCGGCTCTTGGCCTCCCACCCTCTAGTGCTTATCGTTTCCAAGAAGTGGCGGAGGGGAATCCTACGATGTTCCAACTGCCCTCACATATCCATGACCCAACTCGAACCGACAGTCGACGTGGCGGAGCAGGTCGGGTAGGACCCTTCAGATCAGAACCCAGTTACTTCACCGGACTCCCATCCCTCTTATCCGGGTTTGGATCCGATCCCATTGTCTTTCTCGACCAATGTGGGTCTTAACGATAGGATGCTCACTACCGAGGCTGCCCATGTTGTTTTCTTCAACAGCTTTAAGTGCGTGCAGGAGGTTCCGAGCCTGAAGATGTCAGTGCCGGTTTATGATGGACCAGACCGAAGCGGGGATGCAATGCTTTCCGGTCTTGCCCAGTAATGCATGGAGGAACTCGAGGGGTCTGATCAGTCAAAGGAGGAGGACTGGACTAGCGAGCAGGAGTCTCGAGTCGGGGAGGAGGAGTCATGACGGGATGGCTCGATAGTGGAAGCAGTCCCTTTCCCATTTCAAGAGGGTTGGTCGGCGTAGCTCCCGCTTAGGTACCTGTAACGGAGGGCAAGGAGGTGCTCAGATAAGGAGCATGCTATGCAAGGAAATCTTCCGTAGCTCGGAGGCAGAGAAGGGCAACGATGATCTCTATGGTCGAACAGGGGACTGGAGAACACAAGTCTCAAACCGAAGCCTCCGCCTTGTCCTTGACCTCGTGGAGTTCCCAGAATCGCTTCCGTGTTTTGGATAGGGGAGTGGCAAAACTTTTGGGTCTTGTGCCACCAAATAAACTGCAACGTCCTCTATGTTGTTAACAGTCCTGTCGTGGAACGTCAGGGGGATGGGGAGGCCGGAGAAAAGAATGGGAGTAAGGAACCTTATTGCGAATGCGGGGGTAGATATTTTCCTCCTCCAGGAAATGAAGCTACATGTCGGAGCGGTGCCTGAGTTGAGGAGTCTCGATCGAGGGGAGGGATTTCAACTGGTGGAGCGGGGGTCTCAAGGTGCCTCGGGTGGGTTGATCTTTGTGAAGGATATGGTTAGATCCTCAAGCGCATCACGGAAGCGTGATCGTCGTATCGAATACGACGAAGAACAACTAGTCGCACTAGTTGTTCTATGCAGCGGAAATTAAAAAATTTTTCATGTGACGAAACCACATGATCCAAGAACACTTCTCGGATCGTTTCGTCTAAACCACAACCAAGTATTAGGTTTACCTCTTGAAGCGTGGTTGCGATCAAGTCTCTAAACGAAGAGACCTCCTATCTCAAGTCCGATCCGTCGGAGGAGACGCTTGCGAGCGCGGGGATGAACCGCGTGTTTCTCGCAATCCATGTTGATGATCCAAGCGGTGGATCTCCTGATCTCGACACACGAGATCCGACGTCTTCTTCATGAGCAAGGCATGCCGAAGTAGATGGAGTTCCACGAGCAAAACATCGGGCAGCATAACGACGGTGCTGCGGCGATGGAGAGCCTCTCTAGGGCATCCATGGTGGAGGGCCATGAGAGGGAGAGAGAGAAAGAAAGAGAGAGAGAGAGAGAGACTTGTTGTCTCACTTATGTGCCAAGAAGAGCAATGGGGTGCCTCTCCTTTTATAGGGTTTTGGGATCCATGGATCTCAATCCATGTGTCAACACAAATCCAATGATCCACATTAATTTGTGTTTCTTTCAATGGTCATGATTTGTTGCTAAAAACAAAACAACAATTAATTTAATAAAAATCAAATATATACTAAATATAATTTGATTTATATCAAATCAATCTCCATTGGAGAGATAGGAAAGGAGGCAAGCCTCCTTCCATAAGGAGGGTGGACGACCACCACATTCCTTATGGAATTGTGGCGGTCCCCTCTCCTCATTAGGAAGGGAGCTTCCTTTTTCCTTTTACATGAGATTACATTATCTCATGATTCTCTCCAATATTTGCAACAACATTTGTTACAAATTATTTCACAAAAATAAATCCAATTTATTTTGTGAACATTGCAATCATGCCATTTGAAATTTGTGAATCATATTCACAACCCAAAACAAAATGTAAATTACATTTTCAATTCAATGTCCAATGTGAATCCAATTCACATTAACATTTAATTAACAAATGTAAATCACAAATAGCTCTCTCTCTAATATATTATAAATCACATTTATAATATATATGACTAATATGGATATTTCTATCCACATTATTCATATCCATGATAATTAAATCACATTTAATCATCTTGGATCTTTATTCTCTGTTCTCAAATAATATGAATCACATTCACATTATTCACATCTTTGATAATCAAATCACATTTAATTATCTCAGATAACTCTCTTTATAATATGAATCAAATTCATATTACTCATGATAATTAAATCACATTTAATTATCCATTTTCTCAATGCTCGGATACATAAATCAACAATGGAATTATCCATGAACTCCTTCAAGGATAATGCGCTTTCTCCGCAGATACTTGGAGATAAAGACAGGACAATTGTATTGTTCCACGTATAGTGACATGGATATTGAGATCGTATCTCAAATCCAGATCGCGGGCCTCCCATAGATGCTTGATTAAATCAAGACCGTAAATCTAATCTTCTCATTGTATCTGAATCACATTCAGATCAATGTCCAACACTTGGACCAAGATCAGATCACTTCTCTACTGAGAGGAGTCACTAAAATCCAGACCCGTTTCATCACTCCCTAGGAATGGAAGCGTCATGGTTATACAATCGTTTATGATCACAACACCCTCAGGTATTCCCAATACCTTTACATCCTGCATACTGGAAGACTCAGACTAAACCCGAAGTATTGGATCAACTTTATACTATCTACTTCATGGTTTTATCAATAAGTTTCTCATTCGATCATTGGGAGTTGGTATCAATCATACACTTTCCAAAAGCGTATATCATACCTAGGTCTTGATCATATACTTTCCAAAAGTATATATCAAACCTACAAATTCAGTCAAGCTTCCAAGGCGAGACGACCGTGCGCACGGAATTTGATTCTTCCCAATATCTCATGAGTGAGCTCATGTCTTTCGGTTCAGTAACTGAACATGTATGATCCCTTTGAGAGATCGTATTACTCATATGCCCTTATATGCAAACCAGCGCGCCGGTGTGTAGACCTTGATTAGGTCATCAACCTATTGGTCTGCCAAATGTACATACTTAGACATATAGCAACACATCTGTCTCTTGTCAGAGGATGTGTGCCTATAGCATGACAGCATACGATATGGGACTTTGGTTATCTCGATCTCGTTAAGTCAACTCTTTGACCTAACTAATCTGACACCTCCGAATCTCTATTCCTATGCAGAGGACCTACATCAAGAGGTCGGTCAGATATCAGCCTCCAGAGATAAGGATTTCCATCTCCTACTCAGTCTGGAGATCATCTCTTAACAATCATTTGACGGTGCTTGATGAGTCCTCAATCTAACTCTTTAGATATTCATCCAAGCACCGGCCTCTATGATTCAATAGTTGAATCAACAGATGTATGATCATCAAGATGGCCATGGTACATAACTCTAATTGTACTAAGGGACCTATTATGCAAATTATGTATTCTTCATTTCAGATTAAGGAGTGAATTGCAATAACATTTATTGCATAATGGCTCGCCGTGGGCTCGCATTTCCAACAATCTCCCACTAGCCCAAAGAGCCATTAATGGGCTAATCATTTAAACCCGCACTCATGTGACAATCATAGGCTATTTAGAAAATAGCTAGGTAAGCTGATCAGTCACTCCGTTCCCGCGAGACTATGCCAAGTCCTTTTACGGCACTTGCATATCCCCAGTAACATTGCTCGCATCTAATGCGAATGTTGCATCTCATGCAACCAATACTCAATCTAGTTGGTTACAGTGTCCCTGACATCATAACCAGTATCCTTATAATCCTTATTAGAATACCTTCATTCACGGAGATCTCTATCTCCTAAGGTATCTAAAGTTTAGACCCTTATAGATCACTATCTACATGGTCTTAAACTTTTGAATATAAGACTTTGAGATCACTATGTCTATGTTTCATCATCTTTGAAGATATTATTATTACTGCAATTAAGTGTTTTTATTTCCATAGTAGGATTAGTAACATTTTACTACTCCCACTGCATGGCAGATATCTGGCTTTTGTACACATCTAGCTTACACTTAGCTTCTCGTAACTAATGCACAAGTGCAAGTAGTTCTAGCATTTACTTCCTCAACTCTTTGAGGTGCTATCCCTTCAGACATGTCAGAACCATATCTTAAGGGATGGAAGCCTTTCTTGGGATTTTCCATAAAATAGAATATGTCCAAGGTGTACTACTAATGTGACAGTCCCAATACCCTCTTCTCTTTGCTCCTGAACACCTTCAGAACTAAGATCCAAGAGGTATCCTTGAGATCATATCTCAAGTTATGGAACAATCAGATTATAAAACACTTATTATTATCCTTATATCATTTTAAATGATCAGGATATCATCTATATTTAGCGCAATGAACACATAGGCACTCCCACTAAGCTTCGCATGGCTCATCAAGATTCCATTTGAAATCATAACATTTATAATTTCATCAAATCTTATGGTCCATCTCAAAGAAGCTTATTTGAGTCCTTAGATGGATTCCTTGGCTTGCACACCTTGCTTTCCTCAATCATGAAGCCCTAGGGCTACTTCATGTGAATATCCTCAGAGAGGTATTTATAGAGGAATGCAATCTTGACTTACATCTTTGAAGATGCAATAGTCAAGTTGTGCAACCAAGATTAGCAATATTCTGATGTTTTTAAGCATGGTCACCGAAGAGCAAGTCTCATCGCAAGCAATGTCTTCTCTTCCGATGTGTAGCTCATGGCTACGAACCGTGCTTTGAAGGTCTCCACCTTCTCATCAGGTTCCCTTTCTCTTGAAGATCCATTTAGACCTTTACAGGTATTACCCATATAGGTGGATCCTCGAGGGTCCATATACAACACTTGTATATGAAGTCTACGTTAGACTTTTATTGCTAAAATCCATCTTTCCATGTCATGATCCTTAGGAGCTTCATCAAATGAAGTCCGATCATTGTCAGACTTAACTGACACATGGAATACATCCCCAACTCATTTGAAGAGGTATTAATGTTTCATCATTAATTGTCCTTTTTAGTTTCCAATTTCAGGAGCCTCATTATCTTCTCAAGATTAAATGAGTTCCTACACTTCATTTTCATCTTGATTCTCAAGAGTCTCAACCTCTAAGAATCACAGTCTCAGAGATGAGATACTTTAAGAATCTCAAGGTCATAAAGTAGGTATCCAATACCATCCTTTATTTTCCTAATGAAGCAGCACTCTTAAGTGCTAGATTCCAACATACATGGAACCTTATTAAGGATATACATTGTAGTCTCTACTACACATACACACCTGGAAACTAAGGGATAATTATGCTAAAATTCATCATTGATAAGATCATGTCACACATGATCCAATTGTATCTCCCTATAACTCTATTGAGTTAAGATGTGTTAGGAGGATTGAGATAGAAATGATATTCATATCTCTATAAGATATTCTTTGAATTTATCTAACAGGTACTTGTTACCTAGATTAGATCAAATTCATTTTATCTTCCTTCAAACTTTGATTCTAAACCAAAAATAATGAAATCTTTGAACATTTCAAAGGTTTCTTAGGTGAAGAGAAGAAATCTCATATCATACATAATCATCGATAGATATCACATATCCACAATGTTTACTATGATATAGATGATCCACATACATCAATATGTATGAGATCCTGAATACCTTGACATCTTACACCTTTCTCTAAGAAGGGTGTATTGGACATTTTTCTTTGAATACAATATTCATAAGTATGTAAGTTTTGAAATTTTAGACATTCTAAAGTTTCATCTCTTACTAGTCTATTGATCAAATCAATAGACAAATGTCCAAGGCTTGATGCTAGATCATTGTCAAATGATCTTCATCCTCCTATTGATCTTAAGGTTTAATTTCAGTATTTAGAAATGTTAATGAACCATTCATTAATTTTCTAATTTAGTGAAGTCCACTAGATTATTAGATTACTATCTGAAATATATACATCATAACTCTTTATGATAGTTCTATCTCAGATTCATGTTTATTTCTAACATTTAGAAACAAACAATGAGTGTATTCTTATATCTAGGTCATAGAGACATTCTCTAAGACTAAGGACTCTCCCACTGAAATTAACAAGTCTATCAATCCAACAGAGATTGTTGCAACAATTGCATCAATATCCATGTGGATAACTATAAACCTTTAAGATCAAATTTTCCAGTCTTCTAAAACATATGCAACCTATTGCAAATGTCTTCAGAAGATTGAGATACAATTATTTGACTTTATCTTATCAGTGATTTATGTAGATTAATCCGATGCTCCATCCGAGTCCTTCTCTAAGGATTCTAGATAGACTTGATAGTCATACTATCAACACATCAACTTATTGCAGTATTGGCATTCATCCAACTCTTCGGATGACATATGGAAGTCATAGATGTATAGTCAACTCTTTGACCATACTTCTTACTCGGGTCCAACCCATGCTTCCACTGCGCTCCCTTTATCTATAAGCAACCATTGCTTAAGACTAAGGATCTCTTATGTAAGAGCATTTCAACATTTATAAATGCTTCATTAAATTCATACAATATGAATATTATGAAGCTTCATGAATGACCAAAGTATAGATAGTAGAATGATGACACTCATCATCTACATCCATCTAAACTCTTAAAACATAGGTTCAGGTAGGTACTCAAACAATTTGACTACATCATCTCTTATAGAGCCACCATTCTGCATGATGCAGTGAACCATCTCATTCATGTTAAATGTCAAGAGCACATATGTATGCCAGAATATCTTCATTAATTTTATAAGGATTATTTGACAATTGCGATCATCATCGACATGTCACTTCCAAAGTACATCCGATGAGAGATGAAGACTATAGAGACATACAAACCCTAGGGTTGTAGTCCTATTATCTATTTAATTCTCATTCCTCAATATTATGAGGAAACTTGCATATTGCAACCACATACATTATGTGTCCAACTGCAAGTACAATATCTGGATCATGAGTCCAATCCAAGATATTTCACTGGTTATTATTGAGTATATCATTGAGTGGGTTTTAATGAAGGATTATCTGAAATAAGAAATTTGCATAGATGTATGTATTTATATATATACATATTTTACTTTGATTTAGGAATTTTTATATCAAAGTTGTCTTGCCATGTCAACATTGAAAGTTCATTCCCTTAATCACTTTCAACATAAGAGATATACTTACCATTATATCTCAAGCAAGATCTGGGATCTCCTTCCTTATCTTTGTTGCATCCCAATAATATGAGAACCTACAACTCGGATAAAGAGAAGCGGGAACACATTCCACCTTGCAAGTCCAACTTGCATCTCCCAATTCGGTCTTTAACACCCGGGCCCACCACCCCTAAGGCAATGTTGACCCGTCATTAATTGAACCAACCGTCAACAGGAATAGTACTCGCTATATGCAATCCAATATCACCCCAATAATATGAGGATCCGACATTGGGGTCACTACGTATACGGCCTTACTCTTTCGAGAAGCAAAGAGCCCGATCCAGATGCGCTTGCATACAGGAGCTGTCACTTCGGACAGGCGTCTCCTACATACAATCCCTGGCGACGGAACCCTTCGCCTTGACGGGAGACCATGGATGTCACTTATGTGATCCTCCATATCATATTCAAATTCTAATTAATCATTATGAATCATATTCATTATGATTAATTATTCCAAGGGAAATAACACATCTATTTATAATAGAGTGTCTTAATTTTAATTGGAGTCCAATTAATCTAATCATATTAATGATCCAATTAGTATCCAACAAACATTTTAATAGTTACTTGAATTATGGTATTATCTCAAATACGTATTATTTCGAATTTTAATAATTAGAAATACATCATGATTTTTTAAGCATTATACTAACCCTACCCGCTGTCATGGCCAGTACCGACGAGAGTGGGACAGACCACATACGTTGCAACCCGCAACCTTAATGCTCTCCGACTAGACACCATATCCACCTCGGGAAAGGATAATGCAAAATAGATCATTTTGTACTTGAGATGATCATCGGTTCTTCAACTGAAATTATACCATATAGTAATAATCAAAACAATTTTGATTAACATTATAATGAGATTTGCTAAACAAATCCCAAGTCCTATTCAAGCAACATGTTTGTTGGAATGTTGATCATGTAGATCATGTAACCAATCTTGATCTAGATCATATCTAATCATTTGTTGGTTAGGGCAAAGTCATTTAAGGACATAATTATCATTAAATATTTCACAAATATTTATGCATAATTATTCCAGGAAATTAAACAATTTAATTTCACTTAATGAATTAAATGACAATCACTAGGTTCTTGATTAGGAAAGTATTTTCAGCAGTGACCCTCACTTATTAAAAATACCATATCTCAATCAATTTAAATCCAAATTAAGCAAAGTAAATTTCTAAAGTTTGATAACTTGATTTACAACAGAACCAAAGTGATTTGCACGCATTTCAAGGCGTTTCAAATCCGCAATTAACATCATAATTACGTCATGATCCGCAGTCCCCGAAACAGTGGATACATGTTCACTAAAATGAGCATATCTAGAGCAAACGGAATCGAAATCACGCAAACTCAGATCCTACGGTTTCCTTATTTAATGGGGAATAAAATCCAATTATTATTTTCGTGTTTAAACAATTTAAACAGTGCCTAAAATAATATCAAAACAGATATGCGAAAATGAAATGCAAGAAAACTTTCGCAAACCCTAATGAACCCAAGTCGTCCTTGGTTTATGGATCGTATCCAAAACCACCGACCTAAGGCTCTGATACCACTTGAAGGATATGGTTAGATCCTCAAGCGCATCACGGAAGCGTGATCGTCGTATCGAATACGACGAAGAACGACGAGTCGCACTAGTTGTTCTATGCAGCGGAAATTAAAAAATTTTTTCATGTGACTAAACCACATGATCCAAGAACACTTCTCGGATCGTTTCGTCTAAACCACAACCAAGTATTAGGTTTACCTCTTGAAGCGTGGTTGCGATCAAGTCTCTAAACGAAGAGACCTCCTGTCTCAAGTCCGATCCGTCGGAGGAGACGCTTGCGAGCGCAGGGATGAACCGCGTGCTTCTCGCAATCCATGTTGATGATCCAAGCGGTGGATCTCCTGATCTCGACACACAAGATACGACGTCTTCTTCATGAGCAAGGCATGCCGAAGTAGACGGAGTTCCACGAGCAAAACATCGGGCAGCATAACGACGGTGCCGCGGCGATGGAGAGCCTCTCTAGGGCATCCATGGTGGACGGCCATGAGAGGGAGAGAAAGAGAAAGAAAGAGAGAGAGAGAGACTTGTTGTCTCACTTATGTTCCAAGAAGAGCAATGGGGTGCCTCTCCTTTTATAGGATTTTGGGATCCATGGATCTCAATCCATGTGTCAACACAAATCCAATGGTCCACATTAATTTGTGTTTCTTTCAATGGTCATGATTTGTTGCTAAAAACACAACAACAATTAATTTAATAAAAATCAAATATATATTAAATATAATTTAATTTATATCAAATCAGTCTCCATTGGAGAGACAGGAAAGGAGGCAAGCCTCCTTCCATAAGGAGGGTGGACGGCCACCACATTCCTTATGGAATTGTGGCCGTCCCCTCTCCTCATTAGGAAGGGAGCTTCCTTTTTCCTTTTACATGAGATTACATTATCTCATGATTCTCTCCAATATTTGCAACAACATTTGTTACAAATTATTTCACAAAAATAAATCCAATTTATTTTGTGAACATTGCAATCATGCCATTTGAAATTTGTGAATCATATTCACAACCCAAAACAAAATGTAAATTACATTTTCAATTCAATGTCCAATGTGAATCCAATTCACATTAACATTTAATTAACAAATGTAAATCACAAATAGCTCTCTCTCTAATATATTATAAATCACATTTATAATATATATGACTAATATGGATATTGCTATCCACATTATTCATATACATGATAATTAAATCACATTTAATCATCTTGGATCTTTATTCTCTGTTCTCAAATAATATGAATCACATTCACATTATTCACATCTTTGATAATCAAATCACATTTAATTATCTCAGATAACTCTCTTTATAATATGAATCAAATTCATATTACTCATGATAATTAAATCACATTTAATTATCCATTTTCTCAATGCTCGGATACATAAATCAACAATAGAATTATCCATGAACTCCTTCAAGGATAATGCGCTTTCTCCGCAGATACTTGGAGATAAAGACAGGGCAATTGTATTGTTTCACGTATAGTGACATGGATATTGAGATCGTATCTCAAATGCAGATCGCGGGCCTCCCATAGATGCTTGATTAAATCAAGACCGTAAATCTAATCTTCTCATTGTATCTGAATCACATTCAGATCAATGTCCAACACTTGGACCAAGATCAGATCACTTCTCTGCTGAGAGGAGTCACTAAAATCCAGGCCCGTTTCATCACTCCCTAGGAATGGAAGCGTCATGGTTATACAATCGTTTATGATCACATCACCCTCAAGTATTCCCAATACCTTTACATCCTGCATACTGGAAGACTCAGACTAAACCCGATGTATTGGATCAACTTTATACTGTCTACTTCATGGTTTTATCAATAAGTTTCTCATTCGATCATTGGGAGTTGGTATCAATCATACACTTTCCAAAAGCAGATATCATACTTAGGTCTTGATCATATACTTTCCAAAAGTATATATCAAACCTACAAATTCAATCAGGCTTCCAAGGCGAGACGACTGTACGCACGGAATTTGATTCTTCCCAATATCTCATGAGTGAGCTCATGTCTTCCGGTTCAGTAACTGAACCTGTATGATCCCTTTGAGAGATCGTATTACTCATATGCCCTTATATGCACACCAGCGCGCCGGTGTGTAGATCTTGATTAGGTCATCAACCTATTGGTCTGCCAAATGTACATACTTAGACATAGAGCAACACATCTGTCTCCGGTCAGAGGATGCGTGCCTATATCATGACAGCATACGATATAGGACTTTGGTTATCTCGATCTCGTTAAGTCAGCTCTTTGACCTAACTAATCTGACACCTCCGAATCTCTATTCCTATGCAGAGGACCTGCATCAAGAGGTCGGTCAAATATCAGCCTCCAGAGATAAGGATTGCCATCTCCTACTCAGGATGGAGATCATCTCTTAACAATCATTTGACGGTGCTTGATGAGTCCTCAATCTAACTCTTTAGGTATTCATCCAAGCACCAGCCTCTACGATTCAATAGTTGAATCAACAGCTGTATGATCATCAAGATGGCCATGGTACATAACCCTAATTGTACTAAGGGACCTATTATGCAAATTATGTATTCTTCATTTCAGATTAAGGAGTGAATTGCAATAACATTTATTGCATAATGGCTCGCCGTGGGCTCGCATTTCCAACACTTTGCGTGGAGGAGGGATGATTTTGGCTTGGCGGATACGTCGCAATCCGTCCACTATCTATCAGTGCGGCTTCGCTGGAGGAGTGATGGGCTTGAGCTTTTTGTCACGAATGTTTATGGGCCGAATAGTGATGATCGGAGCATTTTAGTGGTAGAGGTCGAGCAACTGAGCGTTTTTGCTGGGATGAGCATCTGAATCGTTGGGGATGACCTTAACATCACTTTGCTCTCGAACAATAGGCCGCATGGCGGTGGAGGAAGGGACCCGGGTTCGGCCGGGTTCCGTGAGATGACTCATGCTCTGGAGATGTTTATCATTGATGTTGCGGGCTGCTCTTTTACTTTGCGTAATAGAAGACCATGCTCCATGCTGGATCATTTCTTGCTCTCTCCGGCTGGGGCATCGAGGTTCCCACTCTTACGGGCATGGGCCCTCCCGCGCTCTCACTTCGACCACACTCCGATCCTTTGGTCGTCCGAGGAGGGATGCAGGCACCGGTTTTGTTTCCGCTTTAAGCGGAGTTGGATTATGGAGTTTGACTTCCGTGACAAGGTTAATGAGATCTGGAGAGGTTGTTCGGTGGAGGGTTCGACGGTCATCCGGTTTGTGGTAAAGCTCTCTCTACTGCGGTCTTTCCTTCTATCTTTTGGGAAAGAGGTCAAGGCGAAGCCTAGGGAGAGGATAACAGAGATCCAGAATGGGATGTCTAGGCTAGATCGTCTCGATGACAAAAGGGTGCTATCGGAGGAGGCGTTCATGGAGAGAAACGGGCTTTTTAGAGGAAATTCTACTTGAAGATAGGAAGGAGGAGGTGGAGTGGAGCAAAAGATCCAGACAAAAGTGGCTTCAGGAGGGAGATGCTACCACATCTTTCCTCCACATCGTGGCATCTAGCCGGAGGCGGAGTAATCACATCCATTAAGTCGAGGTCGTTGGGGAGCGGATTGTAGGGGATGCTGCTATAGGACAGGCTATGAGGAGTCATTTTGTGGCCGCGTCGAGGAGAGAAGGGAGTGGTTGGGGGCGGCTGGGTTCAGGCGTGTAGGTGCTGACACAGGAGTGGGCCGAGGGTCTCCTGGTCCTTTTTTCTTTGGATGAGGCCAAGAAGGCGGTCTTTGGTTCGAATGTTGACGGGGCCCTCGGCCCAGACGATTTTCCAAATTTTTTTACAGGGAATTTTGAGAATTATTGGAAGAGGAGGTGATGGATGTAATGAATGAATTCAAGGATGGAAACAAAGGCCTCGAGAGGATCAACCAGGCCTTGCTTTTTCTGCTTCCGAAGGATACACTCGTGCATGTGGATGACTATCGGCCAATTGCTCTCTCGAACAAGATTTACCTCATCATCGCGAAGATCCTGGCGAACAGGCTAAAGGGGGTGCTAGACACAGTGCTTCTTCAGGGCCAAACAACATTTATCCTGGGGAGGCAAATGGCGTATGGCCTCATTATAGCCACGGATATTTGTCTGGACTGGCAGTGCTCGAAAGCGAGAGGGGTGCTCTGGAATTAACTACGCAAAGGCTTATGATTTAGGGGGCTGGAGGTTCTAATAGATTTCTCTTCGGAGGAGGGGCTTTCCGGAGCAATGGCTGGACTGGATGAAGAGATGCGTCACCACCTCTTCCTACGAGATCCTGGTGAATGGCAAGCTTGAGGGGGGCTTCTGCCAGCTGCAACGAGGAGTGAGACCGGGGTGCCCTTTGGCTCCTATGTTGTATGTCATCATGGTGGATGCTCTGGGGGTCCTTTTGAAGTAGGCTGCTCGAACGGGCTGGTGCATGGGATACAGAAGAGAGGACATATCCATCCCGGTGTTACAATATGCGGACGAAACTATTCTCTTCCTGGGCGGCACAAATGAGCAGAACGAAAACGTTGTTCGGCTGGCTGAAATCTTTGGCGAACTCTCCGGCTTGGAAATTAACAAGGCAAAATCGATCGTGGTTGTACCCACTTAATGGTCTAGTGGTAGTACAGTGTGTATACCACACAAAAGATCAGGGTTCGAATCCCACTCTTGCAGTGGTTGCGTTAGGTAGTCGACAACCAGCGTAAAAAATAGTTGAATCTTGAAACAATAACAACAACATAGCCGACCCTACTTAATTGTGGGAAAAGGCTTTGTTGTTATTGTTGTGAAAATTGATCGTGGTTACGTTTGGGATGGAAGACTCGGACCGTGCTTGCTTGGCGGCTATAACGGAGTATGCGGTGGGGTGTTTGCCTATTCGGAATTCGGGTTTACCTCTTGTTGCAGCCAAGCTCAGAAGGACGGATTGGGATAGCCTGGTGATGAGGATGGAACAGCGACTGACGGGTAAGATGGCGGTGTCGTTATCTCGTGGAGGGAAGTTGATTCTCCTGAAGCACGCGTTGTCCTCCATTCCTATATTTTTCTTCTCTACGAGGCTGATGTCGGTAGGGGTGAGGAAAAAGTTAGAGGCCCTAATGAAAAGATTTTTCTGGTCCAAAGGTAAGAAGCAGGAGTCCGGGATGCACTTGGTCAGTTGGGAAGAAGTCGCCAACATGCATGAGGATGGTGGTCTTGGGGTCAGGGAATTGGAGGGCATGAACATGGCCTTGCTATCTAAGTGGGCCATCTGAATTTATGGCTCGTCTTCCTCCTTTGTAGTGAGACTTTTGAGGGAAATTTACGGGGTCAGAGGCGACCTGGAGCCGCGGCTGAAGTTTGAATCCTCATTATGGGCAGGTTTTCGGGCGGTTATGCCTCTGTTGGCCTCTCGGCTTCATCTGGTTGTTGGTGATGGTGGGACTTTCAGTTTTTTGCGTGACAACTAGATGGGCGACGACTGCTTGGAGGGTAGATACTGATATCGCTCCCGCACCCTTAGTTAATTCGAGCAAATTAATGTCCAAATTAATTAGATGTCGTTCGTTGCAGTCGGATACGAGAGGTTAATCAAAAACCACTTTAATTAGATTCGAGTTAATTTCAAGCGGCAAATTTTTTTACTTGGTGAAGTCCAAGGTCGATCTCAGGGAGGCAACTGTCTCCTTAGGTCAAGTTTCAGCAAAATCCAAGTGTGAGATTTTCGGGGAATATATTTTTTTTGGTTTTTTTTTTAATTTCTATGCAGACATATGCAGACAAATCTTAGCCAATTTAACGTTAAATTTAATTGATGTATCAAATGAAGTCCAAAAATAATAAAAATTGGCCAGACAGTTATTTATGATGAAAATGACCTACACTAATTTTTTTGGAATTTTTCGATTTAAAATGAATTTACTGTGAATTAAATAGACAGACAGAGTGATTTTCATAATTTAATTTTTAATAAATATCAAATCACAATTTTTCCAAGAACTAAAATTATCCTAGGTGGTTCTAATGATAAGGCACCTAGGAAAATTGACAGAACTTAAATTTACTGTGAAATGAATTTACTAAAATTAATTTAAGAAAATCACTAAACAATTTATTTAGGCCTCGATATGCGTGCAAATGCTATGAAATTTTTATGGTGTGTTAGAAATGGTGTCCTTAAACTACTGTGAATTTTTGATAATTTTTGAAGGCACAGATAATTAATTAAAAATCAAAAGGCATCACTGGGCAAAATATGTCAACAATGAACCAATTAATTCATTAATAATTCAAATAAGCCTACAAAAATCATACACGTGTACTGATAGGCAGAGGACAAAATTTCCAACAACATGCAATTTTTAGAATCACAAAATGATGAACAATGTACTCTATGGACACGTGCAAACACAAGGGCGTAAATGCAATACTGGAAATTGAAACTTCAAAGATTAAACATGCTGACAAGGACTAAAATGCAATTACCGATAACATGCAGGACTTGTATGCAATTTCTCCACGCAACATGTGCTCCTCACGTGGGGTCTGCTTCACAGGGACCTTTTTGTAATTTCCGTAAGCTTCAGGGGCGTCTGTGCAAATAGCCCAGGTCGCACGTGCTCCTCACGTGGCCGACCTAGGTTCGGAGGGCGTCGGAGGCTCGAATCGAGGCTCGGGTCTTCTGGAGGTTCGGCCCCGCCTCGATGCAGCTTCGGGTTGCCCGAGCCTAGGCTTGGGGGCCGAGGCTTGGATAGGGCGACGTGGCGGCCTGAAGACCCTTGGATCAAGATTGGATCCAAGGGATGTCGATGAAGGCGCGTGGCGGCTGGAGAGTCGTCCGATCCGAGGGATGATCAACGGTCGAGGATGAGGGCGGCTGGAGGGACGCGTGGCGAGGCGAGGACCGTTCGATCAGATGATCGAACGGTGGCTGCTTCTTCTTCTCTAACGGTCCTCCGCCGCCTGCGGAGGAGAGGCCTGTGCTCCGGTGAAGGCAGCCGAGCTCCGCCTCGGTTGCCAAGCTCCGGTGATGAGCTTAGTCAGCTCCCACCTAGCTCGGAAGAAGCGGAAGAGCACGAGGAGGCCTCCGGTGGTCTCTGGATCCCTGGAGGATGGCTGGAGCTCGGTGTCGATGAAGCTCGAGGAGAGCTCCGGCGAGGCTCCGGCCAATGATGAAAGTAGCACCTGCAAGTGTTAAATATAGAGCCGGAGCTCGTGCGTGCGTTTGTGGAGACGTGATGCTGGTTGGCGAGGCCTAAGGCAACATGAGGTGGTCAGGCGACGTTGCTCCGGCCAAGTGGCAGAGCTGGAGATCGATGGACGGTGGAGTGGAGCGTCTGAAGGTGCGGAGGGGTCAGCGAGGATGAGAGCTCCGACGCGGAGCTCGGCGGAGTGAAGGCGAGGCGCGAAGATGATCGTGGTCGTGGAATAAAATCGGAGAAGATAAAGGAAAAAGAAGAGCAAGATCGGAGGAGGAATGGAGGGGGTTACCTGGGGATTGGGGCTCAGCTTTGAGCTCCAGGTCGTCGCTCAAGGGGTCGGTAAGGTCCCGACTCTAGCAGCTGCTCGGAGGAGTGGCTGCGACACGGCGGTGGGCCGAGGATCTCGCCGGAGAAGAAGCTCTGTCGTCGCTCAACAAATCAGCCAATTGCTGTCACCAATAGGAAGCTTGGAGCTCGAGTGATCTCCCTGGAGTGGCGGATGGGGGTGGGGATGGTGGTGTTCGAGGGAGCTGTCGAGGGAGAGGGATGAGTGGGGAGCGTAGTGGGGGGGGGTCAGCGGCCGGAGGAGGTGGCTGACGTGTGCCCAGAAAAGGAAAGGGGGCGCCCCTCCCGCAAGGCAAGGGACGTGGGGGAGAGGGGCGCCTGGAGGTAGGAGACGAAGTCTCCGCCGTAGGATCGTATGATCCAACGGTGGAGATCAGAGCGTGGAGCGACGGGCCAGATTAGATCTGAGGCCCGTGATCGGAGGGATCGGGTGCGGCCACGTGGCGTGATGTGGTCGCGGCGCTGACGGAGGGTCATGATGGAGAGTGGAAGATGATCGAGTGGCTGAGGGAGCGAGTGGTTTGAGTGGTTAAGATGCGAGATCCAGGGAAATGATCCAGTGGTGGATGGATGCGCCACGTGTCTGGCTGAGGAAGCGGCGCAAATGGAGGGATCAGATGACGCGCGGGGGGGGCGATCTGACGATCGAGGCCAAGGGGCAGCGTGGAAGGCTTTGGACCGTCGGATCAAAAACGAGATCCAACGGCGGAGGGCGCGGGCGGATGAGGCGAAGGGCAGCGGGCCGCGTGGCGCAACCAGAGGGCGCCACGTGGCCTACTGTGAATGGCTGGAGAAAGAAATACGTGTAGAGAGAAGAGGAAGCCGAATTTGGAAAAACTCAAAACATGAAAGTTGTAGATCTTGATGAGATCTACAAGTTTCATGTTGACCAAAGACGGAGATGAGGTCAACTATGATACATAAATACAAGGATACATGAATATACATGTGTAGTATACAAAAGGACCCAAAAACCCAAGTTTCTCATACAAGCTCCGATTTCAATGAAATCAGTCTCATTTTGAAGGTCTTTTAATGTGTAGTATTCTAAGAGTGATTAGACCTAATTTGGGGTTTGTATGAGGGCTTTATTTGTGTTTTAATGTACACTGGTTCTCAGGATATTCTGGGCTATTTTACAAGGGATTTTTGGCAAACTTTCCTATATTATTAAGGAATATATACATATATTATAGAGAAGAAGTTATTTTGATGAAGAGGTATTTTACAGGGGATTTTTGGCTTCTTATTTAAATGCAGATGAGCTGCTAAAATGCATGAATTATGGATGCATGCATGAGTGTTATTTATGCAAGATAAAAGGAAATATGCCTCTATTTTCTCGGGAACAAGGCTCTATTTTTGACTTTTGGAGTGATGAATAACAGATTCATCAACCCCCTATACTTAAACCTTGCTCGTCCCCGAGCAACTAAATGAAATGCAAGAGTGAAATGAAATTGGGTTCCATACCAAGGTCATGAACAAAAGTTAAAAATAGAGCTAGACTTGACCTTTGGATTAATCATGTGTCGGAACCTTATCGGGATCTGAGTTTAAGACTTAACAGACTTCAAGTTCCACAAGTCTTCTATTCAAGACTCCTCAACTCGCCTAATCAGAACAAGTCTACATACACAAACCCTAATGACCATGAATCCTTTCATGCAGTGTAAGTGATAAATGACTCCCCACCTCAGAAGTAACAAAGAAACAATCTCCCCCAACCTGGTAACTCTAATGCCTCGGTCTAGCAACTCTTTCCTCGAGAAGCGGGGTATTCCCTTCTAAGTTCAAGTTCAACCGGCTCAAGAAGAGGAGGAAGAAGTATAGACTTTTGGAAGCTCAGCCAGTGTAGCTAAGTCTCCCGCTGCAAGTACATGGTGACCACAAGCTTTTGCTTTTCTTGACTACATATACTCCGGTGGGGTTATTAAATTTTCAATCCGACCCACCACTTTTTTGGAGTTATTTTTGGCATTTTTTTTTACTTGCCTTTGTACAACATATATACATGGTGCAGCATAGATAAGAAATTTCCTCTTGAGCCAGTAGACTATCCCTCTTTTGAAGCTTTATTGCAACCCACTGCTTCTGTCTTTAGCCTTCATCACCACTAGTCCAAGTTGAGACGCACTTCCTTCACTAGAAGAAGAAGAGAGGTTCCGCCTAGAAGTACTACCCTCATATGCTACCCCAAGCTAAAGGAAACTGTCTCCTTATCACCTCATCCGTAGAGAGCCATGTGTAAAGTGCTGGTGCATGTTAAGCCATTGTCTCCAAGAGTCATGTGTGTGTTGTTAAGTGCTCTATTCAGGCTTGTCAAGATGACATATGAACATAGACTTGGAGACTTAAAGAATTAAGTCACCTGACCTGAAAAAATCTTAACTCAAGTTCCTATAAGGTTCCTCTGAAATTAGGTGGATTAAGGTCAAGTCACTTTCATCCTTAATATCTGCTCACAACTTGGTCCAGAACCCACTAGCTTTTCACTTTGCATAAGCAACTTATGCAAATGAGATGAGATATCATGCTATGAAAATGCAAGACTCTTTATTTTTCTATGCAGAGATGATATGCAAGAGTAAATAAGAAGCCTAAAATTTTTTTTTTCGATTTTTACCCACCCGTAATTATTGTAATATATATACAAAAATACGTGAAAGTACGAGCTATGGGTAAAGTATATATGTAATATATACACGCCCCCCTAGACTTAGCGTGTGCTATGTCCTCAGAGCACTAAGAGCGAGGAAAAGACATAGCTCGTGCTAAGCGTAGGAGAGCCAAAAAGGTATAGAAATCATCTCGCCCCCCCTATACTTAGGCTATGGAAGCCTAAGTAGAGAAGAAGATCAAAAATGGGGCGGATGCGGGAAAGAAGAGAAATGAATGAGTATACAATGCGGGCATCGGTCCCCCCTATACCTAGGCGAAGGTCAGCCTAAGTATAGGTAGGAAATGAGTATGAGGACCAATGTGATCTGGAGAATGTACAGTGAACCGACTTAGGTGACCCTTCCCCCTATACTTAGGATCTGGTTATCCTAAGTATAGTCTAAGATAGTGATCTGATGAGGCGGGGATGGGTTACTAAAGTCGCGGGAGAAAGGGTAGGTTATACAAGAATGATGATATATACAGATGAATCGGTCTGAATCTTTCGAGATGCTGCGGATGGCTGGAGTTCACTGCTGCAAGGTCTCATACGCGGCTTGATGTGAATCTGCTGTATCTGTCTCGCGCATGAATACAATCTCCTCGACATGGACTAACTGCTCATTAGATTCGACGAAGTGTTTCAACAGCTGCCCATTCACTAGGAATGTCGGTGCGTCATCTGCGAGATCTGAGATCTCGACACATCCACTATCATGCACCGTGCGGACGACAAATGGTCCCGTCCACTTAGATTTCAACTTGCCTTGGAAAATCTTCAGCCTAGCATTGAACAACCATACCTTCTGTCCAGGAACAAAGGTCTTTCGTCTGATATATCTATCATGCCAACGCTTCACCTTGTCCTTGTATACCAAACTGTTGTCGTATGCTCGGTTTCTGACTTCCACAAGCTCATTCAGATCCATGTCTCTCTGTTTCTGACCCAGGTGTGTGTTCCAGTTGACCTTCTTTATTGCCCATTCTGATTTGTGAACTAACTCTGCGGGCAAATGGCACGGCTTTCCGAATACCATTCGGAATGGGGAGGTGCCTAACGGTGTCTTGTAAGCCGTCCTATACGCCCAGAGGACTTGATCCAAGATCTGAGACCAGTCCTTCCTGTCCGGGCGGACAAGCTTTTGCAATATGGTTTTCACCTCCCTATTCGACACCTCAGCCATACCATTGGTTTGTGGGTGGTAAGGACTCGCGACACGGTGTTCGATGCCGTAGTCCTTCAGGAGTTTCTTCACCTCCCGATTCACAAAGTGGCTACCCCCGTCTGATATCATCATTTTGGGGATCCCGAACCTAGAGATTATGTTCTCTCTGATGAATTTACAGACAGTCCTGCTGTCTGCGGCTCGGGTCGGGATAGCCTCCACCCATCTGGATAGGTAGTCTACCGCAAGAAGGATGTATTCAAACCCGTGGCTGACAGGGAATGGGCCCATGAAATCGATGCCCCAGGCGTCAAAGACATCACAAATGATGACCGGCTGCATTGGCATCTCATCCTTGGAACCAACGGTTCCTCCCATTCTCTGGCAAACTGGGCACGACTTCGCGAAGGCGGTGGCATCGCGAAACAGAGTCGGCCAGTAGAAGCCACACTGAAGTACCTTCCATGCGGTCCTCTTCCCGGAGTGGTGTCCTCCTGCCTCTAAGCTATGGCATAAAGAAAGGACACTCTGGTATTCCTCCTGAGGAATACAACGTCTCCAGACACAATCCGGTCCTTCAAAGAAAAGGATCGGATCCTCCCAATGGTAGTGTCTAGCGTCCGACTTTAGTCGGTCGATTTGGCTCTTGGGCCAATCTTCGGGAACTTTCTTGGAGACAAGATAATTCACGATATTGGCGTACCACGGGAGTGAGTCGATAACAAAAATCGACTCGTCAGGGAAGGAGTCTCGAATTGGTGAAACCTCGGAAGTATTAAGATCTTCGAGACGAGAAAGATGATCGACCACTACATTCTTCTTACCAGGTTTATCACGGATATCCAAATCAAACTCCTGGATAAGTAAAATCCAACGAAGAAGACGCGCCTTCGCGTCCTTCTTTTCCATCAGGTATCATAGTGCTGTATGGTCTGTGAACACGGTTACCTTGGATCCGATTAAGTGGCATCTGAATTTGTCCAAGGCAAACACTACCGCAAGCATTTCCTTTTCGGTAACTGTATAGTTACGCTGAGCAGAATCAAGCACTTTGCTTGCGTAGTGAATTGCAAATGGGACGCCATCTCTTCTTTGTCCCAATACAGCCCCAACAGCATAATCTGAGGCATCCGTCATGATCTCAAAAGGTAGAGACCAATCTGGGGCTTGTAAAATGGGTGCATCCATGATCATTCCTTGTAAAAGCTTAAAGGCCTCAAGACATTTGTGATCTACAATAAACTCCGTGTCTTTGCCTAAAAGCTCAGTTAGCGGTCGGGCAATCTTAGAAAAATCCTTGATAAATCTTCGATAAAATCCGACATGCCCGAGGAACGACCGCAACTGTTTTACGTTGGTTGGTGGCTGGAGTCGTCTGATCACGTCCACCTTGGCAGGGTCAACCTCCATTCCTCTCTTGGAGATGACATGCCCCAACACTATGCCCTCCGTCACCATGAAGTGACTTTTCTCCCAGGAGAGCACCAGATTGACTTCACAACATCTTTTGAGGACTCGGTCCAGATTCCTAAGGCAGGAATCAAAAGAGTCGCCGTGGACCGAGAAGTCATCCATGAAGACTTCCAGGAATTCGCCGACCATTTCGGCGAATACAGCAATCATGCACCTTTGAAAAGTACCTGGAGCATTGCATAGCCCAAAGGGCATGCGCCTGAAAGCATAGGTACCAAAGGGGCATGTGAACGTGGTCTTTTCCTGGTCCTCTGGAGCTATGGCTACTTGATTGTAGCCCGAGAACCCATCAAGGAAGCAGAAGAATTCTTTTCCCGCTAATCTTTCTAAGATCTGATCAATGAATGGTAGAGGGAAATGATCCTTCTTCGTCGCGGCATTTAAGCGTCTGTAATCCACATAGACGCGCCATGACGTGGGTATTCTCGTCACGATCTCCTCTCCGTCCTCATTGGTGGTCGTCTGAATTCCCGACTTTTTCGGGACAACATGGATTGGGGCCACCCACTTAGAGTCGGAGATTGGGTAAATAAAACCCGCGTCGCACCATTTTTCTATCTCTTTTTTCACCACTTCTCGTAAATTTGGATTCAACCGGCGTTGGAATTCACGAGAGGGTTTGGCTTCATTCTCCAAGTAAATATGGTGCGAACACAGAGCGGGATTTATCCCATGGAGATCGGAAATGCTCCAGCCTATTGCCTTGCGGTTTTTCTCCAGGATCTCTAGCAAGCGAGATTCCTGCTCCTCGGTCAATTGCGAACTGATAATGACCGGAAATTTCTTGTCTTGGCCCGCAAGGAAGGCATATTTCAGTGTTGTGGGAAGAGATTTGAGCTCAGGTATAGTGTGGTCATCTAAGAAGTCTAGCTCAATCTGATCTGGTTCGGTATTGGAAGTGGCTGGATCATTTTCTGTAATAGCTGCCACCAAGCGCGGCTCTGGAGTCGGATCGTCAAAATTTTCCATACAATCGGCAAACGCCTCGTCCGACTCGTCATCCTCATCTTCCGATTGTCCTAAGGATGTAAGGACTGACAGGCCCCACTGGGCCTCTACGTCATCGAAGATGTAGGGCGATGCAGGTTCAGAGCTGTACTCGTTCCTCAGAATCTCGCAGACTGACTCATGCACTGGATCATCTTCAAAGGAGATGGACACATTAATGCTGGCTGGGTTCTGTCTCCATGGCCCAACTACGTCTACATATTCACAGTCTGTCTCGGTAGAAGAGTACTCGGTGCTGGATTCGGAGTCCGGTCTCTGCCATCTCGTCTGCTTCATCTCCAATTCCTCATCTCCGCCGGGAGTTTGGAACTGAATCTTCCCAGTTTTATAATCAAATAAGGCCCCCGCAGTTCTGAGGAAGGGCCTACCTAAAATGATCTGGGAATCTCTCCAATTACGAGGGGTTTCCATATCCAGGACAGTAAAGTCCACCATGTATTCTTGCCCCTCGACTCTGATCACAATGTTCCTTAACTCTCCTTGGGACCTCTTAGTGGATTTGTCAGCAAACTGCAGAATAGCTCTAGATTTCCTAAGAGGTCCGAGATTAAGCCGCTTATAGAGGGCTGTGGGCATTAAGTTGATCGAGGAACCATTGTCCAGGAGAGTGCGTGCAAACGCAATGTCATCAACATGACTCACTACATAGTGTGCACCCATGTCTCTTCGTTTCCGAGGAAACGAGTTCTTTATTGCACAAGTCGTGGCTACTGATAGAACGTGTTTCTCAACACGGCTTTTGGTCTTCCTGCTAACCCTACTAGGTGTGCATCTCACCTTAAGGTATTTTTGGAATGCAGGGGTTATTTCCACGAACTTGTCAAAAGGGATTGTGACCTTGATGTGTTTATTGCAGAATTCAGCCATCTCAGGGTCATCTTTTTGGATTTTTTTGATTTTCTTCTTTCCACCCCTAAGAGCTTGGGGGAAAGGGATTATTAACTCAGGTTCTGGAACTGAAAGATTTTCATTAGCTGCTGGAACTGAGTTCTGAACAAGACTCTGACTCGGACTTTTACACAGACTCTGACTCGGACTCTGACAAACAGGAAAATGCTTGGGCGAAACCGGTGGTGCTTCTTCCGCTTCTTCTGGATGGTCCTCCTCAGATGGAGGTGCGGGCTCATCGGTATCGTCTGACTAAAAGTGGATGCGGGAATGCTGCTTCGAGGACTCAGATGTCCTCTTCTTCTGTTGGGGATGGTGGTGGGGATGCTCCTCCTCTTCTTCCTCCGAATTCTCCTCAGGTAGATTCTCGGAGGTTCCTTCCTTTTGTGCCCGTGCCCGATCAGGTATTGTCACGGTCCTTCCGCTCCTGAGGGACATATGATTAACATTATCGTACGAAAGGATCTCATGTTCAGATAGATGATTATCTGAATAATATACCTGATCTCGAGGTCGGTTCTGGCCTTGGTGTATGCTGTTCGGATTGGCCTGAACCTGTGCGGGAATTGGGGTCCTTGGCGCCATTTGTTGGTCCTGGGCACGAGAAACCCGATTGATGTCGGTTCTCATATCCAAGTAGTCATTCTGTATCTGTTGGACCCTATCAGACAGGGTCTGGATCGCCAAGGTGAGTGACTCCAATTCGGTGGGCTGGGCTTGCTGCGGTGTTGATGCCGTCCTAAATTGGCCCTGCTGGCCATGCCGATACTGCTGCTGATGGGATGGTGCTGGTCCCTGCTGGTAGGTGCGCTGCTGCGGCTGGTACCCATGATCTGGCCTGGACTGGTATCGCGGGACTGTGACGGGCCTGGTCTCTTGGTAAACTGGGGTGGGACGGTGTGCCTGATCCTTCCCCATCTCGATTTGCCGGACTAGTGGGTCCCGGCTGTACCAAAGCCCGTTAATCTCATATACAGGCGGAGGCTCCTCGTATTCCGTTTCCACTGGTAGGGGTGCATGATGGTTCGGCTGGGTATAAGTCTGATCCCAGCTGCTCTGAGACCCCGGTGCCTGTTCCTGTACAAGATGGACTCGGTGTACAGGTACAGGTGGTGCAGAAGGGGTGGGTAGCTTAATCTTAGCTACCTTTTCAGAGAGTTCCTCCACTTTCTTGGGAAGGCTCGAAAGAGACTCCATCTCCGCGACTCTCTTGTGGATCTGCTCGACCATGGTAAGCTTGTCGGCGATCATCCCCATGCTGGGGATGAGGTCCTCAGTCAGATCTGCAACAGTCCTTCTAGTTGTCTCATTGGATAAGATTGAGGGAGACAACTGATAGGCCCTTGTGGCCTGTGACCTGCCGGTTTCTGCCATCTGCTCTAAGATCTTCCATACAGCATGCTCGTTCTTGTTCAGATAGCTTCCTCCACAGGCGGCACTGACCAACCCCTGCATCTCTGGGGTTAAACCACAGATCAAGGTCTGGACTAAGATCGCCTTTGAAATGTCGTGGCATGGGCATTTTTGTACTAAGTCATTGAACCTGTCCCAAGCCTCATGGAACGGTTCGCCGGCTCCTTGAGCAAAGCTGGCGATCTTTGTTCTCATCTGATTAGTTCTACTGAGAGGGTAGAACTTCTTCAAGAAAAGGTCCTTGAACTGCATCCAAGTAGTACATACCACCCCCAAGTTTTTCAGCCAATGAGCAGCCTTATCACCTAAGGCAAAAGGGGTGGCCTTCAGCCGAATATAATCTTGGCCAACATTGGGATGGCTAAGATTATTGCACACCAACTCGAAGTCACGGAGGAAAGTGTATGGTTCTTCATTAAGGTTTCCGTTGAACTTCGGAAGCAAACTAAGGAAGTGGGGCTTCAGCTCAAATGCCTGGGCAGGAACTGAAGGTGCCAACCAGTTCTGAATCTCGTTCTCCGCCGGGTTATAGGTATCAACCATTGGTCGGTCGATTCCTTCTGCTGCTATGATCTGTCCCATCCGCGCCGTGAGATCTGCATTCCTCTGTTCGGCTTCAGCGAGGCGGGCAAGAATCTGTTTAATTTGTTCCTCATCTGGTGGAACTTTAGGCGGCATCTCGTCCTCTAGTTCTGGGGATTGGAAAATAAGACCGGTGTTAGAGGGCAAATCAAGGAAGGGATTACCGAGGCAATGATCTTCCTCGGTAATCTCGGAGGAGATAAAAGGGTTGGTTTGAGAGTAACCACCCTGAGCATGTGGGAACCAGGATTCAAGAGGGTCATGAGTCCTGGGTGGTCCAAGGTGCGCTCGGACCGAGGAAGACGAGTTACTTGGGGGACTCATAGAGAGATCAGTAAATAGTGCGTCGAGATCTCCCCAATCACTCATCTTGATGGGAGAAGAAGATAGGATTTTACTCCTACCTGAAGCAAGCAACAAGAACAATCCAAGACCTTGGTTTCACACTCAACTCAGTGAAGGACTCAAAGTTGAGTCCAATTTATCTTGTAGTTTTTAAGTGTGATATTCAAGCAAAAATAGCAAGGATTACGCAGCCTAGAGGAAAGTCGGCTTAGAGCCGGATGCGTCTTCCCTGTCTATCCTGTCGCCTAAGATACCGTCGATCCTCCCTTTCTTTGCTCCTATCCGGAGTGGGGACTCAATGACGTGCCCCTATCTACCTGCACTGAGGCGGAGGCTGACAAAGTTTTTAGGCCTTGTCGCAGAGTACCGCTGGTTCGCCCCTATCTACCTGTGAGGGCGGAGGCTACTTGGTACTTGTCAAAGAGTTTAAAAATATCCCACTCGTGATAATTGCTAAGATCAGTTGGCTCGTGATATGGAAGGCGGGGATTTGGGCTCTGCCTTAAGGTGTTCACACACACTCAAGTACCCTCACTCAGCCTGAATACAAGGTCGGGGATTAATCTCCCGCAAACAATTTTCAGATTTTATATTTTTTTGGTCAATACTGTTAGCAGTCCCGATTAAAGTTAAGTTATCACTGCGATTAATCCACCACAAAGCACGCCTATCGGACAGTCCCAATTTCCTTTTTAATTTAAGTGACAAAATCAGAGGGGGAAATCGAGAAAAGCCAATGCAAGTTGAAATCGATGATGCTTATGCCGAGTAGAGAATACTTACAGTGATCCCTTCGCTTTTTTTATGCAGGATGCAATACAGAATTGAAAACTTTACTCTACATGCAAATGCAAGCGATGAAAAGCCGCTCCTAGACAGGCAATCCTATTAGCGTGAAGAACAGTTTAATTTGAACTAAGTCCTGCGGTCTAGGTGCGTCTTTTATGTGTAATGTGTGGTCCTATTGATTACGAGCACAAACAAGTCCTAGAGTGGCTCGAGGAGCCGCTAGTGCAAGCTAAATTACAATTCACCCACACAGCACACGGGACACAGTTCCACTATCTTTACACACGCGAGATCCCAAACGGGAACCGCTGGAAATGATGCGAGAAAAAATGTGGAAATACAATGAAATTACAGGTTCTCTCAAATCACTCAAACAAATTCAAATGCGTGTTCCTCGAAGCGTCTTCGACTCCGGTGTCCCTCGCACAAAAACAAGTTGAGGTCAGATCAAGAACGACAAAAATGCAGAAATTTACAAGACAGAGAAATATTCACAAGAAAAACCGGGGGTCAGACTACCCGGGGAAGGAAAATCAAACACTCAAAATTTTGCTAAAATTTATCCTAAGCCGTGCCTCCCCGGCAACGGCGCCATTTTGATATCGCTCCCGCACCCTTAGTTAATTCGAGCAAATTAATGTCCAAATTAATTAGATGTCGTTCGTTGCAGTCGGATACGAGAGGTTAATCAAAAACCACTTTAATTAGATTCGAGTTAATTTCAAGCGGCAAATTTTTTTACTTGGTGAAGTCCAAGGTCGATCTCAGGGAGGCAACTGTCTCCTTAGGTCAAGTTTCAGCAAAATCCAAGTGTGAGATTTTCGGGGAATATATTTTTTTTGGTTTTTTTTTTAATTTCTATGCAGACATATGCAGACAAATCTTAGCCAATTTAACGTTAAATTTAATTGATGTATCAAATGAAGTCCAAAAATAATAAAAATTGGCCAGACAGTTATTTATGATGAAAATGACCTACACTAATTTTTTTGGAATTTTTCGATTTAAAATGAATTTACTGTGAATTAAATAGACAGACAGAGTGATTTTCATAATTTAATTTTTAATAAATATCAAATCACAATTTTTCCAAGAACTAAAATTATCCTAGGTGGTTCTAATGATAAGGCACCTAGGAAAATTGACAGAACTTAAATTTACTGTGAAATGAATTTACTAAAATTAATTTAGGAAAATCACTAAACAATTTATTTAGGCCTCGATATGCGTGCAAATGCTATGAAATTTTTATGGTGTGTTAGAAATGGTGTCCTTAAACTACTGTGAATTTTTGATAATTTTTGAAGGTACAGATAATTAATTAAAAATCAAAAGGCATCACTGGGCAAAATATGTCAACAATGAACCAATTAATTCATTAATAATTCAAATAAGCCTACAAAAATCATACACGTGTACTGATAGGCAGAGGACAAAATTTCCAACAACATGCAATTTTTAAAATCTCAAAATGATGAACAATGTACTCTATGGACACGTGCAAACACAAGGGCGTAAATGCAATACTGGAAATTGAAACTTCAAAGATTAAACATGCTGACAAGGACTAAAATGCAATTACCGATAACATGCAGGACTTGTATGCAATTTCTCCACGCAACATGTGCTCCTCACGTGGGGTCTGCTTCACAGGGACCTTTTTGTAATTTCCGTAAGCTTCAGGGGCGTCTGTGCAAATAGCCCAGGTCGCACGTGCTCCTCACGTGGCCGACCTAGGTTCGGAGGGCGTCGGAGGCTCGAATCGAGGCTCGGGTCTTCTGGAGGTTCGGCCCCGCCTCGATGCAGCTTCGGGTTGCCCGAGCCTAGGCTTGGGGGCCGAGGCTTGGATAGGGCGACGTGGCGGCCTGAAGACCCTTGGATCAAGATTGGATCCAAGGGATGTCGATGAAGGCGCGTGGCGGCTGGAGAGTCGTCCGATCCAAGGGATGATCAACGGTCGAGGATGAGGGCGGCTGGAGGGACGCGTGGCGAGGCGAGGACCGTTCGATCAGATGATCGAACGGTGGCTGCTTCTTCTTCTCTAACGGTCCTCCGCCGCCTGCGGAGGAGAGGCCTGTGCTCCGGTGAAGGCAGCCGAGCTCCGCCTCGGTTGCCAAGCTCCGGTGATGAGCTTAGTCAGCTCCCACCTAGCTCGGAAGAAGCGGAAGAGCACGAGGAGGCCTCCGGTGGTCTCTGGATCCCTGGAGGATGGTTGGAGCTCGGTGTCGATGAAGCTCAAGGAGAGCTCCGGCGAGGCTCCGGCCAATGATGAAAGTAGCACCTGCAAGTGTTAAATATAGAGCCGGAGCTCGTGCGTGCGTTTGTGGAGACGTGATGCTGGTTGGCGAGGCCTAAGGCAACGTGAGGTGGTCAGGCGACGTTGCTCCGGCCAAGTGGCGGAGCTGGAGATCGATGGACGGTGGAGTGGAGCGTCTGAAGGTGCGGAGGGGTCAGCGAGGATGAGAGCTCCGACGCGGAGCTCGGCGGAGTGAAGGCGAGGCGCGAAGATGATCGTGGTCGTAGAATAACATCGGAGAAGATAAAGGAAATAGAAGAGCAAGATCGGAGGAGGAATGGAGGGGGTTACCTGGGGATTGGGGCTCAGCTTTGAGCTCCAGGTCGTCGCTCAAGGGGTCGGTAAGGTCCCGAGCTCTAGCAGCTGCTCGGAGGAGTGGCTGCGACACGGCGGTGGGCCGAGGATCTCACCGGAGAAGAAGCTCTGTCGTCGCTCAACAAATCAGCCAATTGCTGTCACCAATAGGAAGCTTGGAGCTCGAGTGATCTCCCTGGAGTGGCGGATGGGGGTGGGGATGGTGGTGTTCGAGGGAGCTGTCGAGGGAGAGGGATGAGTGGGGAGCGTAATGGGGGGGTCAGCGGCCGGAGGAGGTGGCTGACGTGTGCCCAGAAAAGGAAAGGGGGCGTCCCTCCCGCAAGGCAAGGGACGTGGGGGAGAGGGGCGCCTGGAGGTAGGAGACGAAGTCTCCGCCGTAGGATCGTATGATCCAACGGTGGAGATCAGAGCGTGGAGCGACGGGCCAGATTAGATCTGAGGCCCGTGATCGGAGGGATCGGGTGCGGCCACGTGGCGTGATGTGGTCGCGGCGCTGACGGAGGGTCATGATGGAGAGTGGAAGATGATCGAGTGGCTGAGGGAGCGAGTGGTTTGAGTGGTTAAGATGCGAGATCCAGGGAAATGATCCAGTGGTGGATGGATGCGCCACGTGTCTGGCTGAGGAAGCGGCGCAAATGGAGGGATCAGATGACGCGCGGGGGGGGCGATCTGACGATCGAGGCCAAGGGGCAGCGTGGAAGGCTTTGGACCGTCGGATCAAAAACGAGATCCAACGGCGGAGGGCGCGGGCGGATGAGGCGAAGGGCAGCGGGCCGCGTGGCGCAACCAGAGGGCGCCACGTGGCCTACTGTGAATGGCTGGAGAAAGAAATACGTGTAGAGAGAAGAGGAAGCCGAATTTGGAAAAACTCAAAACATAAAAGTTGTAGATCTTGATGAGATCTACAAGTTTCATGTTGACCAAAGACGGAGATGAGGTCAACTATGATACATAAATACAAGGATACATGAATATACATGTGTAGTATACAAAAGGACCCAAAAACCCAAGTTTCTCATACAAGCTCCGATTTCAATGAAATCAGTCTCATTTTGAAGGTCTTTTAATGTGTAGTATTCTAAGAGTGATTAGACCTAATTTGGGGTTTGTATGAGGGCTTTATTTGTGTTTTAATGTACACTGGTTCTCAGGATATTCTGGGCTATTTTACAAGGGATTTTTGGCAAACTTTCCTATATTATTAAGGAATATATACATATATTATAGAGAAGAAGTTATTTTGATGAAGAGGTATTTTACAGGGGATTTTTGGCTTCTTATTTAAATGCAGATGAGCTGCTAAAATGCATGAATTATGGATGCATGCATGAGTGTTATTTATGCAAGATAAAAGGAAATATGCCTCTATTTTCTCGGGAACAAGGCTCTATTTTTGACTTTTGGAGTGATGAATAACAGATTCATCAGATACCTGCACCTCTTCGCCTTCGCTGCAATGAAGGAAGCGATGCTCTCGCAGGTGGCTGTGGTTGGGCACCGACTTTCCTCGTCGATCTCTCAGAACAGCGCGGAACAATATTTGTCTTTGTTGGGTACCCTTTCACGGCGGGAGTCTTTCTCTCGATACCACGACCACTACCGCTGAGGGGGCGCTGCATTCACGATAAAAAAGGCTTACCTTGATTTGACAAAGAGAACTGAGGAATGGGACGTTGATCTTTGTCTGGATATGCGCATTGTCTGGGCGACTAAGATTCTGATAAAGGCAAAGTGTTTCTCTGATGCCTTAGAAAAGGGAGGCTACTGGACAAAGTAAGGAGGGGGCGTATATTTCGTCTTTCGGACACCCGGTGTAGCAGGTGCGACGACGCGACCGAGGACTACGATCATTTATTTTTCAGTTGCGTGATGTCTGAGCGGGTTTGGTCGGAGTTTGCTATCCCTTAGGTGCAACGTGAAGTGATGGACGAGTTCTGGGCGTCCATCAAGAGGTTTAGCAACAACTCTAGTGAGGATTGTTCTAAGCCCTTGGCCGCTCTCTGGGCAATATGGCAGTGTAACGCTTTGTATCACGTCTGGCTCTCCCGGTAACGTATTCTAACCCATCAATGAAATGCAATAGGCGGTGATCCGCGTAGTGGGGACTCACCCGGTTTGACATCAAAAAAAGAGAGAATGAAATCATAAAACTACTCAAATATACCTATGAGTGAAGTGTAAAAATATATGAAGAGGATGTCCGTTCTGCTTAGATGTGAAGATATAATGTTGAAGTTGCAGTATCTTCGACTCATTCTTCTCTTGCGAGTAAGTAGCGATGAGGATGTCCCATATCGCCTTCGCGGTTGGCTGACTCAGAATATCATTGGTTAACCAGATACATGCATATGTGTCATCTGCCTCCCATGAGGCATTAACCCCAGTCTTGTCGATTGGTTTGTCCCGCGTCAAAATGTGCTTCTTACCGTTGCACTGCATTAGGCTCATGAATTGCATAGCCCATAACTCATAATTAGTCCCATCCATCTTGATAATGGGTGATGGATATTTGAAGTCACTCGAGGATGGAACGTCGACCTTAGAGTGACCCGGTTGTCTGACATGTTGATGATTGCTACTAAGACTGGGGATGTAGACAATGATGAGTGCGTCTACACAAACATATGAGAAGGTGTGGGTGTAGATGCATACCACAATCTCTTCCACCCATTAGAGGCTTCTCCAGTAAGTTGGAAGGCCATATCGATATCGATATTGTTTCGGTCCGCCCGGAAATGGATATATCGAGATATATCGCGATATATCGACGATATCGGTGGAAATGTCGAAAATGGCGCAAAAAAGCCAATTTTGGCATTTTTTCATAAATTAAGGTCATCCAAGATTTTAAAACAACAAATAACATACAAATACACATTTATATCACACATATCGGTCCATTTATAGACCATATATCGCACGTATCGGTATCGCACATATCGGTTATATCGAATATATTGATATTAGTATTGATTCTTGACTTATAAATATTGGAAATGGATTTCATTCAAGTTCTTATAACATGAAATAATACAAATATACACCTAGAAAATACATATAGATCATTTATGAGGACTATGATCCTTATAGTGCACATATCGGTCATATCGAACATATCGCTGATATTGTTAGTTGTTGACATACTATATATATTGAAAATGGAGTTCATCTAAGTACTTTGATCACTAAATAATTTACAAATGCACTCTTACTCTCTTAGATAACACATATCGATCATCTATGAACCTTATATCACATATATCGATACGGTTGTACTGTTAGTTGTTGACCTATATATATATATATTGAAAATTGAGTTTATCCAAGTTCTTAGATCACTAAATAACTTATAAATTTACTCTCAGATCACACATATCGATCATCTATAAGGGTTATATTGCATATATCGATAATTTCGAACATATCGATATTAATGTTGATTCGTGACTTATAGATTTTTTTGAACTGACCCGGAACAAAGTATATAAATCATAGATTGTTTTAATACTAGGTGTAGCTAGATAGGTAGTGGAATCAAGTTTGCATAGATAATAAGATTCATATATAGGGATATCGACGAAATATCGGCGATATTGGCCGATATCTTGTATTTTTTATACTGAATCTATTCATTTCTGACCGATATGAGCCGATACGGTGATATATCGCCGATATCCCGGTAAAAAGATATACACTCAGCTTTCAAAAAAAAAGATATACACTCCAATTTCGATACTCCAACCTCTCGATACTGATATATCGACGATATATCGTCGATATATCGTCGATACAACCTTCCATGCCAGTAACTAAGGTAATTTAGATAATCAAATAACCATCCTAAAGACCTCAAAATCAAGTTGAACATTGAATAATTCCCTATTGGCAGCGATTTCAAAGTCTCAACGGTTAAAGATGGTGACCTCTAGGGCACCATGGGAGTCTACGACAATTCCTGCTTGATCGAGCCCCCTTTGAGCGGGTAGGGCAGCCGCTAGAAGATCCTTCGCACAATAGCGGTTGGGGCAGGCACTACTTGGCGACAGGCAATACGCAGTGTTGTTGATGTGCGCAACATGCGACGGTTGTAGGTTGCTGCTCGCGGCTTGCACGACGACGGCGGGGAGGGTCAGATAGGGCACAGGCTTCGATCTAGGACCCTCGCTCTGATACCATGTAGAAAGGAAAAACAATAGATAGTTCCATTGTGACCCTATGGGGCTCTTATATGGAAGAAAAACCATACGAGAAAATTACATAAAGTAAACAGAGGAATAAGAAAGTAACTAAAGAACACATGAAAATATATATCAACAATTATGAATAAAATGAAAACTCAAAAAAGCATCTCCCTAAGATCTTAATAAATACTGAAATCGTATATTGACAGAAAAAATTGAAAACAAGTAATAGAATACAAAATATATGAGAAATCCACTTCTAAATACATTTAAAATGATAAAAATCACCTTGGAAATTCCTTTTCTAAAGCAAAGAAGTAGTTGTATGCAATAACAACTCGATATGCCAAGATAGAAATCAATATCAACGATATCAATCGATATGGGAGAAAGTTGCATTCAAAACTGTAAGTTTTGATGGATACCGATCAATATCCCGATATATCGGCGGTCGAGAAAATGACAGTATCAATATCGGTTGATCGATATCTCGTCAATATATCAATGATATATCCCTATATTTGAATCCTTAGTGAAGACAATTGGGGCTGCTAACATGTCCCATTTCCCACTTCACTGTTGTCGGATATGTAGAGTTCTCCTTTAAGTTCCGACTGACTGGAGTCCATTGTGCCCCCGCTTTTTCTCTTAGCTTATTAACTCTTCAGAAGCTACGTACTGAGCTTAATTGTAGGGTGATTTTTGATGAGTTCTGTTGTTATTTTCATGACATCCAGACGAAACAGATTTTTGGTGGGGGATACGAGAAGAATGACCTCTATTATCTTGATATTTCGTATGATTCATGTTTTGTTGGCACTACATCTATCTCTGAGGATCTTTTGCTTTGGCATTATTCTATCAAGACTATCTCCATGATATTCCCTGAACTTTCTATGTTGAAGCCCTTTGTGTACGAGGCTTATCAGCTCAAGAAACATCATTGATCATCTTTTCCTGCACGTATTGAACCCCGTCGTGATGTTCCTTTTTCTCTTGTCTATTGTGATATATGGGAACCTTGTCCGTTCTGTACTCTGAGTGGATAGAAATATTTTATTTTTTTTCATGATTATAGTTTATTCTCTTGGGTCTATCCGATATTGGAACAGTTGGAGATCAATAAAATTATCAAGAATTTATTTCAATACATCAAAACATTCGTCTTTACTTGTGTTCAAAATTTTCCTATTGATAATTCTCTAGAATTCACCCAACATGACTTAACGACATTCGTTGCTTCCTAGGAAACTGTTCAACAAACTTCTTGTCCATATACCTCTCTACAAAGTGGGGTAGCAGAAAGGAAACTTAGACATCTTCTTGACATTGCTCGATCCCTTCTCACTCAGATGAATGTTCCAAAGACCTACTGGGGTGATGCCATTCTTATTGTTATCCATCCTATCAACACGGTCCCGTTTCGGTTCTAAAAGGAGGCCACTCCTTTTATGTTACCGTACCCTAATGAGTCGTCCTTCCCATTACCTCTGATAATTTTTGGGTTATTACATTTGTCTACAAATTTCATGCTGCTCATAAGTTGCCACTTGGGTGGTCAAGTTTGTTTTTCTTAGCTATTCACACACCCGAAAGGGCTACAGTTGCTATGACCTTGTTGGGTACCGATACTATTTTCTGCGGATGTTGCTTTCTTTAAACATACCAGCTTCTTTACCCTGTCTATCACGGATGTTCCCTGAGATCTACCTCCAACACTGATTGTTTACAAGTGCAAGCATATATCGGTGCTTACTCCTATTCCTTTGCATGCTCCTCTTCTGCAGAATGTGATGCTATCTTAAAGTGCTTCCAACACTGCTGCCTTGGATGTGCCTCAGAAGCTCCCCATAGCTCTCCGCAGAACAAAAAGACAATGTACTTTCCACCCTATGTTTCATTTCACCTCTGCTAATGGTTTATCATGCTATGACACGAGATATATGTATGCTCTGATGACCATTTTTGTTCTTAGAGATCATCACAGTGCTTTACAGGATTATTGTTGGCAACAAGCAATGAATGAGGAAATGGATGCTCTTACATCCATGGGAACATATGACCTTGTACTGTGTCCCATGGAAAATTGACTTGTGACTTGCAGATGGGTCTTCATGACCAAATAATTGTGTGATGGGTCCACTGACAGATTGAAAACACGACAGGTTGCCAAAGGATTTACATGGACTTATAGGGTTGACTACTTTGAGACTTTCTCCCCAGTGGCTAGGATGGGCTATATTCACACTATATTTTTAGCGGCTGCCAATAATGGATGACCTATAGTTCAGCTCGATGTAAAGGATGCTTTCATCTATGGAGATCTTGAGGAGGAAGTTTTCATGATGCAACCTCCAGATTATGAACTCGAGGGGAAGTGTGTGTACCGTCTTTGGAAGGCAATATATGATTTAAAGCAAAGTCCTCAGGCATAGTTTCATGGACTTACTACTGAGATCAACATTCTTACTACTGACAGTGCATGTATTTTACAGATCAATGTTTTTTCATAAAAGGTATTTGTTATTAATGACCTTGGCCACCTGTGATATTTTCTTGGCATTGATCTTACTCGCCACTCTAGAGGTTTATTTCTTACATAAAGACGATAGGGATCCAATTCTATCCAGAACAAGTTGTACAAAAAGAGAACAAGTTATTGGTGTCTCTACTCCATGAGCATGCAAGAAGGAGAATATAGTGAAGTTCACTTTGTAAGAGGGCGATAACATACTCTTTAATAATGAGATATGTATGGTGCTGCATAAGAAATGACAACACTGTGGAAGCGTGCTCAAGAGGTGGCATGTCATAAGGAGTAACTAGGTTTAGGAATTTTTGAGGAAGCGATCGCCTAATCTTATAATCAAGTTGTATTCTATGTATAGTCTATTTAGGAATAGGGTTATGAGTTTGTACTTGGGTTATACGTAGATGGGGTTGAGGCATTACCTCAACACCAGAACCACAAGAGACAATAAGAGAAGGGGGGGGGGTTGGGGGAGAGAAAGGAAGAGAGTGACTAAACATTGAGGGTTGTATTCATTCTTCATCCTATTTCTTTTCAGTGATTGTGAGAGGTGATCAACTATCATCATTTTGTGTCTTGTTCAAGTGCTTCCCTGGTGGCTGATGATGCATCCTTTCATTTTCCTCTGTTTCACCTGCCCTGTTTGGAAGGAGGCTTAATCTCTCCATGTTGTTTGTCAGCATGCTCCTTACGAGATGTAAGCTTATAAATATTAACAATTTACAATTACTTGTTTGTGTCAACATTATTAAGTATCCATTAACTATTTCCCAGCCGCCATGTGCAACAAAGTTGAATAGGAGGCATATCCGACAATGGATTTATCTAATGAATTATAACCTGAATTGATTGATTAAGCATGAATAATTGATTGATCTCACTACCAACAACCATGTATTATCGATAAAGTATATTTAGTGATCGATTACCCCTAAAAATAGAGGAAAGAAAAGAAAAAGATCAATAAACGATCAACTCTATAAAAAAGGTAGATTTCTAGGTTGCAAAGGTGATTGATCACAAAAGGGTATCATCGTCGAGAATTTGGTTCCACTAAGTACAGATGATCGCATGATGAAACAATAGTTAGACCAATCGTTGGGCAACAGAGATGACCCATCCGTTAATGACTAATGGATCAACAACCGCAATGCTAAGCATGCCAACAACTATTTGCATGAAAAGGACCCCATTCAATCGGTACCAATACAACCAAGTAAATGATTGGAGCGGGGTGGGAGGCATCAATACACCCATGAGAAGAGAAGTTCCTTCACTTTGTTATAATATAAAATACGTCGTAACGTGAAGTGTGGTATGGTTTCATTGCTTTGATTGACATACTAAGGTTCCTACTCATGTGTATTGACACACAAGTGTCATTGGTGCTACAACATATGGTCTTGGTCATAGCAGGTGGGGTTGAACAAAAGCTGATTCTGTAGCAAGTCAGGTTGGTGGTAGCAGAAACCATAGCAGGTGTACACTTTGCAGTGCAACATGTGACTTGACATGGTGTTCTTGCCATAACATGTCGGTCATTGGATCCACCATAGGTAACCTGCTATGGCGTTCGTGCCATAGCATGCGACGGACTACAAGTGCAGAAATGAGTTTCCAACACCTATGGAGGGCCCCACTTGTCTTGGGGGCTACATGTCCTTTTGTTCTGCTATCCCGGGGAAGAACCTATTCATTCTAGAGAGGAAAACACAAGAGAGAAAGTTAGGGCATCATCTTGGTGTTCTCTAACTCCACTCAGTCATCCGTGTACGGGTTCGATGAAAGTCTCAGGTGGTTTCCCTCTTCCCGTGGTGCTTGGCGAAGGAATTAAATAAACTATTTATGAACTTTGTATCACGAGTATGTGGAAAATTAGTAAACTATTTGCATAAAGCATTGTATGTTCATTGTATGAACAATAAATTTCTGCACAATGATTTGTACTTTGTGAAACCATTAAATTAGGGAAACTATTTTCCTAACAAGGTTTCTAATATTGTAATGAATAGTAATATGAGATCAGGATTGCCTCTTGAAGCGTGTCTTTAAAGCAAGAGACCTCTCGAATCAAGTCTCATCTGCGGTGTCTCTCTCGTGGACGTAGGGATGAATCACATTGCTTTCCACGAACTTAGATGTCTTCACGAGCAGGGCTTCAGGAAGAGGTGTGTATGAGTTGTACACACTCAAGACTTTTCGCTTTCTCTAAGACACAATATTGTCAAGGGACTAGGCTCTCCAAAACTTAAGTGAATAAAAGAGAGAGTCTCACTCTCCTTTTATACACATTGTATACACCTATTGAAGAGTCTTCTCTTCAATTAGGCGTATGCAATGATGACCCTTGGATTGTTTATCAAGGGTTTAATACCAAATCCTTGTTCAATAATACAATTATCTCCATATTTATCTGCTAGTAATTTAAGTTATAAATCAAGCAACAAATCAACAAAGAATTCAATTCAAGGACTCTTTGTAGTGGTGTCATATGTTAATACACATACCCAACAAATTTTTCGTATATGGAATGAGATTGTTGCTAATTTGTTAATTGATTAATATGACAATATTAAGAGCCTTATTCTCAATAGGACTCTAATGACGCCGTGTGTACAACCATTGCACACACCCCATCTTGACTAAATATAGTCATGGTTGTTGTCTTTTATTTATCAATCAATTATCTTGATAATCACATTATCATTATTGGAGAAATTATGGAAATATTCCCTATAGCTTATGAATCATATTTACAACCACAAAAAATGTAAATCCAATTTATATCAACGTAACTATTGTGAATCAAATTCACACATAATTTCATGACTTGGAAATATTATGCAAATCATATTTACATATATATATATATATATTAATTACATGAATCAGATTCATATAAATATTAATTATTCCAAACCATCATTTGCATTTGATGGGTAGAGCATTCCATGCTCTACCATTGTTGGGTAGTGGAGTCTTCCCTACCATTGTTTGAAGTATTGGGTAGAGGTTTCTGAGCCCTACCATTGTTTGAGGTGCTATATTTGAGTACCTATGTTTTGTGGAGTTCTCCAGAGGGAGACTCATTGTTTGAGGTGCTCTATTTGAGTGCTTATGTTTTGTGGAGTTCTCCAGAGAGAGACTCATTGTTTGAGTTGCTCTATTTGAGTACCTATGTTTTGTGGAGTTCTCCAGAGGGAGACTAATTGCTTGAGGTGCTCTATTTGAGTACCTAAATTTTGTGGAGTTCTCCAGAGGGAGACTCACTGCTTAAGGCACTCTATTTTGTGCACCTATGTTTTGTGGAGTTCTCCAGAGGGAGACTCATTGTTGGCTCCATCTTTCAGCGATCGTGAACTCCACTATGTGTGGATATTTCCACGGCATGCCGTGGAACTTGAATAATCAACTTGCAGAATAATGCTCTGATACCATGTTGAAATATAAAATGCGGAAGCAAATCAAAGCAAGAACTAGATAAAATGAAGACTTTGATTTTACGTGGAATCCTACTTCGTGAGGAGCGGGATGAAACCACGGGAGAACCGCCTCAATGGGTTGATTTTGCATTCACTTTCTCAAAGGTTACAATGGGTGTGGGGCTCTTTATATAACCCCCAGTAATGTGACCAAAGGTTAGCACTCCAAGATGTGGTACTAAACATAGTCCACCAAGACCATTCTTCAGCACTCCCCCTCAAGCTAAGCATGCAATGCGAAGCTTATATAAAAAAAAGAATGCACCCACTCACATACAAAGTACATGAAACAATATACAATGTCAACTCAATGCACGTTGTCGATTGCTGCCGAAGACGTTGCTTCTCATGTCATGCTGGTGAAGAGGAACTAGAGAATGGAGTGTAAATAGTGATCCGCAGATGTTTGATCAACAGAATGAGTCTTCATCACGGAGTACTCCGGCCCGCAAAGTGTCTTCCTCGAAGATTGCTCCATCACTCTGTAGGACCAACTAGAATGTCATAGGAAAATCCATACATAGTGGAGTTCACGATCATGAAAACATGTCGTGGGAATATCCACACATAGTGGAGTACACGATTGCTTAAGGATGGAGCCAACAATGAGTAGCTCTCTGGAGAACTCCACAAAACAAAGGTATACAAAATAGACTGCCTCAAGCAATGAGTCTCCCTCTGGAGAACTCCACAAAATATAGGTACTCAAATAGAGCGCCTCAAGCAATGAGTCACCCTCTGGAGTACTACGCAAAACATAGGTATTCAAATAGAGCGCCTCAAGTAATGAGTCTCCCTCTGGAGAACTCCACAAAACATAGATACTCAAATAGAGCACCTCAAACAATGAGTCTCCCTCTGGAGAACTCCACAAAACATACGTACTCAAATAGAGCATCTCAACAATGATAGGGCTCAGAAACCTCTACCCAACACTTCAAACAATGGTAGGCAAGACTCCACTACCCAACAATGGTAGAGCATGGAATGCTCTACCCATCACTCCCCCTTTCTCCCAAGCTTGTCAAAAACAAGTTGGGAGAACAACCAAGAAATTCTTTCCTCTTTTATTTCTTTTTTCAATCCCAACACAAAATTTTTTTTGGACTGTATTTTTTTCCCGAAATCATTCCTTTTTTTTCAATATCATTTTCTTGCACGGTCCCCTTTTTTTACACAACTCCCTCTCCATTTTTTTCTGGACTTCCATTCTTCATTTTTTCAAACATTTTTTTTACCATAGCTTCTCAATTTTTTTTCGATGGGTCATGTGCTCTTCTTTTTTTTAATGTTCTCAAATCATGCCTTCCTCTTCCTTTTTTTCTCAATCTAACACATGTTGGGCTGAATATGCAACCCGCAGTTGGGCCTACTTTTTTCATGATACAAAGCAGCAAGATTCTCCTCTATATTTTTTTTCAAACAATTCTTTTTGAACATCCTCTCTCTCTTCAATGTTGTTTTTTTGCATGCACGGTCCCCCCTATTTTCAAACAGTAACTCGGTCTCTTTTTTTCTATTTTTTGTGGCCCCTTTTTTTAGGCTATACATTCTCACTTCTCTCGGCTCTCTTTTTTCAAACAAGAGAGGCCCACTTGGACCTCCAAACAAATATTTTTTTTAAATACCCGTTGAGCCCCTCCCCTAAGGGTTCCTAGAGGAAACCCGTCAAACAAAAATGGAAATCTCACCGCCCCAGGAACTGGAGAACGGCACCGCTGCCAGGAAGAACGAGGACTCGCGCCGCCGGAGTAACGCCTAGCAGTGATCACACGCGGATGGGGAGGGGGGGAGAGGAAGGCGGTGGGTTCAGCCGCCGCTTTCGTCGCCTGGACCTCCGCGTGTCGCCTGCGCCAGGGCTCACTAGAGTTATAACTTGAAGGACTGCCGCTTTCATCGCCTGGACCTTCGCGTGTCGCCTGCGCGTGCGGGAGAAGGGGAGAGGATGCTTCGCCTGGAGCACCGGATGGGGCACCGCCAGAGATCTGGAGGGCCCATGGTGGCCACCAAGATCATTCTTCAACAATATTAATTAATGAAATATGTTTTGTGAACCAAAACAAAATAACCTTACAAAAAATGTAATAATAACAATTATTACAGCATTGACATTTTTGAGTATGAGTCATAATCCAATTAGAAATCATGAGATACAAAAGTAGATACTTGTAGATAATATCAGGGAGATCATACTATCCATGTATAGTGACTTGATATATATATATATATATATATATCACTCCAATTTTAGGGTTTATACCATTTTTAGATTGGAGTTGTATACTCTTATCAATTGAGCTCGAGTGGAACACTTCACACTCTAAATGAGCTCAGCAAAACGTAAGCCACTTTATGTGAGCTCGATAAACTATCAGTGAGCTGAACCCATCTTCCTTGACCATTTCAAATCAAAGTCCAAACCATTTAGAGCTTAGAAATGAGCTCACATAGCTTATATATTTCCATTTCCATGAACCTTTCTGTTCCCTACATTTGGACATTGAATCGGAATTGGAAATTGGATTCAAATGAATTGAGTTTGAATCCAATTGTTAGAAAATATGAATGCATAAGCGATTTGATAAATAGAGCACTAAATCAAGAAATATGAAACATGAAGAGAAAGATTTTACGTGGAACCCTACTCCCTAAGGAGTGAGATGAAACCACGGGAGAAGGCCTCAAAAGGGTCATATGTTTTATTGCTTTTCTCATCTAAATACAATAGGTGTGGGGGTCTATATATAGCCTCCACTAAGTTTCCGCATCTCCCAATTTGTAGATGTGGGACTAAAGACTTGGATGTGGTAAATGGATCCGTGATCCATTTACCCATCTCCCCACATAAATGACACATATAAACAAATACTCCGACACTCCCCCTCAAGCTGGAGCATGCAATGCTCTGCTTGGACAAATAGAAAAAAACTCAACTCATGCTACTAGACATTATAGGCAATATCAACTCAATGCACACAATTGTCGGCTGCTGTTAAGGATGTTGCTTCTCATGCCGTGCAGGTAAGAAAGACGATCGGGTTGGAGTGTGAGTCAACTGAATCTCCTCGTCAGAGAGCATGTGCTCTGTACTGCGCCTGTCATAGTCACTACAACTAAAATGAGTCTCTACACAAAGAACTATGGCCTGCAACAACAATGCGGACGATTGCTCCATCTCTGAAAGTGCCGAAAAGAGCATCTCTAATTATCCATACGTAAATCTCTGAAGATTGGTCTCTCTCATAGGGACCTCGAAGTGGGTTATCTCTCATATGAACCTCGGAAGGATTTCGTACTGGAGTTCACGATCTCTTAAGAATGGAGTATGAATAAGTCTTCTCATCGGAGAATGGGATCTCTCCCATCTGGCACAAAGAATGATACTCTACGCTGGAGTCCCTATGAAATCACATAAAAACCATAGCCAACATGGCATAGGGAATGATACTCTACTCTGGAGTCCCTATGGCACAAATGAAAACCCTGGCCAAAAAACAAAAGATGGGGACCACACAAAAAGATGGCCAACATGTGCTCATCTGAAAAGACCGCATCCATGTGCGTGTCGAAAACTGAAAACTCGAAACTAATATGACGTCGAGTCTGAATATCTGATCATCTGTAGAGTTTGGAAAATCTGGTTGGTCTGGAATCTGACATCTGAATCTGCAACAGATCTGTGACACTACACAATACTTCCCATTTCTGCCATACTGGTTAGAATGAAGACATCGATCAAGTTGGGAGAAGATAATAAAATGGGGGAAAGATTATATGTGTTCGTTTCATCAATTTTTACAGCTCTTCTCAACCAATTATTTTTTTAACACAAGTCGTTCACATTTTCTCTGTTTTTATAGCTTTTCACTTCTCCCCTTATTATTATTATTATTATTTTTTTTATCTTTTGCGCATGACTTTTTAATTGTACATGCCTTTTCAAAAGAATCATATATATATATATATATATATTTAGTGCTCTTCTCTCTCACTCTCTTTTTCAATAGCATTCGGCCCACCTCGACACCCTTACTATGGAAACATTTTTTTACAATGTGAGTCCATTTGGGCTGAAACATCCCACGTAACCCTATTTAGGATTCCCCAGGATTGAGAACCCTCCTCACGAAGGGAGCCACCGCCATCGATTTGGGTTCTTGGCTTTTTAAAGCTGTTGCTGTCGCTTGGCTCTTCGTGCCACCTGGAGGCGCGATCTGAAGGGATGAGGTGCGCACGAGATGGGTCTCGCCATGGGAGATCCGAGCTGCCTGGAGGAGCCTGGAGGATGGTGCCATTTGTAGGAGCCGTAGGAGCTGTCAGGTGTCGTGAGGATGAACGTAATAGCTCCGCCTGGACTAGCGCGTCGACAACGCGCTTGCAAAGGATTGTGTGAGATCGGACCGGAACGACGTGGTCACCACCTAGCTAGGATGAGGAAGCGACACAACCTACACTTGAAGCATGTGTGGTGCACCTGAGGTTGCACAGGACATCGCCTCCGGGCTCCGATGAGATGGCAGCGTCGCCTGTACCTCGAGGCATGCGCTGGAGTTGAGATTGCCTGGAGTATCTGCGACCATTGCTCGTGGAGCACTGCCATCGACCCTGGAGCACACCTACATGGAGGTGCTCCACCTGGAGACTCGTGATCAGAAGGAGGGGATCATCTGGAGTAGCGTCATCTGGAGATGTAGGGGTTTCCACTGACTGGAGGGAGGGAGATATTGTGGCGAACCAGGACTGTTGGAGTATTTGTTATGTGCGCCTATTGAGTTGTAGCTGGGTAAATGGATCCTGGAGAAGATCAATTTACCCAATCCAGTGTTTAGTCCCACATTGTCCAGTAGTGAGACTTGGAGACTCTGGAGAGGCTATATAAGGAGCCTCAGACCTCCTGTATCCATTGAGAAAGTGCAATGCATAACAAACCCTTTTGAGGGCTTCTCCCGTGGTTTCATCTCGCTCCTCACGGAGTAGGGTTCCACGTTAAACCTTGTGTTCTTCATGTTTGTTCTTCTTTATTCTGTGATTCCGCTTCCGCTTTCTATTTCTTAACATGGTATCAGAGCGGGTTCGATTCTCGCGGATTCGTTTTCGAAGATTCAGTTTTATTTTCGAGATTCCATTCATTGTTTATTCGTGAAGATTTGTTAAGATCATGTTCAAGTTCAGGTTTCTTAAAACCTTAAAATATTTGGCATCATCGTTTATACGTCAAGGGTTTCTATTCCTGCACCGTATGTTATTTCCAAGAAACATCTATTCCTTAGGATCCATCTCCATTAGATTAGAGCCCTCTCTACGCGTGAAGGGGCTGTCCCGAAGAAACTCCACCATGCAGCCCTGTTCCAGGCTTCCATCGCAACCCCTCTTGCCAAGTCAAGCGGCGGCATCGCCGCTGCTACCAGGAGCCCCACTTCCTTTGGGCGACGAGAACCTAGGTGCTCCAGATCGCTGCACGATCATCCATGCGACCCGCACGAACCTCCCAGGCGACACTAGCAGCCCCACTCCCCTTGTCGATCACGGCTCCTCCTTCCTCGCGCCAGCAGTGGCACGACCTTCGACCGCACCGCACCTCCAGACGGCCTCCTCCGAGCATGAAGCCCGCATGAAATCGCTGCTGGCGGTGCACCAACCACAACCGTACCCATCAGGAACCCCAGGGCTGGCGCTCCATCAGACGGAGCTCTCCCCATCCGGCAACGCAAGGCAACCCTTGCCGCGTCGCGCAGCAGACCCAACGCGCTGCTCCACCAGGTGCTGCAACCACAGCCAACGCTCTAACTAGACCTGCTCCAAGCGGTTCTCCTGTTCGAAGATCCAGGCGGCGACCTTCCATTTCGCGCCTTGCGGCGCTCCTTGCGTTGTGTTTTGTAAGAGGGTTCCCTGATGGGAACCCTAACCAGTGAGGTGGGGCTGTAATTACAAAAAAAGAGGGGCCTCATTAAAAAAAGAGGAGAGTTAAAAAAAGGAAAGAGAAGAAAGAAGAGTTTGAGCCATTTGGGCCCAGCTTGTTGGGCCAAGTTATAAAAAAGGGGGGTGCGTACAAAAAAAACCCGTACGCAAATTAAAAAAAATGATGATGATAAAATGATTCAGAAAAAATGTGACGGCTTAAAAAAATGAAAAGCCGCAAGAAATGTTTTTGAATGTTCATGCCATTTTCCCCATGTTATTGTCTTCTCCCAACTTTGTCGATGTTCATTTTCCTACAAGTATGGGAGAAAGGGGGAGTTATGTAGAGTCACAAGTCTTGATCCAGATTCAGATGTCAGTCTCCAGACTAGCCAGATGTTCAGACTCTACAGTTTTTCAGACGAAGTTTCTCCATGCGCAATATTAGACTCGAGGTTCAGATTTCGAGTCCATAGTGTGATGCGCACTTGTTCAGACTCAACAAATTGGTCAGAGTCCAAGTTCGAGGCTCTCCAGGTTGAGACCCATTTTCGAGTTCTCCATAGAGAGACTCATTTTTAGACACGCACATGTATGTGGTCTTTCAGATGAGCACATGTATGCCATCAGTTCAAAGGTCCCCATCCTTTCTTATTTTGTAGGCCAGAGTTTTCATATGAGCCATAGGAACTCCAATGTAGAGGACCATTCCCTATGCCATGTTGGCAAGGGTTTTCATGTGGTATCATAGATACACAAGAGTAGTGCACCATTCTCTGTGCCAGATGGGAGAGACCCAGTTCTCCGACAAGGAGACTATTTTCAGACTCCATTCTCAATGACCGTGGACTCCGACGAAGATTGCATAGCAAACTGCCTTTTCAGTTCGGCCCTTTTTCAGAGATGGAGCAATTGTCCATATTATTGTGGCAGGCCAGAGTACTCCTACGAGGAGACTCATTTCCAGTTGCAGGACTCTGACAGGCGCAGTTCAGAGCGCATGCTCTCCGACGAGGAGATTCATCAGACTCACACTCCAGCCTGTTCGTTCTCCTCACCTGCACGGCATGAGAAGCAACGTCCTAGATAGCAGCAGTTGTGCGCGTTGGGTTGATATTGTCCGTAGTGTCATGTAGCATGGGTTGAGTTTCTTTTTATTTGTCCAAGTTGAGCATTGCATGCTCCAACTTGAGGGGGAGTGTTGGAGTATTTGTTATGTGCGCCTATTAAATTGTAGCAGTGTAAATGGATCCTGGAGAAGATCCATTTACCTCATCCAGTATTTAGTCCCACATTGTCCAGTGGTGGGACTTGGAGGCTCTGGAGAGACTATATAAGGAGCCCCAGGCCTCCTGTATCCATTGAGAAAGTGCAATGCATAACACGCCCCTTTGAGGGCTTCTCCTGTGGTTTCATCCCGCTCCTCACGGAGTAGGGTTCCACGTTAAACCTTGTGTTCTTCATATTTATTATTCTTTATTTTGTGATTCCGCTTCCGCTTTCTATTTCTTAACAAGGACTTAGGGTTTCGACCAAACCCTAGAATTCTTGAACATGAATCATAATTCGAACTTGAATGATACAATCCTCGATCTGAACTGAAGATGCCTGAAACTAGGGTTCAAGACATTGAACACTAGATCTGGACTGAAAATGGAGATCGACATTGATCACAAGCACGATAATAAAGAATAATCTTCAAAAAAATTTTGATACCGTGATCTTCATAAAAAAACCTTCAAGAACTAAACACCATAATCGACTCTCGAACAAATGAAAAAATAGTCTACGAGAATCGAATCCGCTCTGATATCATGTTAGAAAATAGGAATACGGAAGCGATCTGATAAACAGATCACTAAATCAAGAAACATGAAACATGGAGAACAAGATTTATGTGTAACACTACTCCCTAATGAGCGGGATGAAACCACGGGAGAAGGCTTCAAAAGGCCATATGTTGCATTGCTTTTCTTATCTGAATACAATGGGTATGGGGGTCTATATATAGCCCCCACCGACTCTCTACATCTCCCAACTGGTAGATGTTGGACTAAGGACTTGGATGTGGCAAATGGATCCTAGAGATCCATTTATCCATTTCCCCATACAAGTGACACATATAAACAAATACTTTAACACCAATTAATTCTCAAATCATTGAGCTAAACAGAGCCACCAAAATCCATCATGTTTCATCAGTCTCTTGGAATGGAGGTGTCATGCTGTAGATGATCTATTATGATAGAGTTAACCCCAATATTCATTTATCCTTCACATTGGAATTTGTTATATCTAAAGTTCAAATCCTAGTTCGACTGTCTTCTTCAGAATAAATCAATGGATTTCTCATTTGATATTTAGGGGACAATATTAATCATATACTTTCTAAAAGCATATATTAATATCTCGAACTCGTGTCTTATTTCAGAAACAAGACGACCATACATAAAATTAATTTTGACCCCAAATTATCTCATGAGTGAGCTATGTCTCCAGGTTCAGCAACTATGAACCTATATAATTCCTTTGAGAGATCATACATCTCATATGTCTTAATATGCATACTAACGTGTCGGTATATGTACCTTGATTAAGTCACCAACCTATTGGTCTGTCAAATGTGTATACTTAGGTATATATATGGATATCTGTCTTAGGTCAAAGGATGAGTGTCTTATCGTGACAATTACGATTCATGTCTTAGTTTATCTTGACCTTGTCAAGTCAACTTTTTGACTTGATTATTCCAACACTTCTGAATCTCTATTCCTTTACCTGCATCAAGAAGTCTATTGGAACTCAGTCTACATAGAAAAATTGCCATCTCTTTCTCAGACTGGAGATCTTTATTGAATATCACATGTTTGAAGTCAGTTGTATCCTCCTAGTTCCATGGTATTCAATATGATCATGATACACAATCCTAATTGTCCAAAAGGTCCTTAATAGCAAAGTGAGTTCATCTTTATTTATTCATTTCATTTCAGATGGACATGATTAAGTAATAACTTTTATTGCATTAATGGATCGTCAAGGGATTACAAGTTCAACACGGTTTATGCGAGAGTGTTGGAGATAAAAGAAGACACAACGACGAATCCCTATTTGGAAGAGGCTACGGACTTGGGTTCCATTCTTGGTAATTTCTTTCATTCTTCTCCTATTACCTAGTTTAGTGATGTCTCTTTGCTGGTATACAAACAAGAGGGCTTGGCTTGTGTGTCATTTTGAGGAGAAAGGACACATCACCAACTATAGTGGAGTGATTTGTGTCGAGAAGGCCCCGTGGTTTTTCTCCCTTTCATTTTAGAGTTCCCATGTAAAAATAGTTGTGTGCCTTGTGGTTGCTTGTTGTTTGTCATTTGTTTGGTCATATTACCTGTGATAGCTATTTGTTGCCATCCGTCTTGGTTAAGAGATCTTTGATTTCGTCCCACGCTCTTCCGCAAGCAGGGGTTACTCATGCTCTAACCCAAAACTATTTGCATGAAAAGGACCCTAATCAATGGGTACCAATGCCATTAAGTAAGTGATTGAAACAGGGTGGGATGCATCAATACACCCACGAGAAGTTCCTTCACTTTGTTAGTTGATAAAATATGTCGTAGTGTGTGTCAGAGATCTGGAAGGTATGTCGGTGTCTTCTTCTTTACCGAGAACGAGAGAGAGAGAATGTGAGAGAGGGATGGATGGGGACTCCCGAACCAGAGGTGTTTCACTGATGATGGCTTCTCCTCCGTTGGGAGGTTATTTATAGGGCGCGAGCCCCTTGAGCCATCCGCCCCCATTTTTCCGTGCCCGCACGTTGTGGCTCCGCCGAATCCGGTCATCCCGTAACCGCCGGCCGCGAAACGGTCGGGGTACGGTTGTTGACCACTTATGGTCATGACCGGAATCATTCAAACATCTCCCACTTGACCGAAGCGGTCAAAACATATATGCTCCCACTATTCGTGTAGTATATAAATGGAGATTTATCATGTGAGAATTATTATCTATGAAACCTCTTCTTTGACTCATACATTCCTGAGTCCTATTAAACCAACATGTTTAATATATGTTCCTGCTGCTATTCCCTTGGTAAGGGAATCAACTAACATGTCACTGGTAGGTATGTATGTTACCGTGATTTCTTGCTTCCCTACTATGTCCTGTATATAGTGATATTGGATCTTAATGTGTTTTCCTTTAGAACTATTAGCCCCACTATTGATCAAGCTTATCGCAGCTTGATTGTCACAGTACATTTCAATTGGCCCTTTGGCCAATTCGAGGCTTAAGTTCTCTAGAAAACGCCAGATCCATACATCATGAGTGGTGGCCATGCTATATACAATGTATTCTGCCTCCTGTGTATGTCGAGATACACAACCTTGTTTCTTGCTACCCCAAGAAACGACTGCACCACCTAACATGAACAGGTAATCTGATGTGGATTTTCTATCATCCATATTCCCTCCGAAATCAGCATCGGAGTATCCTACCACCTCAAGCGATTCTGCTTGATACACAAATTTCAGATGTACTGTCCCTTTCAGATATCGAAGAATCCTCTTTACAGCTTCCCAGTATGCTGGACCGAGATTGCTTTGATATCTACTGACTAAGCTTACTGGATAAGCTAAATCAGGTCGAGTACACATCATTGCATACATTAAACTTCCCACCCCATGTGCATATGATACATCTAAAGGTTTCTGCCCCTTTTCGGGACATTGACTCTTACTGAATCTCTTTCCCATCACAAGTGGTGTTTGAGCTGGAGTGTTGTTTTGCATTCCAAATCTCCTTAATACAGTATGCAAATATCTTTCCTGACTAAGGCTCAATGTCCTTGAGTCTCTGTCTCTTGTTATTTGAATTCCAAGAAAATAGGATGCATCGCCCATGTCATTCATCTCAAATTCATTGCTCAATTTCTGTTTGATTTCAATGAGCATTTATATGTCATTACCAGCAAGCAGAATGCCATCTACATACAATGACATGATTGCAAACCTACTCCCACTCTTCATGACACACACACATGTATCCAATTTATTTGAAACAAATCCAAATTGAATAGCTTTCTCATGAAATTTGAGATACCATTGCCGTGAAGACTGTTTTAAGCCATATAATGACTTTCTTAACTTGTAACCTTTTTCTCCTTACCTTCAACCAGAGATCCCTCAGGTTGTCGCATATAAATCTCTTCTTTTAATTCTCCATTAAGGAAGGTCGTCTTCACATCCCATTTGGAACAATTCCAAATCCATATATGCAACTATAGATAAGATCATCCGAATGGATGCAAACTTAGCCACTGGAGAGTAGGTTTCCTGGAAATCTATTCCAGCTTGCTGAGTATAACCCTTGGCAACTAATCTGGTTTTGTATTTGTCAACAATATCGTCAACTCGGTACTTTTTCTTGAATACCCACTTACATCCTATGGATTGCCTACCTTCTGGCAAATCACATAATTCTCAAACACCGTTTCGCTCTATTGAGTCTAACTCATCTCTTATGGAGGCCGACCATGATTCCGACTCAGATGAAGCCATAGCTTCATCAAAAGATATGGGATCTGTACAATCCACGACATTCTCATCTACGGTGTAGCACGACGCCTCACATCCATAGAAATGATAATCTTCCATCCATGCAGGCCGTGTTCTGGGTCTCTTGTTGCCGATTATACTCGTGGGTTATGTAGGTCAACCCACTTCCTCTAAAGGATCATCATGTTCTATAGGTTCATTCTCTACATTTGGATGATCGATATCATCCTCAAGTTCTTGTCTAATGCTCAAGTCGTCTTCATTGTCCTGTAGGACAATCAGAGGATCTGATTCCTCTACTTCATGCTCCTTTTCTTGATGAATTTCAAGGAAAGTAGCATCACGACTTTCGATCAGACCTTTAGTTTCATGGAAGAACCTATATCCTTTAGAATTCTTACTATACCCAATAAACTTACACTTTAATGTCCTGAAGTCTAGCTTGTCTCTAACCTGACTCGGTACCAGAACATGTGCTACACATTCCCATTTTCGAAGATGGCCTAACTCGGGCTTTCTGCCATTCCATATTTCATATGGCGTTGATTCTACGGACTTGGTGGGAATCCTGTTCTATATATAGTTCGCAGTCAACACTGCCTCTCCCCAGAATTTCTTGGAGAAACCTGAGTGTGAAAGCATACACCTTACTGCATTCATCAAAGTTCGATTATTTCTTTCTGCTACACCATTCTGTTGTGGTGTATAGGGCATTGTAGTCTGCCTACGAATGCCTGTCTGAATACAGTAATCCTCAAACTCCTTTGAGGTATATTCCCCACCTCTATCTGTCCTAAGAGTCTTGATTGGTTTTCCCAATCTTGTCTCCACTTCCGTCTTATATTTTTTAAATATTTCAAGTGCTTCCGACTTTCTTCCTAAGAGATAGACGTAAGAGAACTTCGAGTAGTCATCAATGAATGTTATATAGTATTCCTTATTTCTATGTGTGTTGACGCTCTGTAGTCCACATGTGTCTGAATGGATTAATCCTAGTAACTCTATTATCTGAGTTCCGGTTGAGAAGAGTCTTCTCGTCATTTTACCGGTCAGACAGTGTTCGTAGGGTAATGTCCTTCTACCCGTGATCTTAGGCAACAAATTTGCCTTAATCATTTGATCCATCTTAGAATTTCTTGGATTATCCAGTCGCATGTGTGCCACAAGTCATAATCAGACAAACAACGCAAGGAATAATCAGAAGCGACATTCATTGATTTACTAGAATTTATTACAGGAAGACAGAACAGGTCATGCTCAGACACGAAGTTACCCATTGCATAGACCTTCTTATTCTTGCTATAGATACACGTTTATTATAAAAGCGGACTTCGAAATCTTTCTTGAGCAGCACTGGGACAGATATTAGGTTCTGGCGTATCCCTGGGCGTATAGTACATCATTCACTACCATAATGCTATCCCCAGATCAAGCCTGTATGTCCCAACACCTTATATGTCCCAGTAGATGTTGTTCCCCATAAAGATCCTCTGTTCGCCTTTGCTCAACCCCTTGAAGTTCACCAGGCCTTCCTTCGTCTTGACGATGTGTCTAGTTGCTCCAGAGTCGATCCACCATCCATCACTGTCCGTAATGATGGAATTGTATTCCACGACAGCCGCGAATTCCATTTTCTTCTTGTCTTTATTTTCAAGCATTTTAGAATTTCCTGGCTTCTTCTTGTTGGGGCAATTGACCTTGAAATGGTCATATTTACTGCAACCATAGCAAGAGCCATGTGGGTATTTCCCACTCTTTCCCTGGAAATTCGCTTTGGAGGGGCCCAACCTTTTCTTTGCGTGCGCGGTATTTGCTTCTTCTTCTTCTCGACCTCAAAGATCTCAGCTTTCGATCTTTGTTTAGAGAGGTCCTGCTCAATTGCCAACTATGCAGGTAGGTCTGTCACGGACTTAATGTTACCATTCATCCGCATAGATGTGTCAACTATGTCGAATGACGGCAGGAGACTTCCTAGTATGGCTGCAATCTGCATACTTTCCGGAATCGCGCAATCAGCAGCTGCCAGATCTTTGGCTATCACGATCATCTAGTTCACGTGCTCGAGGACGCTTTCAGATTCTTTCATTCTACACGAGTCATACTTGTATACAAGAAGCTGGATTTGGAGTGATATTTCTCCTTAACCGCGGTCCAGAGCTCGTAAGCTGATTTGTAGGTCTCAAAGACCTGAATCAGATTCAGATCCATGTGGGTCAGCATAAAGCTCCTAGCCCTATTATCTGTTTTCTCCCACTGTTCGCGGGACCTAATTTCCTCCATAGTTGGATTCTCAGATAAGGTTGGGCCGGGTTTATCTACGATGGAGTGTATACAATCGTGCAACATGCCATAGTAGATCTTTCTACTCCATAATTCGTAATTAGTAACGTTAAGGTACTCGATTTTTCCCACCTTAGTGGCAATTGTCTTGCTTGTCATATTTCTTTGGTTGATCTTTATATGCTCGTGTTAGGGTTTCTTGGCACAGGAAGATGCAGTGGCGGCAGATTCGGGACTTGGCTTTCAACACTGTCACTCATGGCGTCGGGGATCTGGGACTTGGCTAGAGGAAGCAACGATCGAGATCAAGTGGAGCTCTGATACAAGTCAGAGATCTGGAAGGTACGTCGGCGTCTTCTTCTTCGTCAAGAAAGAGAGAGAGAGAATGTGAGAGAGGGATGGATGGGGGCTCCCGAACCCGAGGTGTTTCACCGATGATGGCTTCTCCTCCGTTGGGAGGTTATTTATAGGGCGCGAGCTCCTCGAGCCGTCCGCCCTCATTTTTCTGCGCCCGCACGTTGTGGCTCCACCGAATCCAGTCATCCCGTAATTGCCGGCCGTGAAACGGCCGGGTACGGTTGTTGACCACTTAAGGTTATGGCCGGAATCATTCAACAGTGTGGTAGGGTTTCACTGCTTTGATTTTTGTTAAAAGAGGAGTGTTAATTGAAATAGAAGAAATATTTTAATTTCTGTATTTAATTAGTGCTTCAATATGAGGTAACTGACACCCCTTGTCCAGACTAGCAGGCAGTACTTTCCCTTCTTATATTTCTGATTATCATGTCTATTAATTTTGTAGTTATCTCAAGGATTTATTGTCAGATGCAATAATAATCAAGCTGGCTACTCCATCTAAACATCATTCTTTATTGTGCTGAATTAGGTTCATGGAGCCTCTAGTGTCTGAAGTTCCAATAATGGCGATTGAGGGAAATCATGAGATAGAACCACAGGTCGAGAACACAACCTTTGCAGCCTACAGTTCTAGGTTTGCATTCCCCTCTAAAGAAAGTGGGTCAAATTCTCCTTTCTATTATTCATTTAATGCAGGAGGGATACATATTGTAATGCTGGGAGCATATGTTAATTACAGGAAATCAAGTAAGATTAGGCTTCTGCACGTAATAATTCTTTGCACGTAGAACTTAACTTTGCATGGCTGTTAAACAGTTAATTATTTTGGGATTATACACCATTGAATTCATGTTTTTGTGCCATAGGTGAACAATATAAGTGGCTTGAGAAGGACCTGGCTAATGTTGACAGATCCATTACGCCCTGGTTAGTCGCTAGTTGGCATCCTCCTTGGTACAACACATATCAAGCACATTACAGAGAAGCAGAGTGCATGCGGATGGAAATGGAGGAATTGCTCTATTCTTATGGCGTTGATGTAGTTTTTAGTGGACATGTAAGTAGCTTTCTCCGAGTTAATTTCTTGTTTAAAGTAGTCCTTGGTTACGTTCAATTCTCTTATATCGCTGAACATAGTTTGTAATTGGCCAGCAAAATTCTCACTCCCTTCACCACTGAATTACAAGAAAAATGATCACCAAATTAAAATGCACAGATCTCTCATTGTCTTGAATCTGAAAAATTAATGAAGGTCTATTCACCATTGCTGTTAAAGATATATGGATGATTTGTGGAAGAGGTTCTATGAAGCTTTGTACAAAAAATAATGACCTGTTTTTCACATCTATTGAATCTAAAGCAGTATATTTCAGTACCATGTGCTCTTAATGTTTGTATTTTTAGTCATTTATGTAGAACTAAATTCGTTTGAGGGGTACCTGTAGAGATATTTCTAGTATTTATGTACTTAAGTGTCACACTTATATTTATTGTTCCTTCATATGTAATTTACCCATAGGCATTCTCTATATAAGAGAGCCTAGGGTTCTCTGGAATTAACAAGTCTTTCATTTCCTACAACATAGTATTAGAGCCACACTAAACCCTAGCCCTCCCATCCGCCGTCGCCCCTCCCTAAACCCTAGAACTCCACTTGCCGCAACCGCCCCTCTCTCCACCACCGGCCTCTCTCTCCACCACCGGTCTCCTCACCGCCGCCGGCCCCTCCGCTCCACCGCCGCCCCTCCTCTCCACCGCCACCCCCTCCTCTCCGCCGGCCCCCACCTCTTCTTCTGTGCATGGGTTTGAGTGCATAAGTTTACATATGCACTCATAATCCTTCATGTTTATGTAGACATTTCTTCATTAGTCTACAAACCCTAGATCTTTTTCTCTGGCAATATGTCTGACAACAAGGTTGACATGCCCTCCATCGGCGCATTCAAGGGTCCAGCGCCTATCGTCAACATGGATGGGACGAATTACGAGCTCTGGGAAATGCAGTTCATGAGCCTGATGAAGTCCAATGGTAAGAAGCACATTCTTACCGAAGATGAGACGGTTTTGAAGACATGGATTTACGCCTCATGGGAGGTTGATGACTCGTATGCCAAGGTCTGGCTTTCTGGCACTCTGACAATGGAGATAGCCAATGATGTTCTACATCAGCCCACGGCTAAGGCCATGTGGGATATTCTTGCAGCTACGTACTCACAAATGAAGAACGAGACAAAGATTCTTCAACTGCAGCATGATATCTTCACGGTCAAACAGAATGGCCGCACGTTGCATTCGTTGTATACATCCCTACGGGGGATGTTTGAGGAGCTCTACAGCATCATTCCTTTGACAGCGACCCCTAAGCAGCAGAAGACGTTCAGAAATGCTACAATGGTGGGGGTTTTACTTGCGGCCCTAGACCCAAAATATGATGCGGCCCGCTTACAGATATTGGCAGATGCGACTATTCCTCCAGTGGAGGAGGTGTATCGACGACTAAGCCGAATCTCGGTTCCTACTTCTGGGTCTACACCACCTCCCTCGGCAATGGCGGCTTCATGTGGTAGAGGTACGTTCTCCTTTCGTGGCCGTGGACCTCGCGGTCGAGGCGGTCGCTTCCGTCCACCATGTTCCTTCTGTCATCGCTCAGGTCATACGGAAGACACATGCTATTCTAAGCATGGTTTTCCTGCCTCTGCACGTGTAGCTGAGCATGTTGTCTCTACCCCGCTATCTACTTCCGACCAGAGGTTTGACGACCTCGTTGCCAGACTACGAGATATCATGCCTGCTGCCTCTACTGATAGGACAGGAGGTCACTCGGACATCGCAGCCTCGGCCTCTGCCAGCACATCTGCCTCGGCGAGCTCTTCAGGTAGCATTTACGCATTTACTTCATGTCACAGTCCGGATATTTCAGAATGGATATTGGACTCTGGGGCGACACATCATCTTTGTCGAGACAGAGATAAGTTCACATCCTACAGAGAAGTCTCTCAAGGGCGATCGGTTGTGATTACTGATGGCACTCATTCCCCCATCATTGGTCAGGGGGAGATCGGTTTGACATATTCCATCCGTCTGTTGAATGTTTTGCATGCTCCAGATTTTTCTATGAACTTGCTTTCTATTAGCCAGCTTACGAAGGACTTGCATTGTCGAGCTATATTGGACCCATCCTCTCTTATCTTTCAGGACATTCTTACGGGCAAGGTGATTGGCTGTGGCCGTGAGCAGGATGGACTTTATCGGTTGGTCCATCCATCCTATGCAGGTGTCTCATCTCAGTCCAGTGGATCTACTTCTCCTTTTATCTGGCATCTGCGTTTTGGCCATCTCCCTCTTCAGAAGCTACGTCATATCATGCCCCAGATTTCATCCAAGTCTTCCTTTCAGTGTGATGCTTGTCAGTTGGGAAAGCATCACAGGTCTACTTTCCCTACTCGTGAGTCTCGGAGCAGTCGCTCCCCTTTTGAGTTATTGCATGTTGACATTTGGGGTCCGAGTCGTGTATCTGATCACCAGGGACACAGGTTTTACCTAGTGGTTGTAGATGATTTCTCTAGATTGTCTTGGGTCTTTTTATTGAAAAATGAATCTGAAGCGGGGGATGTAATCAAGCATCTTATCAATGATATTCGGAATGTTTTTTCTTCTAATGTGAAGATTGTTCGTACTGATAATGCATTAGAATTTTGCAACTGTGCTCTTTCTCATTTCTTCTCATCTTGTGGCATTATTCACCAAACAACCTGTGCATATATGTCTCAACAGAACAGTGTTGCTGAGAGGAAACATCATCATCTTCTTGATTTGGCTCGGACTTTACTCATTCATAGTAGTGCTCCTCTGTCATTTTGGGGTGATGCAGTGCTTATGGCAGGTTATTTAATTAATCGTATGCCATCTTCTGTGTTTGGGGAGCGAGTTCCTCTTTCTATTGTTTTTCCTGACAAGGAATTGTTTGCTTTACCTCCTCGTGTTTTTGGTTTCGTGGCTTTCATCCATCAACTTGCACCAGGGGTTGACAAGCTCTCACCTAGGGCTGTCAAGTCTGTCTTTCTGGGGTACTCTCATACTCAAAAGGGCTACCGTTGCTATGACCCTGTGAATAACAGATATTATGTCAGTGCAGATGTCACTTTCTTTGAAAATGTCATGTATTTCTCGCCTACAGGTGATAGGCTAATGCCTTCCAATACTGCTATTGACGTTTATGTGCCACCTCCTCCTATACGTCAGTCTGAATCCATACCTACTCCTCCCGTGTCACCACCACCACCACCTACCCAACCACCAGTGCAACCCTTACCAAAATTTCACACTCGTCGTCCAAAAACTGCTCATGGAGGCCGTCATTCATCTACCACGCCCCAGGTATGTCCAGGTGATATGAGTACTGATGGGACTGACAATGCACAAGTGCAGGATACTAATGTACAGGTGGACACTGCTAATGATTTGGATGTTCCTATTGCCCTAAGGAAGTCCAATAGGATATGTGCGTCTTACCCACTTGCTTCCCAGGTCTCCTTCCATCGTCCCACTAGTGATTTTCAGAGATTTGCCATTGCTCTTTCTACCGTGGAGATACCACGAAACTATCAGGATGCTTGAAAGATAGCTGCTGGAGGTTGGCTTGGAAGAAGAAATGGCTGCCTTGCGCTCCCGTGGTACATGGAGCTTGATTACTGCTCCTCCAGGTGCGTCTGTGGTCAGTTGTAAATGGATCTTCACTGTCAAATATAATGTGGATGGCATCCTTGATCGCTACAAGGCAGGACTAGTGGCTTGTGGGTTCACTCAGACCTATGGGGTGGACTATATGGACACCTTCTCTCCGGTGGCACGTCATTCCACACTACGTATTCTCCTCTCCGTTGCAGTGGTACGTGATTGGCCCTTATTTCAGCTGGATGTCAAAAAAGCCTTTTTGTATGGAGATCTACAGGAAGAAGTCTACATGCAGTAGCCTCCGGGGTTTGCTGCTGAGGGGGAGTGTCATATGGTATGTAGACTGCACAAGGCCATATATAGTCTTGAACAAAGTCCGGCGGGCATGGTTTCAGAAGCTTTCAGATCTCATCCAGACGCAAGGCTTCATAAGATCGAATGCTGACCACTCTTTGTTTGTCTAGAAGACTCCCAGAGGTACTGTTGTTATTATGGTATTTGTTGATGATATACTTGTTACGGAGATGACATGCAGGGGATAAAGATAGCAAAAGCATTTCTAGGCAGTCAGTTTGTGACGAAGGATCTTGGTACCTTACGGTACTTTCTGGGACAGGAGTTTGCAAGGAATGCGCAGGGTCTTGTGATGACCCGAAGGAAATATATTACAGATATGCTTGTTGAGATAGGCATGAGTGGGTGTCGACCCTTTGCTACTCCCATGGACCCTAGTATGAAGCTATATGGAGATGACACAGAGGAAGTTGATACAAGAAGATATAGAGAAATGGTGGGAAAACTTCAGTATATTACCATCACCAGACCTGCATTGCGTTTGCAGTGAGTAGGGTGAGTCAATTCATGGAGCAACCCAGACAAGTACACATGGATGCTGTATATATGATACTGAGATATCTAAAGTCGTCTCCAGGTACAGGATTGTTGTTTAGGAAAGAAACAAATCTTTCTATCTCTACATGTGCTGATGCGGACTATGCTGGATGCCCCAGAGATCGAAAATCTACCTCAGGATTTGCGGTATTCATTGGCAGTTCCTTAGTCTCTTGGAAGAGCAAGAAACAGATAGTGGTGGCTAGATCTAGTGTTGAATCTGAGTACAGGGCCATGGCGCAAGCTAGTACGGAGTTGATGTGGGTTTGAGCCGTATTAATAGATCTGCATATAGATGTATCGTTACCCATGCAGCTAAAGTGTGATAATCAAGACACATTATTCATTGCTAATAATCCTGCATTTCATGAAAGGATGAAGCATATTGAGGTAGATTGCCACTATACCAGGGACATGATCCAAAAAGGGCTAATTTCCACTTCTCATGTGAGTTCAGGTGAACAGACTGTAGATATTTTCACCAAGCCGTTGCTCAGAGGGCAGTTTCAGAAATGTACTTCCAAGCTGAGCATGATTGACATCTATGCTCCATCTTGAGGGGGAGTGTAGAGATATTTCTAGTATTTATGTACTTAAGTGTCACGCTTATATTTATTGTTCCTTCCTATGTAATTTACCCATAGGCTTTCTCTATATAAGATAGCCTAGGGTTCTCTGGAATAAACAAGTCTTTCATTTCCTACAACAGTATCCGTGGAAACTTATTCCACGGTTTCCTCTGGCGAATATACTGTGACTTGAGATCACGGCTTCCTTTGGAAGGGAGCCGTGACCTGAGATCACAACTCCCTTCGAAGGAAGCCGTCACTTGAAGTCATAGCTCCCTTCCAAAGGAAGCCGCGATTTCAAATCTCAGCTTTCTCTGCTTCCAGAACAGACAAGTCCCCATCCTTGTGGTGGGACTGGATTTCGATAGAGATGCAAGAGTTACATAAAGTCAAACAACAAAGTCCATTACTTTTAACATTAGTCCAAAAAAAGAGAGTCATAAATAACATAACAAGAAACTCATCATTTAAGTATACATAAAACTACATAGAGTCATAACATAAGATGAAGGTCTTCATTTAATATACATTGTAATGCATATTACTTCGTTACAAATTCATCACACATGTTTCCTTCTACAAAAGAATTTAAACTTTGGTGGCCTTTCGTCGGGTTCCTACGGTATCGCCTCAGGCTGCAGTTGGCTTGAGGGCACAATCGGACTAGCTTGATCAATCTATGAAATCATGGATCCATCGATAACCGCGACATCGTCCATATGAAGTAGTGGAAGCGGAGAGCAACATGAAGGGTCGACGCCAGAAGGACCCCTCTCCTTCATCGGGGCGGCTGGTGTGGACAACTACTAGGGGTGCAATGGTCCTGAAAGGGAGTCTGAAAATCATCAGCAGTAGATGATTCGACATGTCGCCTCCGACCACCTCCAACTCTTGCTCCTTCAAGTCCTTGCCCATGTCCTCGTCCACGACCCTGCTTAATGAGAGTTGTTCCGCGGAATCCCTTTCTTCATTTCTTCCAGCGTCCTCATCATCATCTGCCCCATCTCTGGACTGCCTCTCGATGGCTTCTAGTAGTCGTCGCTCAGAATCAACCGCCAAAAATGCCACTCGTTCTGGGTCATCCCTCGCTAAATGTATGTCTCCAAAGCTAGATACCTGAAAATGAAAAAGACTTGAATCATACTCTATGTATGTTGAAAATGAAATGTTAGTGTAATTGTTACTTACAACAAAGTCCATTATACACCCGTGTCTACCAATAAACCGTCGGGTGATACGGTTATACCAACTCATGTAGTCATATGTTACCCCATCTCCTCCTGACACTATGAGGACCGTCTCCACAATATAATCCCTCCTGTTCTTCCACATCACCAAGAAGTTCGCTTGGAATTGGATCCAATAAACGTTGATCTTCCCTCGAAGATCTATCGAGTGGAGCTTTGCCATGTGATGCATGGACTTGGAATCCCCTGCACTGCTCCAAACTGTCGTAACACACGATCTGGAGTGTATAACTCAACCAAACAGAAATGAATGAGTATGGAGGAAGTATGGAGGAAGCATCAGCATCACATATGCCGTGTAAGGCCTCCAAATAACCTACGAATATAGAAAGAATTTTATTAGAAACATGCAGAATCATGAAGTTGCAATCAAGTTGAGGGTGATCTTGGTTTGCTACACGATGCAACCAAGTATGTGGTGCATCTAATTTCGAAATCACAAAGAGGCCATCAAGTGGGTGGCGATGTCCACGCAATCGCCAAAGGCAACCCCTGCTCTTCTCGCTACAATAAATATCCCATACATGACGGTCGGATTCGTGCACCTTAAAATTGTAGTGGTGTTTAATGTGAAACAATTTGACTGAATAAATCAAGTCTTCTTTTGTTTTGAAGGTCATCCCATTTCTTAACTCATCTAAACTTGTCAGTCCATCATGAATTCCCATCACGTCATCATCGTTTCGGATGTAACTATTACCGCCTCGTGTGTTATAAAAGGGAATGTCAGACTCAACACGCACAGTCTCGTTCTCATCGTTCAACATTTTTCCATCATCATTTTCCATTTCATCATCAGTGTTAGGGTATCCTCCATCATACGATCAATCTCGAGATCGTGGTCCTCCCCTATAGTGTAGATGGGGTCATTCAGGTAGGGTCCCAAAGGTTGGGGTAAAATTACTGATGTGGCCATCTCCACATGAGTTGTAGATACATGAAGACTCTCATGGGCCCTTCCAAAGGTGGTCACATCAGATATACGAGAAACAATATGCGTTCTTGGAGCCATCGCCGTAGCTTGGCATATACACATAGGAGCTCTTGTGCATACAATGTCAGTAAATAAAACTGACCGGTATGACCTCCCCTCATCTCAACATAGTTCAAAATATCGTCAATGTCATAATCATACTCGACATCAACCAAAAATGTCCATTATTCTCCAACATCCTGTGAAATACACGTAATGTCGTACCATTGGTTAAGTCAAGATGAAATGATTTTGCAATCATCTCGACCAATCCATTAAATGTCAAACTCATCCCAACTCTTATGGGTTTCACACGACCTCCCTTGTATCTGACTTCTTTGTCATCCTTAGAAATCTTTCCACCAACATGGCACAAGCACATTACTTCCATTCCTTTGACTGTCTTCAAAAACAAGAATAATTAAAATTACACATGAATAAAACACCACTCCTAAATAGACAATGTGTGACATATACAAAATAAAAAAATATTACTGTTTTAAACATAGAAGGCTAGGGTTTACTCACAATGGATGATATGGAGCACCACGACGAGAGGTGGCAGCGAGAGGGGGGACACGAGGGGATCGCCGGCTCGAGGGGGGGCGGAATGGGAGGAGGTGGCGGCGAGGGAGGGGAAGTGCTGGAGGAGGCGACAACGTTGAAGGAAGGGGAGGAGGTTCTGTCCGTGTGGGGAGGGGCGGGTCGCGGCTGGGGCTATATTCAAGCCCAAGCCGTGACTTGGAATCACAGCTTCCTTGAGTAGGAGCCCTGATTGCAAGTGACAGCTTCCTAATAAGGAAGCCGTGACCTCAAGTCATGGCTCCCTTGAGTACTTAACAAAATATATATTCGCTTGGGGATCCCGTGGAATAAGTTTCCACAGGTACCCCTCAGGCGAATTTACCTCCATTTATGTATAACACTTATGACAATGTGACATTCATGACGAATGGTGTGTGAAATAGCTTTGCAGCATCTCCATAAATTTTTGTATTAATGATTGGCTGCTTTTTGCTTTATATCACTTCAACCTGGAACTTGTTATTTGAACCAATATTAGTATGCCATCACATATAGCATATGTTCAACCTTTGTCAGTGCATTTTCATTGTACCTGTTGTTCATAACTTGCCCTTTGCCTGTTTGACTGCCTGCTGCAATTTTTTATGCCCTATTGTTGGTCTTGTGCATACAGGTGCATGCTTACGAGAGATCGAATCGAGTCTTCAACTATACCCTCGATCCTTGTGGCCCTGTCCATATAACAGTTGGAGATGGCGGAAATAGAGAGAAGATTGCAGTTGGTCATGCGGATGAACCAGGTAAATGCCCGGATCGATTGGCCACCATGGATTACCTCGGTAATGTCTGTGCTTTCAACTTTACAACTGGTCCTGCTGCTGGCGAGTTCTGCTGGAATCGCCAACCTGATTACAGTGCATATAGAGAGAGCAGCTTTGGTCATGGCATCCTAGAGGTGCCAACTTCATTTGCCCATCTGATAATAGCTGTAGCATTTGGGGTTGATCAATACACGCTGACACGTTCACAATTTCCTTCACAGGTAAACAACTTGACGCATGCTTTATGGACTTGGCACCGTAATCAGGACGTATATAATAGCATTGGAGATCAGGTCTACATTATCCGGCAGCCTGAGAAGTGTCCTGTTCAACCTAGAATCATCACGCCTCTGATTGTAAATCGTTTCATCAAAGAGGTTTGAATAAGTGTACCTGACGTCATTCGACTTCTGCTAATCTTCATTTGAATTTTGAAATCCGTGAAAGGATGTAAATTTTGAAGCCAGCAATAAGGGAACCATTCATGCTGGGAGGTAGATGAGTGCCTCTGCATGTACATAATCCCTATGGCTGTGGCTGATTAAGCTGATAAATTGTTGTAGTATACATGTGTGATAAGATCGTGTATGTAAAAGTGAAAAATCAGCAATAAATGTGTAGCCTATTGTCAAAATCAGCAGCAATTTTGAATCTCTTTCTGACAAGATATCGATCGTCTTTGTAGGATGTATATTCGTTATCATATCCGTTCTTAAGAGGCTCTGCGTAGCATTAGTTCAAAAGGTGTGCATTTGAGTTTTCATAGAATCAGATATTTTTTTCTCGCAGTACACATTCAAATTATGATGGGATTGTGCTTGTGCCTCTTAAAACTTTGCTATCAACACCAACCTATTTCATACTTACTTGACGACCCTTGTAACGCATCTCTATTACTATTTGTGCCCCCGTTATTACCGTGTAGTAATATAATCAAAATTATACACTTATAAAATCAAATATCAAAATGCACTCATTTATAAGATGAGTAGATTCTAAATGATACATGTTTACCTTACATGTACCCCTGCATCTATTCGGTACATGCTTTTTAAAATAGAATCAATATTATATTAATCAAACGAACACAATATTTTCATAAAAAAAAATTAAAATCCAGATATATAGGATCACCGTCTAGGTACCTTATAGTCAATCTAAACTAATTGGGGGCATTGAATTGTTTGATATAATAGGCACTAAACGTGGATATCAAAATGGTGGCATGTGGATACGTAGGTCGTGTGCAGCATGCGATATTTACGTGGGGATGTCAAAAATATGCAACGTCGGGAATGCTTTGAGCGCAATATGCAATATAGTGGGACATTGAGAGGTGCAATGTGTAGGAATTTTTGGAGACATGTTGAGTAGGTGATTATCGTATATGGGTTGAGTTACAGGAAAGAGAAATTTACAACATGACGGTGCACTAAGAGGTGGAGTCTTTAGAGAATTGGAGACTTGCGCGGAGTAGATGATTATATTCTCAGGGTTCATCACCTCACAACCACTTATTGTCTCAAGAAAACATCATGCACGTGTTACAGAGGTAAAGAAGGTAATGAACACATAATTCCCTACAAAATATATTTGTATTTGTATGGAAATTTTCCAATAAGCTCAATGCTTAGTAGGATTGTAATGAACACATTCCTTTTAACAAATTTATAATTATTTTAAGTAAAATATTTATGTTTTTACAAATATTATATCTTATTCCTACTATTGATGACCACTTAAAAATTATATTTTAAATTAATACGAAATGATCATGCGTAAAAACAAAAAAATATTTGTATTACAAATAAATATAATCATTTTGTATTAATTAAAGGATATTTTTTTGTGAGAATGACTATTAATAATAAGAATATGACAACAATTTTAAAATTATAAGTATATCACTCAAAATGATTGTAAACACTTGTAAACATGAGTGTGTCCACTACAATCCTACTGAGCTTTGTGCACATTGGAATAGTCCCATACTCCCATATGCGCACACACAAAAACACCCATGGACATGCTCATACAAACAAAAACACCCATACATACATGCACACACATACATGCATGTGCATGTGCACGTATGACCATACACTCATACATGTACTCACATGCCCCCGGCACAGCCACAGGTTCATTAACAAAACAATGAGCAGTGAAACCTCAACCATTAGGTTTCGTCTAATTTAATTAGCTGGTTTTTAAATCCGCCACTATATCCTTTTCTCTTTTTAAATCCAATTAATCTCAATGAAATATTTATTCTTTTAATTAAAAAATAGAAAGTGAATCATCAAGATCCTCTCTAATACATCCGCAATCCAATTAAATGAGTGGATAAAGACACCGCCACCACCATGGAGGAACACACAGAGAAGAATGCCAGTGTCATCGTAGAAGATAACATCTCTGTTTGCTGCTCACACACCTCCCCATCACGTCACTCCCATCACATCACATCCTCCCATGCCACTCTGTCGTGGCTATCGCTGATGCTTGACGATGAAGAAACACATGGAGGAGGAGGTCATGGAGAATAACCCCCAAGCCCGTGGAGAAGAACCCCCTCTCCCCTTCATCAATTTCTTGGTGTATTTATTTTTACTACTCCTTGATTTCTTACAGCCCCATTATCATTTTATTTGTTTACAACTGCATTATCGTTTTTACAATTTCGTAGAGGAGAGGATGACATATGTGTAAAAGTATAGCACAAATGTGTAAAACATGATCACATAATTGTAAAAAATCCAATAAAGTTGTAAATAATTATACATATTTGTGAAAAAATGAATTGAAAGTTACAATATCAAAAAGTAGTAAAACATGTGCAGGAAATTGTAAAGTAAGATCTTATACTTGTAAAAAATGAACACTAGGTTCTTAAAAATGAACACGAAGTCGTAAAAAATGTGCAGGACACGAAGGTGTCAAATATGAGTCAGAATGTTACACGTGTCCATAAGAAAAGAATACAAAGTTTTAATATGTAAAAAAATCGTAATAAATAAACATGATATTGTATCATGTAATTAAATAAGTGTAAGAAATAATATTGACATACATATTCAAGATCTTAAAAAGACGATTTTGTTACTTGTTTACAAGTATTTAAAAAGGTATTAAATGAAAATACCATTTTTTATAAAACCATGAAGTGATTTTTATGTAATTAATGATGATGAAAGAAAAATGATAGGTTGAGATTGCATTTTTATAAATTCACTAAGAAGCCATGTGCTCATGTGAAATGCCACATAGGCACGTATGAATGCGCCTACCCGCGCACCCATATGCTTGTTCACACGCACACATGCATATATAGAACCTTTCAAATGATATGAGATGTGGTATTTCCTGATCTTGTAAAAGTAACGGTTAGCCTAGTAAAACATATAACAAGTTTTTAAATTAAAAAAAGAATCTCTAAAACAAATAGTAATCCGAATATTTTGTAAAAAAAATCTATAGATAATGTTTTCGTCCAATATAATACTAATTTTATAATTTTATCTTCATGTAATTGTGACACTAGTATTTGTTGAGTACATGTTAAACAATATGTAGAATATATTTGGAAATGTCTATGATGATGTTGGCTCTTTTTAACTCAGGAAAAATCCGACCCCATTTGAGGTTCCCTTGCATGTATATGTGTGAAATAAGAATAAAAGATCAAATAATACTAAAGCAAGTCTCAAGCTCCTAAACTTCCTCATATGAATCAACTTTCAACCAATAAAATAAGAGGAAAGGAGCGTCTCTTCAATAATCTATTTACCTAAGATAGGTCACAAAATAGCCTAAGTGTCACTACTGCAATAGAGAAAAATGGATAAATAAGGAGACATGGTGTATAGAAGGTTTAATAGGGATATGTAACTGCATATATTTATTTCTGTATGCATGCATGCTTGCTTGCATGTAGGAACTTCAAATGATTTCTTTCCCAAGTCAAAAATGTCAAAATCATTTTGGACAATTCCCATATAGTATATTCATTTTCTAGCTTTGGGATCACTAAGTAAGAATCCACATTATGATGATTTTTTCGACTTATGTCAATTATGTCAATTTGTAGCGTCTGTGGGAAATCAAAAATCACGCTAATGATAGGAGTTATGTGCAAGTGATGTTTAATTTACTTGAGTAAGTCTCAAGGTCGGTCATAAGGCTACGATTACAAAGCAAAGACCAGCACACAATTATTCAACTAAGCATTAAGGGAGTCCACTTATATTTTTGATTATTTTCTATATGCATGTGATGCTTATTTTAAAGGAGCAAGTCTCAAGGTTGGTCATGAGGAGGCAATTACAAAGTGAAGACATTACAGAAATATTCAACTAACCATCAATGGAATCTACTTCTATTTTTTGTTGTTTTTTATTTTTAAAAGGAAAAGAAATAAATGTGTGTTTTAAAGCCTAGGCTTTTATCTGTATACAAACAAAACAAAAGATTGGGTAAATTACAAAAAAGAGGTTGATCTTTATATGGATTCCCAAATTAGGGACCGATCTTTATTTTGTAACATATAGAGAACCAAAAATTAACTTAACGTTCTGTCCCCGATGTTGTCGATGGGCGGCTCAATCCATGTCTTCAGTTGACGAAATTACCCCTGATTTTGTTTTTCACTTTCCCAATTTCCACCCTCACCCAAACAGAGCTTCTTCTTGTGGAAGGGAGGAGGATGACGGCAACGAGCACACCCCAACCACCACCCCGAACATCGCGAATGTCATAATCCCCTCGTCGTCCCTCCTCACCACCACCAGCACCCCTCCCAACACCACCGACTGTCGCAACATCGCCACCATCAAGTTCCTCACACACTTCAGGAACCGAAGGGGTAGCGACGATGGCTAAGGAGGGAGATGCTCGTGGAAGAGGCGGTGGTTGAGGCTTAGGGCTTCGCATGTAGAGGGAGGTACTTGGGCGGCAAGGGTTGCATCCACGGTTGCTGTTGAAGAAGAGGAGTTAGCACGATGTACTCGGCAGTGGACAATCCTATGCATGAAGGAGGTTCCTAAATCGACGATAGCTTCGATTCTAATCTCATAGTTTAAGACAATGCTCAGCATTGGGGGCTTGCAGCTACTAAAGATGTAGATCCTTTTCATTCATCGAGAGTCGGTGAGGCTACCTGTTAGTTAAAAGGTCGTGTGCGACCACACAGACTAGGGATTCTTCAATGGATTGGATCTCACGCGTGGTGTTTACAGGTGCTCCGACGGTTTCAACGATAAGTGGGGGCACCTGGAGTTGCATGCGGACAAGAATGGCAGTGTGGCTTTGACTGCTGCAAGTGTTGGACATGCGAGTCCATGGCAAGCCATTATGCAATAAATGTTATTGCAAATATCATTCCCTGATCTGAAAAGAAAGAATAACTAATTTTCATAATAGGTCCCTTAGTACAATTAGGGTTATGTATCATGGCCATCTCAATGATCATACAACTGTTGATTCAATTCTTGAATTGTAGAGGCCGGTGAATATATAAAAAGTTAGATCGATGACTCATCAAGCACCATCAAATGATTTTTAATATAGGATCTCCATTCAAAGAAGGAGTTGGCAATCCTTTCTCTAAAGGCTGACTAGCCGAGCTCTTGATGTAGGTCCCCTGCATAGGAATATAGATTCAGAAGTGTTAGATAAGTTAGGTCAAAGAGTTGACTTAGCAAGATCGAGATAATCGAAGAACTATGTCATATGTTGTCACGATATAGGCACGCAACCTCTTACCGGAGACAAATAAGTTACTATATGTCTGAGTATGTATATTTGGCAGACCAATAGGTTGATGACCTAATCAAGGTCTACATATTGGCTTACTGGTTTGCATAAAAGGGCATATGAGTAATACGATCTCTCAAAGGGATCATACATGTTCATTTACTAAATCGGAAGACATGAGCTCACTCATGAGATATTGGTAAGAATCAAATTCCGTGCATGGTCGTCTCTCTTTGGAAGCTTGACAGAATTTGTAGTATTGATATATGCTTTTGGAAAGTATATGATCAACTCCTAGGTATGATATATGATTTTTGGAAGTATATGATCCATACTAACTCTCAATAGTCAAATGGGAAACTTAATGATAAAACCTTGAAGCATATAGTCTAAATAGATCTAAAAGTTCGTGTTTGTTTTTGGTCTTCTAGTATGCAAGATGTACGGGAATTAGGAATACCTAAGGGTGATGTGATCATAAACGATTGTATAACTATGACGCTTCCATTTCTATGGAGTGATGCAACAGATCTAGATTTTAGTGACTCCTCTCAGTGGAGAAGTGATCCGATCTTAGTCAAAATGTTGGATGTTGATCTAAATGTGATTTAGATACAATGAGAAGATTAAATTTGCTGTCTTGATTTAATAAAGCATATATGAGAAGTCCGCAATATCTGGATTGGAGGTGTGATCTCAATTTTTAAGTTACTATACGTAGAACAATAGAATTGCCCGGTCCTTATCTCCAAGTGTCCGCATAGAAAGCGCATTATCCTTGAAAGAGTTCAAAGATAATTTCACTATGATATATGCATTCGAGCATTTAGAATATTGGTAATTAAATTTGATTTAATTATCGTGAATAATATGAATTTGATTCATATTAAAAGGAGAGTTATCTAATATAATTAAATACAATTAATTATAAAAATGTGAATAATGTGAATGCGATTCATATTATTTGAACACATGAGAATAGTGATCTAAGATGATTAGATATGATTTAATTATTAAGGATATGATTAATATGTATATCATTATACACAATAATCATGCATATTATAAATATGATTTATAATATGATGGAGAGATCTAATTGTAAATAGAATTACAAATTATTTGTTGTTGTGAATTGGATTCACAATAAGCAATTAATTGTAAATCTGATTTACATATTATGTTGGATATATGAATATGATTTATATATATTAATGGCATGATCGATGTTTTCACAAGTTTCATTTAGAATTATCTTTGTGAAGATAAATGCAATAATAGTTGTTCTATTTTATCCTATATAATAAATATATATTAAGGGAGGCAAAACCACCAACAAGGTTGTCATCCACCTTATGACCACCTTGACCAAGTCAAAGGGGGGGGGGGGGGCGACCACCCTCTTTTTAGGGTGGTGGTTGCCTCCTTTATTATCTATTCATTATAATTGAAATTAAAATGAATTAATTTATATCTTGATAAAGGGATATAATTAATTTATTTTATATAAATTTGTTGATGCAAATTTATAGCAACAAATCATGGCCATTGATTAATAACATCTTAATCTAACCGCTGGATTAAGAGGGCACAAGGATTGAGATCCAAATACTCCAACTAATATAAAAGGAAGGGTAGCTCTTCTCTTTCAATAAGCACACACATAATTCCAAGATGAATCAAACTCTCTCCATCTCTTTCTCTTTTCACAAAATGTCTCTCTCTCTCTCTCTCCCTCTCATTGTGGCCATCCACCATGAAGCCCCAAAGAGAGTCGCCATCGCCGCTGTATTGTCATTATGCTGCCAAATTATTTTCTCGTGGATCTCCATCTCCTTCTATGTGTTTCTCTCGACGTCAGATCTGGTGAGACGAGATCAGGAGATTCGTCGCTTGGATCATTAACATGGTTTGCGAGGAGCACACGTTTTATAAATGCGCTCGCAAACGTCTCCTCTGTCGGATCGGACTCGATTGCAACCATGCTTCAATAGGTAAAACTAATACTTGTTTGTGGTTTAGATGAAACTATCCATGAAGTGTTCTTGGATCATGTGGTTTCATCGTTAAAAAATTTTAAATTCCACTGCCCCGAGCAACTAGTACGACTAGTTGCTCCCGATCACATACGATGCCATTCTCACACTTCCATGATGTGCCTAAGAATCTTTACACATCCTTCAAGTGATATCAGAGCCATAGGTCAGAGGTTTAGGATATGATCCTTAAACTGAAAATGACTTGGACAATTTGGTTGTGCAAAATTTCATCGCATTTTATTCTTGTAGCCCTATTTTATGTGATTTTTCACCCTATTTAAATATGTTTAAATACAAAATTATTACTTGGATTATATTTCTAATTAAATAAGGGAATTTTGGGACTTAAGTTTGAATGATTTGGAATTTTTTGCTCAACTTGTGATCTTTTTAATGAACATGCATCCACTGTTTCGGGGATGATGAATCTTGACATAATGAAAGAGTTAATAACGATTTTAAAACTTCTAGAAATGCGTGAATATCACTTGAGTTCTGTTATAAATAAAATTAGCAAACATTGAAAACTTATTTTGCATGATTTGGATTTAAAATTATTGAGATATGATAGTTTTAGTTAGTGAGGGTCACTACTGAAAATTACTTTCCTAATTAAGAACCTTGTGATTGTCATTCAATTAATTCATGGAAAATAATGATTAATGTCCTGGAATAATTAGTTGTTAAATATTTGTGAAATATTTAATAATGATAATTATTTTTTAATGACCATAACCAACAAAGATAAGATAATGATATTGATCAATTTGGTTATAACGAACTTTCCAACAAACATCGTTGCTTGAATAGGATTGCGGACTTGTTTAGAAAATCTCCTTAAATTATTATCAAAACAACTTTGATGAATATTATATGATATAATTTCAGTTGAAAGATCAATTATTATCTCAAATACAAAATGATCAAATTCGTGTTATCTTAACCTGAGGCAGACATGGTGTCTAGTTGGGGAGTGTTGGGGTAGCAGGTTGCTCCGTGAGCGGTCTATACCACTCTCGTCGGTACTGACCATGACAACTGGTAAGGAAAGTATATTTCTTGAAGAGATCATGATGTATTTTCTAAATGTTAAAATTTGAATAATATGTATTTTGAGATTATACCATCCTTTAAGTAACAATTAAAAATTGTTTGTTGGTTGATTGATTAGATTGAAAATTGATTTAATATGATTAAATTAATTGGATCTAATTATAAACTATATTATTATTAGAGTTCTAATTCACTTGGAAGAATTATATATGTAAATATAATTCATAATAATTAATTATAATTCGAATATGATATGGAGGATCACATAAGTGACATCCATGGTCTTCCGTCAAGGCAAAGTATTCCGTCACCAGGGATTGTATGTAGGAGACACATGTTTGAAGTGACAACTCTTGCATACAAGTGCATCTAGATCGGGCTCTTTACTTCTCGAAAGAGTAAGGCTGTATGCATTGTGACCCGAATATCTGGTCCTCAAATTATTGAAGCGATATTAGATTGGGCATAACAAGTTCTAATCTTGTTGATAGTTGGTTCAATTAACGACGGGTCAACATCACCTTAGGGGTGGTGGGCCCGGGTGTTAAAGATCGAATTGGGAATGCAAGTTGGACTTGCAATACAAGTTCTCATATTATCAGGATGTAATAATGATAAGAAAGAAGATCTCAGATATTGTTTAAGATATAATGGTAAGTATATATCTTACATTTAGAGTGATTAAGGGAATGAACTTTCAGTGTTGACAAGACAAGACAACTTCGATATAAAAATTCCTAAATCAAAGTAATATATGTACATATATAGATATTTATGCAATTTTTTTATTTCAGATAATCCTCATTAAACCCTATCAATACTATACTCAATATTGATCTATAAAATATCATGGATTAGATACATGATCAAGATTTCATAATTGCAGTTGGGCAGATAATGTATGTAGTTGCAATGTGCAAGTTTCCTCATAATAATAAGGAATGACAATTAAATGGACAACATGACAACAACCTAGGATTTATATGTATCTATAGACTTGATCTCTCATCGAATGTACTTTGAAAGTGATATGCCTATGATGATTGTAATTGTCAAATAATCCTTATAAAAATCTAAGAAGTTGTTTTGGCATACATATGTGCACCCAACATGTAATCATGAATGACATGGTTCAGTGCATCATGTAGAATAGTGGCTCTATAAGAGAGATGTATTCAAAATATTCGAGTACCTACCTGAACCTAAGTCTTTAAAAGTTAAGGTGTATGTAGATATGATCTGTGTCGTAATTCTACTGTCTATACTCAAGTCATTCATGAAGCTTTATAATATTAATATTGTATGAATTAAATGAAGCATGTATAGCTGTTGAAATACTCTTATGTTGAAATATTTTGAATTCAACATAAGAAATCCTTTGTCTTGAGCAATGGTTTCTTATAGATGATGAGAGTGCAGTGGAAGCATGGGTCTGACCCAAGAAAGAAGGAAATTCAAGGAGTTGACTGTACTTCTACAATTCCACATAACGTCCAAAGACTTGAATAAATACCAATATTGCAATAAGCTTATGTGTTGATAGTATGACTATCAAGTCTATCTAGAATCCTTAGAGAAGAACTCCGATGGTGCATCAAAATAATTTACATCTGCATATAATCATTGAAATTGATTTTGTTCTTTGAAAATATCAAAGTCTGATAATTGTATCTCATTCTTTTGATAACAGTTGCAATTGGTTGCATATGATTTAGAAGACTAGAAATTTTTGATCTTAAGGTTTAATAGTCATCCACATGGATGCTGATGCAATTGTCAACAACCTCTATTGGATAAATAGACTTCATATTTTCAGTGGGAGAGCCCTTAGTCTTATAGAATGTCTCTATGACCCAGATATTAGAATACACTCATTATTTATTTCTAAATGTTTGAAATAAACATCAATTCTGGAATAGACCTATCATAAAGAATTATGATAGATATATTTCAGATAGTAATCTAACATCTGGAGGACTCTACTAAATTAGAAAAGTAATGAATGGTCCATTAACATTTCTAATACAAGAAATTAAACCTTTAAAGATCAATAGGAGGATGAAGATCATTTGACAATGATCTGGCATCAAGCCTTGGACATTTATCTATTTATGAGATCAACAAACTACTAAGATATGAAACTTTTGATTGTCTGAAATTTCAAATCGTACATACTTGTGAATATTGTATTCAAAGTAAAATGTCGAATGCACCCTTCTCTAAGAATGGTGTAAGATGTCAAGGTATTCAAGATCTCATACATATTGATGTATGTGGATCATCTATATCATAATAAACATTATGGATATGTGATATCTATTGATGATTATTTGTGATATGAGATTTCTTCTCTTCACCTTAGAAAGCTTTGGATGTTAAAAGATTTCACAATTTGGTTTAGAACCAAAGTTTGAAGGAAGATGAAATGAATTTTATCTAACATAAGTAGCAAATACTTATTACGTGAATTCAAATAATACCTTATGGAGATATGTCATATCTCACTCCTCTCCATACACCTAAACTCAACAGAGTTATAGGGAGATACAATTGGATCAAATGTGACATGATTTGATCAGTGATGAATATTAGCATAATTTTCTCTTAGTTTTTGGGTATATATATATGTAGTATAGACTTCATTATATATCATTGATAAGATTCCATGCGGATCTAAACCAAAAAATCCTCATAAGATATGGTTTGGAACCTAGTCTAGTGTTGGACACTTGAGGATTTAGGGTTCCTTGGTCCATTACCATGTCATTGATGCAAGCAAGCTGGAATCTACAACTAGAGAGTGCTACTTCATTAGGAAAATAAAGGATGGCATTTGATACTTACTATATGACCTTGAGATTCTTGAAAGATCTCATCTCTTAGGATATGATTCTTAGAGGATGACTCTCTTGAGAATCAAGATGAAAATGAAGTGAAGGAACTCATTTAATCTTGAGAAGATAATGAGGATCCTAAAATCTGAAACTAAAAGAATAATTAAAGATGTTACACTCATACCTCTTCAAATGAGTTTAAGGATGAATTCCATGTGTCAGTTAAATCTTATAATGATCTGACTTCATACGATGTAGCTTCTAATAATCATGACATGGAGAGATGGATGTTAGCAATCAAGTCTAAAGTAGACTTCATATAAAAGTATTGTATATGGACCCTTGAGGATCCACCTTTAAGGGTAAGAATTATTAGGTGTAAATGGATCTTCAAGAGAAAGAGGGAAACTGATGAAAAGGTAGAGACCTTCAAAGCATGGCTCGTAGACATGAGCTACACACCGAAGAGAAGACATCTCTTGCGATGAGACTTGCTCTCAAGTGACTATGCTTAAACCCATCAGAACATTGCTAACTATAGATACACAACTTGACTTTGACATCTTCAAGATGGAAGTCAATATTTTATTTATCTGTGAATACCTCTCTGAGGATATTCACATGAAGTATCCCTAAGGCTTCATGGTTGAGGAAGCAAGGTGTGCAAGCTAAAGAATTCCATCTATGGACTCAAATAAACTTCTTATAGTTAGAACATTGGGTTTGATGAAATTATAAATGTTATGATTTCATATAGATTCTTGATGAACCATATGATGCTTAGTGGGAGTGCCATTGTGTTCATCGTGCTAAATATAGATAATATCCTAATCATTTGGAACGATATAACGATGACCATAAGTGTTTATAATCTGGCTATCCCATACCTTGAGATAGGATCTCGTGGATACCTCTTTGATCTTTGTTCTAAAGATGTTCAGAATCATAAAGAAGAGGGTATTGGGACTGTCACATTAAGTGGTACACCTTCGACATGTTCCATTCTTTGAAAAATACAAGAAAGGCTTCCTTCCCTTAAGATATGGTACGAACCTATCTAAAGGGATAACACCTGAAGGAGTTGAGGAAGTGAATCCTAAAGCTGCTTGCTCTTGTGCATCAATTACGAGAAGCTAGGTGTATGCTAGATGTATATAAAAGCCATATGTCTACCATGTAGTCGGAGTAGTAAACTATTACTAATGCTACTAAGGAGATAAAACACTTGATTGCATTGATAACAATATCTTGAAAGAAGACAAGATTTTTGAGATAGTGATCTCAAAGTCTTATCTTCAAGAACTTAAGACTTTGTAGATAGTGATCTAAAAGGTATTAACTGCAGACACCTTATGAGATTGAGATCTCTGAGAATAAGGGTATTCTTTTAAGGATAATAGAAATTACATACTTGTTATAACAAGATTGAGTGTTGGTTGTATAAGATGCAACATTCACAGTGGATGTGAGCATTGTTACTGGGACATATGCAAGTGCCATTAAAGGACTTGGCATTGCCTCTCGAGAACATAGTGACTTATCATCTTACCTAGCTATTTTTATAAATAGCTTATGATTGTCACATGAGTGTGAGTTTAAATGATTAGGCCATTAATGGCTCTTTGGGCTTGTGGGATATTGTTGGACATGCGAGCCCACATCGAGACATTATGCAATAAATGTTATTGCAAATATCATTCCCTGATCTGAAATGAAGAATAACTAATTTTCATAATAGTTATCTTAGTACAATTAGGGTTATGTACCATGGCCATCTTAATGATCTTACAATTGTTCATTCAATTGTTGAATCATAGAGGCTGGTGCTTGGACGAATATCCAACGAGTTAGAATGAGGATTCATCAAGTACCATCAAGTCATTGTTAAGAGAGGATCTACAACCTAAGAAGGAGATGACAATCCTTTCTCTAAAAGATGATATATAACCGACCTCTTGATGCAAGTCGTCTGCATGGTAATAGAGATTCAGAGGTGTTAGATAAGTTAGGTCAAAGAGTTGACTCAACGAGATCGAGATAAACAAAGACCTATGTCATATGCTGTCACGATATAGGCACGCATCCTCTGACCAAAGACATATGTGTTACTATATGTTTGAGTATGTACATTTGACAGACCAATGGGTTGATGTCCTAATCAAGGTCTATACACTGGCATGCCAGTGTGCTTACAAGGACATATGAGTAATACGACCTCTCAAAGTGATCATACAGGTTCATTTACGGAACCAGAAGACGATCTCACTCATGAGATGTTGGGAAGAATCCAATTTTGTGCATGGTCATCTCATTTTGGAAGCTTGACTGAATTTGTAGGTTTGATATATGCTTTTGGAAAGTATATGATCAGCACCTGGATTTGATATATGATTTTGGGAAGTATATTATCGATACCAACTCCCAATAGTCAAATGAGAAACTTAATAATAAAACCTAAAGAAGACATTCTAAATCGATCTAAAACTTTGGGTTTGTTCTTCGTCTTCCGGTATGCAGGATGTACGAGTATTAGGAACACCTGAGGGTGATGTGATCATAAAAATAAATAAAGTAATAAAATACACAAGTATATTATACCTATACTATGCATACCAAAATAAAATAAAAATATATAAATACATATTTAAATATAGTTTAAATATATAAATTATGTACAAAAATAATAAAATTAAAATACAAAATAAAAAATAAATACACATTATACGGATACTTATACTTATAATTATACTTCTAAAAATTAATACATAATAACTAGGTCGATAAAAATAAATAAAAATCATCAAAAATTAGTACATAAAATAAGAAACAACTTCTATTTTTCAAGAAAAAAAATAAATTTGTCTACTCATTTCTAAATGACACTTCCATTCCTAGGGAAAAAGAGTCTGAATTTTAGTGACTCCTCTCAGAAGAGAAGTGATTTGATCTTCGTCGAAATGTTGGATATTGATCTGAATGTGATTCAGATGCAATGAGAAGATTAGATTTGCGGTCTTGATTTAATCAAGCATCTATGAGAGGTCCGTAAGATTTGAATTTGAGGCGCGATCTCAATATCCAAGTCACAATTGGAATAAGACAATCGCCATGTCCTTATCTCCAAGTTTCCATGGAGAAAGCGTATTATCCTTGAAAGAGTTCAAGGATAATTACACTATTAATATATGTATCCAAGCATTTAGAAAATTAATAATTAAATAGGATTTAGTTATCATGAATAATGTGTTAATTATCAAATATGTGAATAATGGGAATGTGATTAATATTATTTGGGCTCATGAGATAGAGATCGAAGGTGATTAAATATGATTTAATTATCAAGGACATGATTAATATAGATATCACTATCCACAATAATAAAGATATTATAGATATGATTTATAATATGATGGAGAGATTTAATTGTAAATAGAATTAGAAATTATATGTTGTTGTGAATTGGATTCACAATAAACAATTAATTATAAATCTAATTTACATATTATGTTGGATATATGGATATGATTCATATTTATCAATAACATGATTGATGTTTCCACAAATTTAATTTGGATTTTTTTGTGAAGATAAATGTAATAATAGTTGTTGCATTTTATCCTATATAATAAATATATATTAAGGAAGGTAAAACCACCAATAAGGTGGCCGTTCACCTTGTCCAAGTCAAAAAGGGGATGACCACCCTCTTTTTAGTGTGGTGGTTGCCTCCCTTATTATCTATTTATTATAATTGAAATTAAAATGAATTACTTTGTATCTTGGTAAAAGGATATAATTAACTTATTTTAATTAAATTTGTTGTTGCAAATTTATAGCAATAAATCATGGTCATTGATTAATAACCTCTTAATCTAGACCATTGGATAAGATGGCACACAGATTGATATACATATACATGCAACTGGTATAAAAGGAAGTGTAGCCCTTTCCTTTTAATAAGATGATAACCACCATCTTACAAGGGTAGTACGGTTTTACAAGGCGAAACCATAGCCCGTAATATAATAATTGTAGTGAAAAGCAACATATGCATTAAAAATTAATTATTCTCTACCAAAGATGTGTATAGAAAATAAGCATGTAGAGGTCGAACCACATGGAGCAAAATTGGTAACATACGATTATTGCTAATCGGTGTATATTATGTAAAAACATGTCATGTATATATATTAGATTTTTTTAAATTTTATATATTTTTTGTTTTTCATCTTTTATTTTTGTATTTTCTTTTTCTGTTTTCGAGTTTTTATATTTATTTTTTCTAATACATAATAGAATGTATAAAGCAATTTACACAATACAATGTAATATAATTATAAATACTAGTAAAGATAAATAAAATACAAAAAAATAAATTGTTTTTGGATTATGTCTTTTTCTAATATTTTTGTTTTGTTATGGATTTGTTGCTAATTTTTATGCATTTTTAAAGTAAAAAATACCCCAATTCAAAGATTAAATAAATTAGCCACACTAATTTGAATATTAAAAATAGCAGATTTGATCTAAAATTATCCAAATAAATTTATATATATAGATAATTATATAAAGAAAAGTATATAATACAAAAAAATATTTTTGGGATTTTTATGGAATTTTTATATTTTTGTTAGATTTTGGAGTCTTTTGATTTTTATGATTTTTGTTTTTCTACATTTATGTTTTTTTGTTATATGTTTCAAATAATATATTATATAGTATGCAATTTGTTTGGATTTTTTCAACATGTTTTTAGTTTTTGGTAATTTATAATGTAGATAGAAGAAAAATGTGCTCATTTTTTATTTTTAATAAATAGGAAAAAGCCTTAAATGCAAAATCTAAAAATACAACATAAAAATATATGCAAGTAGGAGCTTAACCCTATTTTTGCATATCTTTTAGAGCACTAGCGCTATTTTTAATAAATAAAATTCAAGCATAAAAAATACTTATAATAGCAAGGGCATAATCACAAATAAAATAAACAACGAGGGATAAAGAGCAAATTTCCCATAAATATACAACATCCATTGAATTTTATTAGATTAAATTGAAATACATATAGCCTTAAAGTCATCCTTGTAATTTGCCCATCTCAAGTTGGACTACATGTGAGCTGAGCTAAACAGGACCCACATGCAATATGCAATAAATACAAGGTGCTGATTATCAAAATGTCTTGATTTATTTACATTTTACATTTTATTTACAAGGTTAATAAATAAACACAAAAAGGTGGGGCTAGATGGGAAAATTACCCCAATCATGCACGTGAACAGATGGTCGGAATTGCTTGTGGCGTGATGTCGTCTCACAATACCCGTTCATCGATAAATGCTCAGGATCTGATCTTGGACATTCATCAACAATAGAGGGGAGTGATGCTGTAGACGTTTCATGTGAAGAGTTGGGAAAAAGGTGGCCTTCATCGAACTTTACGTCGCGATTCCTCCTTCCACCAGAGACGTCTGATGGACTTCTTTGTCTCTACAGCTCTGACGACTCGTCCTCATCGATCGAGGTGCTCTAGAAGATCCATGACCCATCAATGGGGTCCTAGCACATTGCGGAAGAAGAAGCACATGGAGACTCTCATCCAGATGCGAAGCTCTAGAAGGAGTCCTTTTGCCTTGGCACCTACACGAAAGGTTCTCTGGCTCGGGGCAAATCATCTTGACTAGTTTTGAAGCTGAAACACACATAGTATGGGGGGAGAGGATCCTACGGGAGGCGACGGAGGATTCTCAATTCACCAATCCTGGCTGGATCAAGGGGTCGTGATGGATGGTTCAGATGGAGAATGTGCAGGGGAAAGAAATGTACGTGACAAGAGGGTCGGAGACTGATCGAGTCATGGTGAAATCATGACATAGCTCGAACTCCCTGGAAAGGGAATCCTAGCTAATATATGCTACCAGAGCGATTAAAGGAAGGAATAAAAGGCGTTAATTGAAAACTACAAGCTAAAAATACCTACAGAGATTAAAAGATGCAGCTCATTCCTGAGGATTGCTCAGGGAAAAGAGGTGGCTAGAGGGCCGATGTGGATCGCTCCACCTTGCCCAAGGAGCTCACCCAAAGCTTGGGGATGTTCCTACAATCACCAAGAAAACACTCACATTCATGATGGTGGTCTTCCAGGCTCAGAGAAGATCAAGAAGCAGAGGAGGAATGGAGGTGCTTATTTATAAACAAGGTGAGAGGGGCTTCTTGATTAAGGGCATGCGATTAGATCAAGAAGATTTGATTAGATCCTTGGCCAAGGCATTAATTAAGGATTCTCCTCTCCATAACATCATGATCTCTTGTGGAAAATTAGGCGAAAATCGGGAGTTTGACATTCTAGCGACTCGAAGAAGAAAGAGGGGGATTTTGACCGAAGTCAATAGTCCCAACCTCCTGATTGGTCCACCTAGGACACTGCATGAAAAAAGGATGAGTTTATTAAAAAATAATTAATTTAAAATAGTAGATGATTTTATTAATTTTTATTATAAATTTTTTTATTATTTTATGGAGTATTTTAATATGATTTTTATTTATTACAAGTTGATTTTGAGGGGTGTATTTGTAGGTATATTCATCTAGGTTGTGTACATTTTATTTTTGCTTTGTAATTTTTATTTCATTATTTTATATATTTAAAATTTTATTTTAGGTATAAAAATATATTTTTATTATAATTTTATGATGTTATTTGTATCCTTAAAAAAATAGGGGTATAAATTATATATGTATAAGCACATGTATTTTATCTATGTATTTATATATTATTTTATTTTTATGATTTATTTAGGTTTCTATTCTTGTTTTAGTATGTATATATACTATAAATAATATTTATAAAATTATAAAAATAATAAAGAATAAATAAAATGAATATTTTATTCAGGAATATGGTACAATAGGGATCCAAATCTAAATTCTCATTTTATCTCCAAAACATATGAAACCACCTTCATTAAATATCTTATGAAAAGTAATATACAATTATGGGGTGACTTTTATATATTTTTTATTTGAGAGATATGGGTTTGGAAAGTTGGGATTTTAGAATCTTATTTAGAATATAACTTATACACTATGTACTATTTTTGTATAAATCAATTTCGTATTTTTCTATATATTATTATCTACAACTTTCATGTACAAAGTTTGTTTATTTTGGGTATAAAAGATAAAAAATAAAATAGGTCCCAAAAATAACTTATTAATGAATAAATAAATGGAATTTAAATGGAATTATTATCCCTTATCTCCCCTACTTCATTCCTTGTCGACAACTCAATTCTTGACTTGATCTAGGGATTTAGGGTCATAAAATACCTTTGATATTTTATTCCTTTTCTTTTCTTCTTTTAATTCTTTAATTTTAACATTAAAAACAATACTAGTTATACAATGACTACAATAAATAATGAATGTTATTTTGTACAAATTAATGCTATTTACATGCATTAGCTAGGATTTTTGAGGCCAAAATGATAGAATAAATATGATGAAATGGGTATTCATCTCCCCCTATACTTGCCTTTGCTAGACCCTAGAAAACACTTATGCAATAAATGTAAAAAGAAAAAAACAAAGAAACAAAAAGAAAGAACGTGGATTAAATTTAATTTTCAAACTTGTCTTCACAAATTCAAAGTTTGGAGCTTAAGACAGACCTTTTGAATTTTAGTACGGTCAGAACCTTATTGGAAATCAAATTTGAAATAGAATAACCTTCGAGAATCCAAAAACTCTGCTCAAGTCTCCTCAATATCCAGGTTAGAATATTTCAGCTCATACAGAAACCCTTATGAATATGAATCTTACTTGTCCAATGTATGTGATGGTGGCTCCCCTCAACTGAAATGATAAAGAGACTGACATCTCCATCATGACAACCCAATGATTCCCCAATCTGGCAACTCCTTCCTTGAGGAGTGGGGTATTCCCTTCTAAGTTCAAGTGACAACCAACTCAAAAGGAGGAGGTAAAGAGAAGAATAGATGGTAGACTGTGCAGCTACCTATCCTGGGATGCATGACCAGTTTAGTCAAGTCATCCAGCTGCAGGCTCACAATGTATGACTTTGAAGCTCAAGCTTGATTTATTGGTTGTACAAATATATACACTCTGGCATGCATTTTATTTTCAATCAGGCCTGCCCACTTTTCTAGAGTTTCTGCTTTTTTGCCCACTTTTTGAAATACTATATACATCAGCATTTTCATAAGGAGTTTTTCCTCTTAAGCCAGTAGACTATCCCTCTTTTGAAGCATTATTGCAACCCACACTCTCCTATCTTTAGATGTCTCTACTAGTGGATGGGTTGGGGTGCACTTCTCTCCCTAAACGTTTCCTCTAGTGTGCATCTCATACCGGAAAATCCAATCCCCTCACCACTCCAACTGAGTTAAGATAAGTGAAAGGCGCAGGTATCCAAGTTAGGTCATTATTGACAATAGCGACGCGTGTGCTTCGAAATACTCTACTTAGGTAGTCAACAATCTATTAAACAAGTCTTACGATTCTCAAAGAATTAAGTCAACTAGACCAGAAGTAACTCAAAGCCAGTTCCTATAAGGTTCCTGTGATTAGGTAAATTTAAGATCCAACCAAGATCTAATCTTCGGATTTTACTTAGACTTATTCAATTGTCAAACTCAATCTGAAAAATGTGAATGCTACGCAAATGCTATGTACAATGTAGGAAAATATTTTTGTGATGCAATTTTCAAACTTTTGAACTTTTTATGATTTTTTTGAAAAAGCTTTTGCAAATTTTTATGCAAATTTTAAAATCATTTTTGCAAATATTTTTGGATATTTGTTTATGTATTGTTTTTGTGATTTTTGAAAACAAAATATTTTAGCTAATAAATGGATACAAATATTTACATGGAGATGCATCTTAAATCTTCGAGAGTTGGGTTTTTAAGAATTTACAAGGGAGATCTGATTATTTTATAAATAAATATAGTTAGTGAAGAATTTTGGGTGATGTATATGTTCCTCAAACTTATTTGAAATTGATTTTACGAACAATTTTGAAAACTATAGTCCAAAATAAATTTTACAAATAATTTTATAAATATTTACAAACATTTGAAAATCATTTTGCAAAGGTTTTTCAAATAATATGTATATATTTTTCAAAATATTTTTCAACCATTTTAAAACCATTTGTAAATTGGTTTTCAAAATATTTTATTTCACACAAAGAAAAGGAATTTTTACAAACCAAACATTTTTATAAAGGTTAAAAATATTTTGCAAAATATTTTTCAAATATTTTTCAAAAACATTTTAAAATAAAATTTCAAACTATTTTCAAATATTTTACAAAACATTTTTACCTGATTTATTAATCAGTATGTATAAAAATTATTTGAGGAATAATAAACATATATTTTATTAAGTGATTTAATAGAATTGTACATGCCTATATAAATAGTGGTTTAGCTATACTTTTTAAAAATATGCAAGTATGAGTTATGGATAAAGTATATACAGACTATGTACGACTCCCTATACTTAGCTTGATCTATGTACTCATAGATCAGAGAGAAAAAGAGAAGACATATCTCGTACTGAGTATAGAAAAGACTAAAGAATAAACGATTAATGAAGAAATAAATGAATGAAAAGTTTACCGTCCCCCTATATTTAGGATTAAATAATCCTAAGTATAGGAGATTGTGCACAAGGTAGGGAGGGTCAAGGGTGGTAATGAACAAATCACAACTTTGACTGTCTCCCCCCATACTTAGGGAAAAATATCCCTAAGTAAAGACAAGAAGAGGAGATAGTGCAGGAGATCAAAGATTGAACAAACTCGTGGTGCACCCCCCCATACTTAGGACATAGTACATCCTAAGTATAGAAGTTTGACAAGAAAGAGCGACACCCACAATCTCTTTTTTTAGATAAAGAAAACGGAAAATGAAGAAGAAAAGAAGAAAAGAAGAAAATATGAAAGCTTAAAGGAAAAGTTTTTCAGTTACAATATCTGAATCTTGTGATGATGCTACTGTTGTGGATGTTCCGTTAGTACACAACACTTGGATAAATTCGACAAAGACCAAGAAAGTGTCATGCTCGAGGTAGGGCTTTTGTAGCTGTCCATTGATGATAAATGGTTGTGCGTCAGGAGACAATTATGGAGTTGGCACACACTTCTTGAACTCTAAATGGCCGTGTCCATTTGCTCTTTAATTTTCCCGAGAAGATCTTCAACTTTGCATCAATAGTCAAACTTTTTGTCCAATCTCAAAGTTCTTTCATCGTATGAGCCGGTCATGCCAACGTTTGACCTTCTCCTTGTACATGAATGTGTTATCATATTGATAGTTTCTAAATTCCAAGAGCCTGTTCAGATCCTTTTTTCTTTTCTGACCACCTTGTTGTAAGTCCAAATTACAAATGTTAACTGCTTACAATGATTTATGAATCAATTCCATTGGCAGATGGCACAACTTCCCATATATAAGACAATAGGGTGACATGCCCAATGGAGATTTGTAAGAAGTTCTGTATGCCCAAAGGACTACCAAGAGTTGGGAACAAGTTTTCCTATTCAAAATGAAAAGCTTTTCGAGGATTGTCTTGATTTCTCTGTTTGATAATTCATCCATGTCGTTGGTCTGAGGATTATAAGAAGAGGCGACTCGGTATTCGATGTCGTACTCCTTTGTTAAATTCTTGACCTATCGGTTAATGAAGTGACTACCATTGTCCGATATTAGTATCTTTGAAATCTCGAACCTCGAGATGATGTTCTCTTTAAAAAAGCGACAAATTATACGGTTGTCTGTCACTCTAGTGGGGATAGCTTTGACCCAGTGACTGACATAATCGACATCAAGAAGGATGTGCTCGTATCACTAACTGCTGGGGAAGGGTCCCATGAAATCGATGTCCCAAGCATCAAATACATCTCCAATCTGAATGATCTTCAGGGGTATTGAATCTTTAACTATAAGGATACCTTTCATTCTCTGACAGTCAGTGCAATGCTTGACATATGGTACAACATCCTTAATAAGTGTAGGCCACTGATGAATCCCCATTCATCACTCTTTATTCTTTTATTTTAGCTAGATATTTGGGCAAAACACCATGTATATAATTGTAAATACAATAAGTTATCAATAAGCATGTATTTGTTAAATAGAAATAATTAACATGCATTTGTGCAAAAATAAAAGAATAAAGAATAAAAGAAAAAGAGGGAAACATTTAGAATAAATATTGAGTGACCTAATCCCAAGAGAGGGCCCAACATGGGTCTGATCGCCAAATAAAATGAGTAGAGAGAGATAGGGACACTCAACCTTGTACATATGCCCTCTATCTATATAAATATTTTTTCTCAAAAAATAAAAATAAAAATGTATTTATACTACTTTGTATATATTTCTAAAAATAAAACAAAAAAATAGAAAATTAAAAATAAAAACAAAATATCTCGCTCTACCTTGTACATACAATGTAAATATGTGACATATACCTATTTATTTAATACTTGTAAATAACTCATAAAAATAAAATAAAAAATATTTTATACTCCAAATTTTACATTGTAAATAAATAAAATATAAAATTGGGTTATTTGTACAAAAATAAATAAAATAAAAATTAAATTCAAAATAAATAAATATTATCTATATGCACATAATGTAATATAATGTATATACTTTAATTTATTTTTTAAAAATTAAATAGAAATCACTAAACAATAGTTTGGACAATGAGGAACATTTTTCATGTTGAAAATATTTTAAAATAAAATCATTTTCGATTTTTAAATTATTTTACAAATCTTTTTGACCTTGGAATTTTTTGATTCGTCTATGGGAGACTGTTGACCTCGGTCAACTGCCCCCCAGAACCACTTTCGCGGATCAAGCTCACCGGCCCTATTTCTCCAAAATCTCTAGAGCAGATCCGACCGCCTTTTTCCCTGATTCCTCCGCCCGTCTCTGCCCCTTAGATCAACCACCCTCACGGATCCCTAGGGTGCGGCGGATCTTTCTTGGTTCGCGTGACCATGTCCGATCTTCTTGTCACCTAGGAATGCATATAAATTCCTCATTTCCGCACCCATCTACTCAGCTCGTGCCACAAGCCCTCATTCTACCCTAAAGACCTCCCCCTCGGTGATAGCGTTCGGAAGCACCCCTTGGTGGCCGGATTGAGTGGCTATAGCCGAAGCTCGATGCACGTGGCCGGACCTCCGCCGTGTTCGGGCCTCCGTACCTGCCGCAACGTGGTCGAGGTGACGACCCATCTCGACTTCACCTCCTGGAGCTCAAGATTGATCTTAGACCATCAGGTATACCTCCCTTCGATCCTGATTTCATTTATATTCAAATCTTTCATTGGACCTCCGCCAACTCCGACTCGACGGTTGGAGCTCCATCGATCACCCCTAGCCGCTCCGATCGACTCCCCGTTCCACCATCATCCTTCCCCCGCAGCCTGATCATCCCGATCTTGGCTAACTGAGCCGAGATCAAGCTAGGTTCCTTCCACCGCTTTCATCAGAACCTCTGAAGGATATTGAGAATCCTCAAGCGCATCACGGAAGCATGTCGATCGCATCATATGCAATCGGAGTCGACTAGTCGGAGTAGTCGTTAGAAACGACGGAAATTAAAATTTTTTTAATCAAATGATGAAACCACATGATCACAAGAACATTTTTTGGATCATTTCATCAAACCACAAAGTATAAGGAATACCTCTTGAAGCGTGGTTGTAATCACGAGAACTCTAAAGTAAGAGATCCTCCTGTCTTAAGTCCGATCCATGAAGAATGCACTTGCGGGCGCGATGATGAGATGCATTCCTCCCGCAATCCTAGATGAAGATACAAGCTACAAGTCCCCTGATTTTGTCCAACGAAATCCGTCATCTTCCTTTAGAGCAAGCAATCCCAAAGAAGAAGGAGATCCTCGAGTCGTCGAAGGCGAAGGCGAGAGAGACTCTCCCTCTCAACACAAAGTGGACGTCCACTTCTTGGAGAAGAGAAAGAGAGAGGGAAAGAATGAGAGAGAGAGTAGTAGGCTTCTACAACTCCAAAATAATATACTTTGAAAGGCTAGGTTAGCCCTCCTTTTATATTAGTTTAGGACCAATGGATCTCAATCCATGGGACACATAGATCCAACAACCATGGTGATCTATGTATTAATCAATGGTCATGATTGTTGTTGGCAAAATACCAAAATTAATTTATATTTAAATTAAATATATGTTGCAACATTATCAACATAAATTAATTTAACGTAAATTAATTATCAAGAGATAACTAGATAATAAAAAGGAGATAATAAACCACCCCTAATTTAGGGGGTGTCACCCATGGTTGACGCCACCTATATTTGTGACGGTTATTCTCCTTTTCTATTTGATCTATTATCTCTTAATAAATTTGTAATAACCATTATTACAAAAATTTCCACCAAATTAGTTCCAAATTAATTTGTGAATATTTCAATCATGCCATTGAAAAAAAATATGTGAATCATATTCACAACCCAAACTAATTTGTAAATTACATTTCAATTAATTAGTTAATGTGAATCCAATCCACATTAATAATTAACAAATGCTATTAACAAAAATTCTCTCTCTTCGATATGTATATTATAAATCACATTTATATTATACAAATATCATGGATAGTATTATCCACATTTTGTAATCCTTGACAACTAAATCCCATTTAATTATCTTGGATAATTATTCTCATAATACGAATCTCATTCATATTATGCTTGATAATTAAATCTCATTTAATCATCAAGTCCTTCTTGCTTGGATATGTAGTTCATCAAATGAATTATTCTTGAACCCCTTCAAGAATAATGTGCTTTCTGCGTAGATACTTGGAGATAAGGACATGGTAATTCTATTGTTCCATGTATAGTGACTTGAATGTTGAGATCTCATCTCAAATCCAAATCTTACGAACCTCCCACAGATGCTTGATAAAATCAAGACCGCAAATTTAATCTTCTCATTGCATCTGAATCTCATTCAGACCAATGTCCAAAACTTGGACCAAGATCAGATTGCTTCTCTACTGAGAGGAGTCACTAAAATCCAGATCTGTTTCATGAATCCCTCGGAATGGAAGCGTCATGATTATACAATCGTTTATGATCACATCACCCTCAAGTATTCCCAATACCTATACATCCTGCATACTGGAAGACTCATGATCAAGCTGAAGATTAAGATCAATTTTACACTGTCTTCTTCAGGGTTTGATCACTAAGTTTTTCAATCTTGGTCATTGGGAGCTGGTATCGATCATATGCTTTCCCAAAGCTTATATCGTACCTTCAAATTCATGTCATGCTTACAAAGCACGATGACCATGCATGGAATTTGATCGGTCCCAATACCTCATGAGTGAGCTCATGTCTTTTGGTTCATAAGTGAACCTGTATGATCCCTTTGAGAGATCGTATTACTCATATGCCCTTATATGCACACCAGCTTGCCGGTGTATAGACCTTGGTCAGGCCATCAGCGTACTGGTCTGCCAAATGTACATACTTTGATATATAGTAATACATTTATCTCCGGTCAGAGGATGCGTGTCTATGCTGTGACAGCATTCACCATAGGACTTAGGTTATCTCGATCTCATTAAGTCAACCCATTGACCTAACTAATCTGACACCTCCGAATCACTATTCCCATGCAGAGGACATGCATCATGAGGTCGGTCAGATATCAACCTATGTGAGAAAGGATTGCCATCTCCTACTCATGCTGGAGACCATCTCTTAACAATCATTTGACGGTGCTTGATGAGTCCTCTATCTAACTCCTTAGATATCCATACAAACACCAGCCTCTATGATTCATTTAATGAATCAACAGCTATATGATCATCAAGATGGCCATGGTACATAACCTTAATTGTACAGAGGGACCTTATAGTGCATTCATTCATTTAATTTTAGAAAGGGAGTGAAACATCAATAACTTTTATTGATAAACAAATATATATCACAATAACATTTACTGTAAGAATGGTTCGCCCAGGGCTCACATGTCCAACAATCTCCCACTAGCCCTTAGAACCATTCAGGTACAATCCGTAAACCCATACACATTACATGCTGGTCAAAAACCTTCTACGTTAGAGGTTTGGTAAGAGGATCACCAACGTTGTCGGCAGAGGCCACCTTGGTGATGATGATATCACCGTGCTTTTGAATCTCCCAAATGATGTGGTATTTCCTTTCCACGAGCTTGCTCTTTTGATGCCATCTAGGTTCCTTTTCCTGGGCAATGGCTCCCGTGTTATTGCAGAGTAACGGGATGGGAGTATCAGAGGAAACTACGCCAAGCTCCAAGATGAACTTGCGCAACCACACAACCTCCTTTGCAGCATCCGATGCGACAATGTATTCGGCTTCTGTTGTTGAATCCGCCGTAGTGTCCTGCTTCTTGCTTCTCCAGCTCACAGCACCACCGTTCAACAAGAATAAAAACCCTGATGTCGACTTTCGATCATCAATATCCAACTGGAAGTCTGAATCTGTATATCCCAAGACTTGGAGATCACCATTCCCATAGACCAAGATGTAATCTTGCGTCCCTCTTATATATTTGAATATGTTCTTTACTGCATTCCAGTGTTTCTCTTCATAGAAGGATTGGTAAGGACTTACCACTCTCGCTGTATGGCAGATGTCTGGCCTAGTACACATCATGGCATACATCAAGCTTCCTACAACTGATGCGTAAGGGCATCCAACCATAGCTTTTCTTTCCTCAACACTTTGAGGAGCCATCCCTTTAGACAGATGGATACCATGCCCTAAGGGGAGGAATCCCTTCTTTGAACTATCCATATGGAATCGTTCAAGAATTTTCTTGATGTATACATATTGTGATAATCCAAGTATTCTCTTTTCTCGGTTTCTGAACAACGTCAGGCCTAAGATGTAAGAGGCTTCTCCAAGATCTTTCATCTCGAAGGTATGGGACATCTAAATCTTCACACTGGTCATCATTCATGTATCATTCCCAATGATAAGGATATCATCTACGTAAAGCACAATGAACACAATGGCTCTCCCACTAAGATTCTTGTATACACAAGGTTCTTCAGGATTCTGCACAAAATCATAACTCTTTATGGTTTCGTCAAATCTGATGTTCCAGCCACGAGAAGCTTGTTTGAGCCCATAGATGGGTTTCTTCAGTTTGCATACTTTACCATCCTCAACTATTAAGCCTTGGGGATGCTCCATATAGATATCCTCCTCGAGGTATCCATTGAGGAAAGCTGTCTTGATGTCCATCTGCCAGATGTCGTAGTCATGAGATGCAGCTATAGCTAGCAGTGTCCTGATGGACTTAAGCATGGCCACAGGAGAGAACATCTCATCGTAGTCGATGCCTTCTCTTTGTGTGTAACCCTTAGCTACGAGGCATACCTTGAAAGTCTCTACTTTCGCATCAGGTCCCCTCTTTCTCTTGAAGATCCATTTACACCCAATGGGTTTCACCCCTTTAGGTGGATCCTCTAGGGTCCATACACCATTCTTATGCATGGAGTCAATTTCTGACTTCATTTCTAGCATACATCTATCCATGTCATGATCCACAAGTGCTTCATCGAATGAAGAAGGATCATTGTCAGTCTCACCTGACACATGGAATCCATACCTTTCAGGTGGTGCAACCACCCTCGAACTCCTTCAAAGATGTATGTGTGTTTCATCCTTATTTATCTCTTCAGTTTCTGGTTCAGGAATCTCAGAATCCTCAAGGGATTCAATGAGTTCCTCTACTTCATTCCTATCTTGACCTTTAAGGAAATCATCCTCCAGAAATTTCACATCCCTAGAGACAAAAACCTTTTGGGTCTCAGGGTCATAAAGCTGGTATCCAATACCATCTTTAACGTACCCAATGAAGTAGCACTCACGAGTGCGATATTCTAGCTTACTTGCGTCCACGTTTTTTGTATGGACCAAGCATCTCCAAACCCTGAAGTGATTAACACTAGGTTTGGTTCCATAACAGAGCTCGTAAGGAGTCTTGGGTACAGACTTGATAGGAATCTTGTTCATGATATAAATTGCAGTCTCTACTGCATATCCCCAGAAACTAAGAGGTAAACGTGCTTTGCTCATCATTGAACGGACCATGTCCATGATGGTCCTGTTGCGTCTTTCAACAACACCATTAAGTTGGGGTGTTCCATGGGAAGTGAGATTGGAGACAATTCCATTCTCTTTAATATATTCCTTGAATTCATTTGAGAGGTACTCACCACCTCGGTTAGATCGAATCTGTTTGATCCCTATCAGTTTGGTTTTAAACCAAAACCTTAAACTCTTTGAACTTTTCAAAGGTTTCAGATTTATGAGGTAGTAGGAAGATAAACCTATATCGTGAATGGTCATCAATAAACATCAAATAATATCGATATCCATTTCTAATCACGGTACTGAAGGGACCACATACATAAGTATGTATTAGGTCAAGAATACCTTTGCATCTCGTAACCTTGTTACGGAAAGGCATCCTGGTCATTTTACCTCGAATGCAATGTTCACAGGTAGGTAAAGATTGAACCTGTAGAAAATCCAAAGGTCCATCCTTTATCAATCTATTGATCCTATCAACAGATAAATGACCAAGCCTTTGATGCCAAATCATATTCGAATGATTTCCATTCTCCCTGGATCTTTTAGGGTTTTTATTATCAGTGGTAGTGATATTTATGACACATTCATCAATGCACAATTCATAGAGTCCACCAGAAGTCAGAACACCTTCTGCAATAAATTTATCATATTGAGTAATGACTAACTTATTACAGAACAAGAAGGAGTATCCATGCCTAACAAGCTTAGAAACATATATCAAATTCCCCCTGACTTCAGGTACATAAAGACACTCTTTAAGTACTAGGACTCGATCACTAGATAATGATAGTTTGCACGTCCCGATGGCGACTACTACAACACTTGCATCAGATGCCATCTGGATGAATATCTTCCCTTTCTCCAGATCCCTAGTTTACAGAAACAAATGCAATGAATTGCATACATGAACAGAAGCACCAGAATCTATAACCCAACTTCCTTCTCGTCCAATGAGAAAACTAGTTTCAATGATGAAAGTAGATTTCATACCTGCTGGGGCTTTACCTTTGTCAGCGGACTTCAGGTAATCTGGGCAGTTACGCCGCCAGTGTCCCGGCTTCTTGCAGTGGTGATAGACATCAGCCTTTTTCGAGGTCATTAGTGTGAAAGCACTAGAAGATGAACCAACTCCTTGATTCTTCTTCTTTCTCTTATGGGTCGGGCCCTTCTGAGAACCTTACTTCCACCCGCGCTTTACTCTCACTTGTGCAACCATTGCACTAGCAGAGGGGTCGTCCTTCCTCATCATGTCTTCTGCAGACTTCAATGCAGCTAAAAACCTAGAGTTAGAGAAATCGCCTTTGCTCATGTGATAGGACATGCCAAAGTTGTTGAAAGACTTACAGAGCGACATGAGAATAAAATCATCCTGCATGTCACAATTCAGAGAGGTACCCAAACACTTTGAGTATGTGTTCTCTGACAGAGGTCCCTTCCTGCATCTTGCAGCGAATAAGCTCTTTCATCGTGTTGTAACGTTGTGTGCGGTTTATGTCACCGAACATTTCTTTTAGATTCAGCATAATCTCTTGGCAATGGTTCATTTCCACATGTTGCTTCTGAAGCACATTGGACAATGACCCAATGATATAACATCTTGCTAGATTATGGTCTTCATCATATTTCTCATTATATGATTTATCTTCCACAGCTTAGGGTTTGTTATCTTGTACTTTGTCAGCACATACGAGACGCGCTCTGCAGATAGGATAAGATCCAAATATCGGATCCAATCCGAATAATTTGGTCCGGTCAACTAGTTGACCTCCAGGAGCCTGCTAAGTGGGTTCATGGACTTCATTTTCTGAAATTAAGAATGCACTATATTAGAATATATAGATAAATATATATTCATTTTAAGACATTTAATTAAGGCATTTTAAATCAAATTCATCTTTCTATGTCAACTTTGAAAGATTATTCCCTTATTTTCTTTCAAAGTAAGAGATACACTTACCGCTATCTCAAGCAAGATCTGGGATCTCCTCTATATCCTTATCACATCCCAATAATATGAGAACCCGTGACTTGAATAAAGAGAAGCGGGAACACGTTCCGCCTTGCAAGTCCGACTTGCATTTCCCAATTCGGTCTTTAACACCTGGGCGCACCACCCCTAAGATGATGTTGACCCGTTGTTAATTGAACCAACTGTCAATAGGCTTAATACTCACTATACACAATCCAATATCGTCCCAATATTATGAGGAGCCGATATTGGGGTCACTACGTATAGGGCCTTACTCTTTCGAGAAGCAAAGAACCCGATCCAAATAAATCATATATATGATCTGTCACTTTGGACATGCGTCTCTTATATACAACATATGGTGACGGAATCCTTTGCCTTGACGGGAGACCATGGATGTCACTTATGTGATCCTCCACCTCATATCAAATTGTAATAATTAATAATCGTGAATCATATTCACATAATTAATTCTTTCAAGGGAAATACACATCTATTTATAATAGAGTATTTATTGGATATAATTAATTTAATCACATTAAATTAATCATAAATCCAATTTATCAATCAACAAACTTGATTATTACTTGAATAGTAGGTATAATCTCAAAGTACGTATTATTCAAATTTTAATAATTAGAAAAATACTTTTGACTTCTCTGACATTATCGAGTCCCTACCCGCTGTCATGGCCAGTACCGACGAGAGTGGGATGGACCACATACGTTGCAACCCGCGACCCCAATGCTCTCCGACTAGGCACACCATATCTACCTCAGGAAAGGATAATGCCAGATAGATCATCATGTACTTTGAGATGCTCATCGGTTTTTCAATCAAAATTATACCATATAATATACATCAAAACCATTTTGATAATATTATAAGGAGATTTGCTAAACAAATCTCCAATCTTATTCAAGCAAGAGGGTTTTCATGTAAGAGTTGTTCTACAACTATTGTAGGATAAACTAAGGTTCTTCATGAAAAATTGTTTGTTGATGATTTCATGTCAACCAATTAATGATCAAGATCAACTATCTTATCATCTTGGCTTAGGAAAATGTCATTCAATGAAATAATTTTCTCTTTAAATATTTCAAAAATATTTATCACTAATTATTTCAGAAAATTAACAATTAATTTTCATCATCATATTTGAATGACTATCACATGGTTCATGATCAAAATTGTCAATTTCCAGCAGTGACCCCCAATCACCAAAATTAACTTATCTTGATCAGTTTAAATCCAAAAATTGCGAAATCAGTTTTCTAAGATTTCCAATTTGATTTATGAAACAACCCAAGTGATATTTTATGAATTTCGAGGCATATAAAAACAGTAATAAATTCATTAATCATATTCAGATCTGCTGTTCCCGCAACTGTGAATACACGATTATTTAAAGGGCCATATCTTGAGCGAATGAAATCCAAATTACATAAACTCAGATCCTATAGTTTCCTTATTTAATGGGGAACAAAATACAATTGGAAATTTAGTGTTTAAACAATTTAAACAGTACCTAAAAATTCCAATTACACAGAGGTGTTGAAATGCAACAAAATTTCGCGACCCTTTCAAACTCAAGTCATCCTAGGTCTATGGATCATATCCAAAACCTTATTCAACATAAGGCTCTGATACCACTTGAAGGATATTGAGAATCCTCAAGAGCATCACGAAAGCGTGTCGATTGCATCATATGCAATCGGGGGCGACTAGTCGCTAGAAGCGGCGGAAATTAAAAATTTTTTAATCAAGTGATGAAACCACATGATCACAAGAATATTTCTTGGATCGTTTCATCAAACCACAAAGTATAAGGAACACCTCTTGAAGCATGGTTGTAATCACGAGATCTATAAAGTAAGAGATCCTCCTATCTTAAGTCCGATACACGAAGAATGCACTTGCGGGCGTGATGATGAGAAGCATTCCTCCCGCAATCCTCGATGAAGATCCAAGCTACAAGTCCCCGGATTTCATCCAACGAAATCCATCGTATTCCTTTAGAGAAAGCAGCCCCAAAGAAGAAGGAGATCCTCGAGTCGTCGAAGGCGAAGGCGAGAGAGACTCTCCTTCTCACACAAAGTGGATGGCCACTTCTTGGAGAAGAGAAAGAGAGAGGGTGAGAATGAGAGAGAGAGAGAGTAGTAGGCTTCTACAAATACAAAATAATGTACCTTGAAAGGCAAGGTTAGCCCTCCTTTTGTATTAGTTTAGGATCCAATGGATCTCAATCCATGGGACACATAGATCCAACGGCCATGGTGATCAATGTATTAATCAATGGTCATGATTGTTGTTGGCTAAAAAACCAAAAAAATTAATTTATATTTAAATTAAATATATGTTGCAACATTATCAACACAATTTAATTTAACATAAATTAATTATCAAGAGACAACTAGATAATAAAAAGGGAGATAATAAACCACCCCCAAATTTAGGGGGCGTCACCCATGGTTGACGCCACCTATATTTGTGGTGGTTATTCTCCTATTTTATTTTATCTATTATTTCTTAATAAATTTGTAATAACCATTATTACAAAAATTTCCACCAAATTAATTCCAAATTAATTTGTGAATATTTTAATCATGCCATTGAAAAAATATGTGAGTCATATTCACAATCCAAACTAATTTGTAAATTATATTTTCAATTAATTAATTAATGTGAATCCAATCCACATTAATAATTAGCAAATTCTATTTACAAAAATTCTCTCTCTTCGATATGTATATTATAAATCACATTTGTAATATACAAATATCATGGATAGTATTATCCACATTCTCTAATCCTTGACAATTAATTCCCATTTAATTATCATGGATAATTATTCTCATAATATGAATCTCATTCATATTATGCTTGATAATTAAATCTCATTTAGTCATCAAATCCTTCTTGCTTGGATATGTAGTTCATCTAATGAATTATTCTTGAACCCCTTCAAGAATAATGTGCTTTCTCCGCAGATACTTGGAGATAAGGATTGGGCGATTGTATTGTTCCATGTATAATGACTTGGATGTTGAGATCTCATCTCAAATCCAGATCTTACGAACCTCCCACAGATGATTGATAAAATCAAGACCGCAAATCTAATCTTCTCATTGCATCTGAATCTCATTCAGACCAATGTCCAAAACTTGGACCAAGATCAGATTGCTTCTCTACTGAGAGGAGTCACTAAAATCCAGATCTGTTTCATCAGTCCCTCGGAATGTAAGCATCATGGTTATACAATCATTTATGATCACATCACCCTCAGGTATTCCAAATACCTGTACATCCTGCATACTGGAAGACTCATGATCAATCTGAAGATTAAGATCAATTTTAAAATGTCTTCTTCAGGGTTTCATCACTAAGTTTTTTAATCTTGGTCATTGGGAGTTGGTATCGATCATATGCTTTCCCAAAGCATATATCATACCTTCAAATTCATGTCATGCTTCCAAAGCACAACAACCATGCATGGAATTTGATCGGTCCAAATACCTCATGAGTGAGCTCATGTCTTCCGGTTCATAAGTGAACCTGTATCATCCCTTTGAGAGATCGTATTACTCATATGCCCTTATATGCACACTAGCTCGCCGGTGTATAGACCTTGGTTAGGCCATCAACCTACTGGTCTGCCAAATGTACATACTCATACATATAGTAATGCATCTGTCTCCGGTCAGAGGATGCGTACCTATGATGTGACAGCATTCACCATAGGACTTAGGTTATCTCGATCTCGTCAAGTCAACCCATTGACCTAACTAATCTGACACCTCCGAATCACTATTCCCATATAGAGGACTTGCATCAAGAGGTCAGTCAGATATCAACCTATGTGAGAAAGGATTGCCATCTCCTACTCAGGCGGGAGATCATCTCTTAACAATCATTTGACGGTGCTTGATGAATCCTCTATCTAACTCCTTAGATATTCATCCAAACACCAGCCTCTATGATTCATTTAATGAATCGACGTCTATATGATCATCAAGATGGACTTGGGACATAACCTTAATTGTACAGAGGGACCTTATAATGCATTCATTCATTAAATTTCAGAAAGGGAGTGAAACATCAATAACTTTTATTTATAAACAAATATATATTACAATAACATATATTGTAAAAATGGTTCGCCCAGGGCTTACATGTCCATCAACCTCCCCTCTCTATTCCCTGTTGCTTCACTTAGTTGTTCATCCAATAACCTTGGTCGGAGCAAGCCTCCGAGCAGTAGCTTTCATATGCAAGTAAAAGAGTGCATGATTACCCCCCATCTTGCATCTCATCCACCTCACCAGAGCTATCCAGGGTCACCATCACCGTCTTGGAGATCCGACCGGTGGATGCTCCATCTGCCACCGCGACCCGATGCGGAGGAGCGTCGCGAGTCGAAGTCCATTTCCTGATCGGTCATTAGACACCCGGAGCGCCACAAGTTCTCCGACGAACTTTGCCAGGGGGAATTCTTCCAGCTTCCTTCTCCATCGTCGGATCGACCCTCTCCGCCAGGTCGCATCTCAGCCATTCATCTCCCGAGCCTGACAAGCCATTATATATGACATCTAATGGCCTCGTACGCCCCACGTTCGCCTTCACGTTAGAGCCGTTGGATCCGCTAAGTGGTAGTGCCAGAGCCACTCGTCTTCAGCCAACTAGAGCACGCCACCTGTCCCCCCACGTGACCCGCACGAGCGGCTGGGTAATTTGCGCTTCCTTCACTGTAGTTTATTTATGTTCTTATTTAGTCTATTAAATAAATAGTACACTATAGACTTTTTGCATGTGAGCCCCTTTTGTTTTCAGTATTTGCACTGCGGTACTGTTTGTATGGGTGCACGTGCATTGACACGTGCCTTTATGTGATATTTGCATATCTTACCCTGAAATTAATGGATGTTATTGTTTGAATTCATAGTTTTACTATTTACATCCATGCCCCTATGAATGCTGAGTTTTGACATGTGCTAAAATTCGTGGGTAAATTATGGGAAGGGTCTTATACTTTTCATGCGTGTTATGTTTTAGCCTATGGAACTTATTTTTCTTGCAATTTAGTCCTTGTGTGCTGTGTGGTTTTGATTGGTTGAAATAATTATCAAATCTTGCCCAAATTTCGTGAAATCTGGATACATGGCCTCTGCCATAGTGTAAAAATTTCTTTGAATTTTTGGGCCATTTTTGTTTTCATTTGATATTTTTAAAATTTCAAAAACACAAATATTTGCTTCTGTTCAGTTTTAAAAATCAATTAAAAATATTAAAAACCTTAAAAAATCCAAAAAAAATTATTGTATGTTTGTTTTTGTGTGCTTTTACTTCTTTCCAAGTTTCGTTGCTTTTGGATTTATAAAACCTGAAAATTGAAAAAAAAAACTAAAAAACATAGAAAAAACTTTAAAAATTCTTTCAGTTTCTGTAGTTAGGTTTTTATTTATAGTTTACAATAAAATTGTTGCTTGCATTTTATAGGATATTTAGATATTTTTAAATAGCCTTTAGATTCTAGCTGTACAAGAGCTTGCATTTTTGGACTTGTTTCATTTTTATAAATTCAACTAAAAATCAGAAAAATCCAAGGAAAATAGTAAAAACATATGAATATTTCTAAAATCCAAAAACATTTTATTGAATTTTCTGAGTGTTTTTGAGGCATTTAGTAATTGTTCGGTTGCGATTTTATTAGCAATTTTAGCCTTCTTCTTAATATTGAAAAATCAAAAAAAAAAATAAAAACATAGAAATCCACCAAAAATACTTGTTTTTGAATCCTGACTACTTCGTTGGTTTTTCCTAACCGTGCTCCTTGTGTTCGACCCTGGTAGCAATACTAGGTAAAATAAAATAGCGAGACCACTGTTTTTGACTAGATTTGTTTGATATTTTGATTGGTGGTGTTGATTTTTTTCTTGATTTAATTAGCCTCGCGATTCGAGTCGCAATGACCGTATTTACACCTTAACCCGAGTAGCTGAGGCGTGTCATCAGAATGACGCTGTTGTCTAGGAGCACGTCTTAGTACTCGGTTTTCTTTTTCGGCTTTTGATTTTGCCTGCATATCCTTTTTATTTCCATTTTTATTTCCATTCATTTTGATCATTTTATAATAATTTTTGTTTGACACATTATTGTTCTGATTTTTTTGTGTGGGCCCGACGACAGAGGGAGGCTTTCTTCGGAGAGCCGAAGCACCCGCGGGATTCAGAGGCGGCTCGTTTCTGCATCGAGCTGCAGGAGGACATAGGAGGATCGGAGCAGGAGTGCGGGGAGCGTAGTGTAGACGCAGATTATCTTTTATTTCCCACATATTTGTGTTGTACAGGGACATAGACAGACTTTCAGACTTGGTGTGATCTCGGGATCTGTTTCGCCGAGCACCGGTGTGCTCGGGAGACCTCACCGTAGATTTTCGTCGGTTTTGTTTTCACCTTTATTAACTGCTTATCTGATTTTCGAGGATTAGCCTTAACCTTAGGATTTTCTCATATTGTGACATAATTAGTTAAGGCCAAAGCCTAATTATCTACCTGTGCCTATAGTTCGATAATTGGACTTAATTAATTAAATCACCAAGAAAATGTCAGATTCATTAGGCTCGAGTCCACGTGCCATGAGGAGTCATATACAGCATGTGCAGGATCCGTTGTGACGGACACCGAGTGGCTCCCAAGATCGGACTCCGGACTTAGCTTGATTACCTGACTAATGTGCTTCTCGTGTATAAACTGCTTCGTCTAAGGCCGTTTTCCTCGTGCATCATATAGGTAGTTTAATTTCTGTCTGTATTTTATGCGCGGATCACTCTGCATGTAGAGAGATGGAGTCAGGTACGCATTTCTTACTCTGCATGCATCATCGTGTTTGATCGCGCATAGGCTTTTTCGTCTTCTCCCCCAGTTTTTGGACTTAAATAACCAGGAGAATCGAAAAATTCATTAGGCGTTGTTTGCTTGAAAAATATCTAAAAAACAAAAACTATAAAATTGGGACTGCTAAACACACTTGACCCTAAAAGACACCTCACCTAAAAATTTGTCTTGGGAGAGTAATCCCCTCATTGTCTTGTTTGGATGAGCAAGAGAGTGACCCGCACACTAGGATAGAGCCACATCCGATTTCTTGACAGACTACTGGCCTTTTATATGGGATATTCTGTTGGGAGTATTATTTCCTATCAGCTCACTTAATCGCTCTAAAAGACTGACTGATCACCTAATAAAAATGACAAGATAATTGACCGAGCCTTTACGGTCTTCAGCTCCGCGTTGAGTAGGTGAATCTTGGGTTTGCTTTCTCATCTTGTGTGTTTCTAGATCTCATCTGTATTCACTCGCCAGATCGAGATCATGGGCAGGAGGTCTCTTAGGCAGCCCTTGGCTGCACTGCTTTACAACACTCCATTCCGCTCATCTAGGTTGGTTCGTGAGAGCTGAGACCCGCTCTCCAAACCTGAGTTTGATTCTGCCTTGTTCCCCCCTCGACCACCCTTCTACCAATCCTGAGGTGCCCAAGCAGAGACCGCAACAGATATCAGATGATTTATCGACACTTGAGTTTGGGTCTTTTGCCTTTGCTGAGACCATGGCCAGTAGCGAGGAGCGCACTGATGCACCACGTACGATAGAGACATATGTATTGGATCAGGGTGCCATCAACAACACCCAGTTAGCCTCTCTGGAGACCATGCTGCGTCATATCAGAGACCAGGGGGCTTTCATGGTGGATATGCACTGTAAGATGGAGCAGTTGCGAGCCAACAGAGATCAACATAGAGCCGCATGAGGAGGAGGAGACATTCCGGATAATAGAGAGCCTGAGGAGTCAGTCCATCCAGCACCACCAGCACGACCGAAGCGAGAGTTGCACAACCCCAGATCGATGCTCTCACACAGATGGATAGTGCTGCCAGTGAATGTGAGGGACTTCAAGTTCCCCCCTCAGACGATTCAGCTTCTTCCCCGCTTCCATGGGCTCGCTACTGAGGAGCCACACCTCCATCTCCAGGAGTTCGAGATGATCTACAACATTTTCCACGATTGGCATGTGGACGAGGACACCATCTAGATGATTGCCTTTCCATTCTCCCTCGTAGATAGAGCAACCAACTAGCTGAAGCATCTAGGGAGATTTGTTACCAATTGGGAGCAACTTCGAATTGAGTACTTGAACAACTATTATCCACTCGGTTGGACGAATGCAGCTAGGGATTTGATCAACAACTTGTCCATTCTCCCGAATGAGTAATTCCACGAGGCATGGAAGAGGTTCCGAGAGCTCATAGACCGGTGCCCACACCACGATATATCCAAGCCCAACCTTGTCCAGAGTTTCTTCTGCGGGCTTACACCGGAGTTGCAGGGGCTCTTCAATGCTTCTTTTGGGGGCTCCTATTTCGCTAAGAATGAGGATGATGTCTGGGCCATTTACGAGGAGATGGCCGAGAACTATACGGTGATGTCCCATACCCGATTATATACTTAGGGGAAGCCCCACCCACCAGTCGTGTCCTATTAGAGGATAGCATGAGTTGAGGCTGGTCCTTCTACATCCGCAGCAGCCGCTGTGTAGGCAGAATCTACAGCCGTTGATATGGGGATTATCAGCGAGAAGTTAGACCAGATTGAGCTGATCGAGAAGAAGTAGTGACAGGGTATGACACAGATTGATCAGATGGCACAGATGCTGAGTGACCTGAAGACCCAGATCATGTGTCTCTAGGAGGCACAGACGACTTCTCAGCCCCGTCTCAGGTCACGGGGAGATCTGAGCAGCAATGACAGTTCATCCCAGCACTCCAGCTAGTCCAGACAAGTCCACCATGTTCAGGCGGAGTTGTACCAGTAGCTGCAACAGTTCTACCAGCAGCCACTACCATCCCAGGACACTCAGATGGTGGTCTACCAGCCGGATCAGCCCCTGACAGTCCTTTCCCCACCCACGTACGAGCACGATCCGTTGATGGATGTCAACGGGATATGGTACGACTGACCTCAACTTGGGATCCGACGAGGCCATCCCGGATCCCGTTAGTCGGCCGGAGGTACCTGCTCCTAGCTGCAACCTCTAGTTCAAGGTGGCCAGTACGACCAGCAGCGAGAGCAACAATAGCCCCAGTTCCCATCATCACAGCAGTAGGCACATCCATACCAGCAGCATGGTCCTTACCCCTATCAGTAGGGACAGTCTTGGAGGAAGCAGCAACAGCCTCAACAGTATCACTCCCAGCACACCTCTCACTCTCATCATAAGCAACAAACTCAGTTTCGGAGAGGCCACCTGTCAGGTTCTCGTAGGCCCACCTATGATAACCCTGCTTTGGACGATCTAGCCTGCCTCATGTTCGAGCAGCAGCCTACCTTTCGATGGGAGATGGATGAGTTCTGTCAGGAGATGAGAGAGATAGTGAGAGGGAAGACCGCCATTCCTGCCCAGATTGAGACGAACTCGAACAACCTGAAGAGGAAGTCTGAGCAGGTAGATTTCACAGAGATTACCACTCCTAGTGATTCACGTTGATGTTTCTGCATATCATTTTGATGCTAACTTTGTTACACTTAGGAGCGATAGGATGCCAACAGGCGGTGCCTCATTTGAGCGACGACTACTTGCAGCTTCAGGAGCGCTATATGAGGAGGAGAGCGGTGCTGATGCCGCTCGAGATGATGATGATGGTGGTTCTGATGCCACCAAGGACATTGATCCAGCCAGCGGTACTGAGGCTGTAGTTTCACCAGATCCAGGAGGAGGTGGTACTGATGCCACCCGATGTGATGCTGAGCTAGAGTGCGGTACTAACGCCATGAACCAGAATGTCGTAGGTGGTACTGAGGCCACCATTTCTTTTTCGGTTGCAATTCCATATGTTTCTATATCTCAGGACATTTCTGTGAATAAAGGAAAGGGTTCTTTTTCTCCTACGATTCCATCTGTGATTATTGGTGATGTTTGTATGGATTTGTTGATGCACAACATCAAGGACCCGTTCCTAGCACTCCATCTAAGGAGGGCCCATCCATCCCCTTCCCCTAAGCACTTAGCTTGGTTAAGGGGAATAAAAAAGAAAATCATCAAAAGACCCACCAACTAGAGTTCAGCCAGCAGATGATAGATAGATTCCAGATACAACTGAATCTACAGGAGGCCTTGGAGCTCATACCCCTCTTCTAGAAGAACCTTAGAGAGAGGACCACCATTGATAGGAAGAGGAGGAACCACCAGTCAGAGATCCATGTGCTCATTCGTGCCACCTGCTTCGCCATCCAGAATCGTTTGCCAGCCAAGAGGCCAGATGCAGGAGCTCCCTATGTCATATGCCACATACCTGAGCAGAGGTTTGACCAGACTCTATTAGACAACGGTTCTTCGATTAACCTACTTCTGACAGCCTTACTCGTCTGCTTCGAGTTTGGCCCTCTTAGATAGAGCAGGATGGTCCTTCAGTTTGCTGATCGATCTCTCAAGAGGCCGAAGGGGTTACGGAAGGATGTGGTCATCACAATTCAGGGCCTGCAATTCGCCGTGGACTTCGTAGTGTTGGACATGGAGATCTCTGAGTCTTTGACCGATACCCCCATCATTTTAGGATGCCCGTTCTTGACCACAGCCAAGGCAGTGCCCGACCATGATAGTGGGAAGGTATACTTTCACGTCGAGGGCGAGATTATACAAATAGAGATGATCGATGAGACTAGAGCACGAAATTCAGCTTGCTCAGAGCCGATCACATATTCAGAGCAGATGACAGAGGCAGAGCGAGACATTCACCAGGAGTGTGATTTTGTGATTACAGATGATGAGGCAGTTTGGGCAGATCCTGTTTCACAAGCCATCCTCTAAGATTCAGACCCCACTGATGCATAGATTCCAGTAAAGGAGAGCTTGGAGAGCACATTCCTAGCAGAAGATACTTTTGAGGCAGCATATCGTGTTCTCGAGAGCGAGGCAGTTGATTTTTTTGATACAGATTCAGATCCCTCGGAGTTAGACATTGACTGGGTAGAGTTTGATGATGTGATCTCGTGTCTGATTTCCACAGAGCCAACAGGTAGGGTGGAGAACGAGCCAATTCCGAGTATAGACACACCAGCAGAGTAGTCTTCACCAGATTCTGATTTTCAGCGAGAGTTCTCATTTTCCCATGCAGATTTTGTGACATTCACGTACACATTTCAAAGGCCAGATCCGCTAGCTCCCAGTTGCCCAAAGAGGAAGACCTTGCCGCAGTCTCTAAAGTATAGGTTCCTTGCGGGTTAGCATGAGATGCACCCAGTCATTATCTCAGTAGATTTGACAGGAGAGCAAGAGTCTCGTCTCATGGAGATTCTTGAAAAGAACTGCAAGGCGATAGGATGGAGTGTAGCCGATCTCCAGGGGATAAGTCCGGCAATGTGCTCCCACCATATCTATCTTGAGGAGGATGCGGAGCCGTCACATGAGTTCCAGCGGTGGTTGAACCCGAATCTTCGAGAGGTTGTCATGAAGGAAATTTTGAAATGGTGGAGAGCCAATTTTATCTACCCCATCTCCGACTCCAAGTGGGTCAGTCCATTACATGTGGTGCCTAAGAAGACGAGAATCACTACAGTTGTGAGTGAGTCTGGAGAGGAGATCGCTACCCGGGTACCCACTTCCTGGAGGGTCTGTGTGGACTACAGATGATTGAAACAGGCCACCAAGAAGGATAATTTCTCGCTTCCTTTTATTAATCAGATTATAGAGAGGCTAGCAGGGAAGAGTCATTACTGCTTTCTTGATAGGTACTCTGGATACAATCTGGTGGCCATTGCGCTAGAGGACCAGGACAAGACCACATTCACCTGTCCCTTCGGGACATATGCTCTCAGACGCTTGTCCTTTTGTCTATGCAACGCTTCGGCAACATTCCCGAGGTGTATGTTGTCCATCTTTTCGGACATGGTGGGTGAGTGCTTGGAGGTCTTTATGGATGACTTTTCGGCAATGGGTTTCATGCTTGTCTTGAGTGCCTAGACCACTTCCTACAGCGATGCATTGAGGTCAACCTTGTATTATCTTGGGAGAAGAATCACTTCATGGTGACTCAGGGGACGGTGCTTGTCCATATCATCTCCAACAGGGGCATGAAGGTTGATCTGGCCAAGGTGGATATCATTAGAAAACTCAATCCACCGTCCAACTTGCAACAGTTACGACCTTTTCTAGGGCACGTCAGTTTCTACCGACGATTCATTCATGATTTCAGCAGGATTGCCCGACCGTTGACTGATTTTCTGACCAAAGACACCGAGTTCATAGTTGATGATAAGTGTCTTGTGTCATTTGAGACTGTCAAGATTCTACCTGTTGAGGCTACTTTCCTACAGCCGTCTGATTGGTCTCTCCCATTCGAGATCATGACGGATGCCTCCGATTTTGCCGTGGGGGCCGTGTTGGGATAGAGGTGGGATGTATTTTCTTTTGTCATTCACTACGCTAGCCGTACATTGGATGCCGCACAACGGAACTACACAATCACAGAGAAGGAGATGCTAGATGTAGTTTTTGCCCTAGATATGTTCAGATCATATATCATTGGATCTAGAGTGACTATTTACACTGATCATACCACCATCAGGTACCACATGGCAAAGAAGGATGCCAAAGTGAGATTGACTAGATGGATCCTTCTACTCCAGGAGTTTGATATTGAGATTAAGGATAAGCCTAGAGTCAAGAATGTGGTGGTGGATCATCTCTCCCGATTTGAACTTCTTGAGGATTCTGAGTAGATTGATCCTATATGTGAGACCTTCCTAGATGAGGCGATCCTTGCTATCGCCTCACTCCCGTGGTACGCTGACATTGTGAACTATCTTGTTGCCAAGAAAGTTCCACAGGGTTGGTCCAGGCAGAGACTTGAGACCTTCCTAGCGAAGGCCAAGTCTTACCATTGGGAGGATCCCATCCTTTACCATGAAGGAGGGGATAGTGTCTGACGATGATGCATTCCTCAGGAGAAGCACCATAGCGTCCTCACCTACTGCTACAAGATGGAGGCAGGAGGACATCACTCTGGGAGGAGAACGACATAGAATGTGCTCCAATCCGGCCTATGGTGGTCTACTCTCTTCAATGATTCTGATGAATTCGTGAAGAGATGTACTGACTGTGAGAGGATGGGCACTTGTGGACAACGTGATATGATGCCGATGCAGCCCATTCACTTCTGTGAGGTTTTTGATGCATGGTGCATCGATTTCATGGGTCCATTCCCTAAGAGTCAGGGATTCGAGTACAATCTGTTGGCCATTGATTATGTGAGTCGTTGGGTTGAGGCCATCCCCGCCTGAACCGTAGATGCTAGGACTGTATGCCGATTTTCGATGAAGAATATCATTTCACGGTTCGGGGTACCTTGAGTGTTGATTTCTAATGGGGGTCTCATTTCATCAACGACAAGGTAAAGGCCTTTGCTAACGAGTTCAGCATAGACCATCGAGTAGCCACTCCATACCACCTTCAAACCAATGGTCTTGCTGAAGTGTCTAATAGGGAGATCAAGACTATATTACAGAAGGTCATCCGCCCTGACCGAAAGGATTGGTCATAGATTTTGGACTCGGTCTTGTGGGCATATAGGATGTCCTTCAGGACTCCTTTGGATACATCTCCCTTTCGCCTCATTTATGGGAAGCCTTTCCATTTATTTGTTGAGCTGAGACATAAGTCACTTTGGGTTGTTAAAGAGATACTTTTGGATCCAGTGAGCATAGGAGACAAGAGGAGGGAAGAATTGGCTGCCATGGAGGAGCTTAGAGATGAAGCCTTTTCAAGCAGCCTACATTATAAGGAGAGAGTGAAGGAGTTGCATGATTCTCATATCAGCCACAAGCAGTTTGAGCCAGATCAGAGAGTATGGTTGTTTGATGCCAGGCTTCGATTATTTCCAGGGAAGTTACAGAGCAAGTGGAAGGGACCATACCTGGTCCGAAAGGTACATGACAATGGTAGTATTGACATATCTGAGTTGTTTTCTTAATCTACCTTTCGTGTTAACGGGCAGCGGCTTAAACCATATCTAGATCATGAGCCGCTTGTCATTGACGTCGTCCCTATTCATTTTGCGTGAGATGTGGTCTTTGACTTACATCTAATGCATCTCACGCCTGATTATCACTGTCTTCCGCCTTGTATAGATCCAGTTGTCCATATCACTCCTTTCTTTAGTCCCACACTCCATCTTCATCTTATGATTATGCTATACTTAGGGTGTACTTTTCCCTAAGTATGGGGGGTGTAGGACTCTTGGGTATTCTCTTGATTCTTTCCAACTCTATTTTGCTGCCAATACTTAGGGATATTTTACCCTAAGTATAGGGCAGGTAGACCTTGTACATTCTTCCACTCAGATTTCTCCTCATGTACAGCTTGCTATACTTAGGATTACTTGATCCTAAGTATATGGGGAAACATCGACTCCTCTTCATTCTATTCTTTGATTCGTCGTTGTAGTATACCATTTCTTTTCACCTCCCTATACCAAGCACGAGTCATGTCTTCTTCATCTCTCTTGATTCACTCTGAGGACATCGTTCGAGCTAAGTATAGGGGGTGTCGTATATATTTCATATATACTTTAGCCATAACTCCTACTTTGTGTGAGTGTGTTAATAAATAAAATGGCTAAATTTGTTTCATCCAAAAACCATAAAAATTTAAAATTTTTTCCTTGTACATAAAATTCTTTATTGCACATACATAGCTATTTACAAAATTATTTTTTGTACTAATGTTTGTAAAAATGATTTTGTGTAAATAGTTTGTAATAGTTTGATATCAGAATTATGTATGTAGTACAAATTTTTTGTAAAATGTTTGAAAAACAAAAAAACTTGCAAAAACCTTGTGTAAATGTGTGTAAATATTTTGCAAAACTTCTGCATTCATGTATATATCCATGTTTTCAAATATTTTCAAAAATTTTGCACATTTTCAAAATTTTGGAAAAATGGCACTTTTGTAAATATGTCTACAGTTTTTCTGAATCTTGATTGACATTTAAACTGGCCTGGAATTAAATTGAAAAATGGAGCTTGGTTAAGACCTTGATCCACCTAATTCCAAAAGGAACCTTATAGGGCTTAGGGTTAAGACTTTTCAGGTCCATTTGGGACTTAATTCTTTGAGTCCACTATGCTATGATCACATGTCATCTTGATGAGCCTAAGTAGAACACTTAACAACACACATATGACTCTCAGAGATAATGGCTTTACTTGCACCGGCACATTACATCTAGCTCTCTACAGATGAGCTGATGAGGATGCAGTTTCCTTTGGCTTGGGGTAGCATATGAGGGTATTACTTCTAGGCAGAACCTCTCTTCGTCTTATAGTGAAGGAAGTGCGTCTCAACTTGGCATGTTGATGAGGAAGTCTAAATACAGGAGTTGTGGGTTGCAATAAAGCTTCAAAAGAGGGATAGTCTACTGGCTCAAGAGGAAAAACTCCTTATGTCTGTATGATGCACCATGTCGATATGTTGTACATATGCCCATAAAAAATGTGCAAACAAAGAAAAAAATCCTAAAAAATGGTGGGTCTGATTGAAAATAAAATACCCACCGGAGTGTATATAGTCAAATAAAGCAAAGCTTATGTTACACATGACCATCTCATGAAGCTTACAACAGGAGACTTAGCTACACTGGTTGGGCTCCCTAGGATACATGGCTACACTGGTCATGCTCCATTCTATTCTTCCCCCTCTTCTTGAGCCGGTTGTACTTGAACTTAGAAGGGAATACCCCGCTCCTCGAGGAAAGAGTTGCTAGACCAAGGCATTAGAGTTACCTTGTTAAGGGGGGTTGTCGCTTTGTCATTTCTGAGGTGGGGAGCTACATATCACTTACACAGTACAACGAAAGATTCATGGTCATTGGAGTTTGTATATGCAGACTTGTTCTGATCTGGATTGTTGAGGAGTCTTGACCATATATTAGTGGAACTTAGAGGCTATTGAGTTTTAAGCTTAAGTCCAAATAAGGTTCCGACAAACTAATAATCCAAAGGTCTGACTGAGCTCCATAGTTCAGTTTAAGGAAGGCATGTTTAATAATCAAGCTTGATTTCCCGTCTTGTTCTTTCTCTTTCTCACTACTTTTTCAAATAAGTGTTTTCTAAGGGACTAGCAAAATTAAAGTATAGGGGGGTGATGAATCCCCATTCATCACTCCTTATTCTTTTATTTTAGCAAGATATTTTGGCAAAACACCATGTATATAATTGTCAATACAATAAGTTATCAATAAGCATGCATTTGTTAAATAGCAATAATTAGCATGCATTTGTGCATAAATAAAAGAATAAAAGAAAAAGAGAGAAATATTTAGAATAAATATTGAGTGACCTAGTCCCAAGAGAGGGCCGAAGATGTGTCTGATCGCCAAATAAAATGAGTAGAGAGAGATAGGGACACTCAACCTTGTACATATGCCCTCTATCTATATAAATAACTTATTTTTCACAAAAAAACAAAATAAAAATGTATCTATACTACGTTGTATATATTTCTAAAAATAAAACAAAAGTTAGAAAATTTAAAATAAAAACAAAATAATTTTCTCTCTCCACCTTGCACACACAATGTATATATGTGACATATACCTATTTATTTAATACTTGTAAATAACTCACAAAACTAAAATAAAAATTTATTTACACTCCAAATTTTATGTTGTAAATAAATAAAATATAAAATCAGGGTATTTGTATACAAATAAATAAAATAGAAATTAAAATCAAAATAAATAAATATTATATATATGCACATAATGTAATATGATGTATATACTTTAATATGTTTTTCATAAAAATAAATAAAAATCACTAGACAACATTTTGGAAAATAAAGAAAATTTTTCATGTTGAAAATATTTTAAAATAAAATCATTTTCGATTTTTAAATTATTTTACAAATCTTTTTGATCTCTGAATTTTTTGATCGGTCCACGGGGGACTGTTGACCTCGGTCAACTGCCCCCAGGTCCACTTTCGTGGATCTAGCTAACCGACTCGATTTCTGCAAAATTTTCGGAGCAGATCCGACCACCTTTTGCCCCGATTCCACCGCCCGCCTCTTCCCCTTGGATCAGCTACCCTCATGCATCCCTAAGGAGTGGCGGATCTTTTTTGTTTCGCGTGACCGTGTCGGATCTTCTCATCACCTGGGAATGCATATAAATTCCTTATTTCAGTACCTAGCTCCTCAGCTCGTGTCGCAATCCCTCATTCTACCCTAAAGACCTTCCCCTCGGTGGCAGCGTTCGGAAGCACCCCTTGGAGGCCGGATTGAGTGGCTGTAGCCGAAGCTCGGCGCACATGGTCGGATCTCGGCCACATTCGAGCCTCCCCGCCTGCCGTAGCATGGTCGAGGTGATGACCCATCTCGACTTCACCTCATGGAGCTCAGGATTGATCTTAGACCATCAGGTATACCTCCCTTTGATCGTGGTTTCATTTATCTTCAAATCTTTCATCGGACCTCCGCTAGGTCGGAGATCCATCGATCACCCCTAGCCGCTCCGATCGACTCCCCGTTCCACCATCATCCTTCCCCCGCAGCCTGATCATCCCGATCTTGGCTAACTGAGCCAAGATCAGGCTACATTCCTTCTGTCACCTTCACCGGAACCTCCCCTCTCTGTTCCCTGTCGCTTCTCTTAGTTGTTCGTCCTATAACCTTGGTCGGAGCAAACCTCCGAGCAGTAGCTTTCATCTGCAGGTCAATGAGTGCATGATTACCCCCTAGCTCGCATCTCATCCACCTCGCCGGAGCTATCCCAGGTCGCCATCACTGTCCCGGAGATCCGATCTATGGATGCTCCATCCACCACCGCCACCCGATGCGGAGGAGCATCGCGAGTCGAACCCCTCTTCCTGATCGGTCATTAGATGCTCGTGGCGCCACCAGTTCTTCGGTGAACTTTTCCAGGGAGGAGTTCTTCCAGCTGCCTTCTCCACCGTCGGATCGACCCTCTCCGCCAGGTCACATCTTAGCCATTCATCTCCCGAGCCTGTCAGGCCGTTAGATCTGACATCTAACGACCTCGTATGCCCCACGTTCGCCTTCAAGTCAGAGCCGTTGGATCCGCTACATGGCATTTCCAGAGCCACTCGTCTTCAGCCAACCGGAGCACGCCATATGTCCCCCCATGTGAACCGCACAAGCGGCTAGATAATTTGCACTTCCATCCCTGCAGTTTCTTTATGTTCTTATTTAGTCTGTTAAATAAATAGTACACTATCGACCATTTGCATGTGAACCCCTTTTGTTTTCAGTATTTACACTTCGGTCCAGTTTGTATGGGTGTATGTCCATCGGCACGTGCCTTTGTGTTACATTTACATATCTTACCCTGAAATTAATGGATGTTATAGTTTGAATTCATAGTTTTACTAGTTACATCCATGCCCCAATGAATGCTGAGTTTTAACATGTGCTAAAATTCGTGGGTAAATTGCCGGAAGGGTCCTATACTTTTCATGCGTGTTATATTTAAACCCCTGGAACTTATTTTTCTTGCAATTTAGTCCTTGTGTGCTGTATGGTTTTGACTGGTTGAAATAATTATCAAATCTTGCCCAAATTTCGTGAAATTTTGATACATGGCCTCTGCCATTGTGTAAAAATTTCTGTGAAGTTTTAGGCCATTTTTTTCATTTGATATTTTTAAAATTTCAAAAACCCAAAAAATTTCTTCTGTTCATTTTTAAAAATCAACTAAATATATTAAAAACCCTTTAAAAAATCCACGAAAATTATTTTTTATTTGTTTTTGTGTGCTTTTACTTCAGTCCATGTTTCGCTACTTTTGGATTTATAAAAACCCTAAAAATTGAAAAACACTAAAAAACTTAGAAAAATCATTAAAAAATCTTAAAAAATAAAAAAAAATTTTAGTTTCTGTAGTTAGGGTTTTATTTATAGTTTACAATAAAATTATTGCTTGAATTTTATAGGATATTTAGATATTTTTAAATAGCCATTAGATTCTGGCTACACAATAGCTTGCATTTTTGGACTTGTTTCATTTTTATAAAATCAATTAAAAATCAGAAAAATCTAAGAAAAATATGAGAAACATATGAATATTTCTAAAATCCAAAGACATTTTTATTTGAATTTTCTAAGTGTTTTTGAGGCATTTAATAATTGTTTAATTGCATTTTTATTAGTAATTTTATCCTTCTTCCTAATATTGGAAAAAAATAAAAACCTAAAAATTCACCAAAAAAACTTGTTTTTGAATCCCGATTACTTTGTAGGTTTTTCCAAACCGTGCTCCTTGTGTTCGACCTTGGTAGTTATACCAGGTAAAATGAAATAGCGATACCGCTTTTTTTGACCTGATTTGTTTGATATTTTGATTGATGGTCTCGATTTTTTTATTGACTTAGCCTCGCGGTTCGGGTCGCAATGACCATATTTACGCCTTAACCTGTGTAGCTGAGGCGTGTCATCAACCACCAGAGGCCAGACTACAATACTTTTGTTGTTGTTCTATCGACAGAGTGGTTCCCCCCAAATTCAAGCGTGTGATAATGCTCGAGTACACTATGTTGCTCCTCCCAAGGATTATACTTGCGTCAAATACAATCTGCTGCTTCCCTGAATAAAAGATGATCTTCCCACTAATAGAAATGGATAGTTGATAAGAATTTGTCCTCCTGGATTTTCATCCAATCTTGTGGATCTACACCCGATATGAGGTAGTTTACAATATTGGCATACCAAGGGAGTGAATCCACAACCAAAATTACCTCATCAAGAAAGATATCTGTTATGGGTGCACTGCTCAGTGGAGGCTCTTGTTATTCATTTCTGAAAAGGTGATTCACTATAACATTCTGAACCCCAGACTTGTCCTTGATCTCCAAATCAAACTCTTGGAGGAGAAGGATGAATGATTATGGAAGAATCCTCAAGCACATCACGAAAGCGTATGGATTGTATCGTATACGATCGAGAGCAACTAGTCGCACTAGTTGCTCAATATAATAGAATTTACAAAAATTTAAATCGATGAAACAACATAATCTAAGAACACTTCTTGGATCATTTCATTTAATTGCATGATTGTTAGAGGAATACCTCTTGTATCGTGGTTGCGATCAAGCCTCTAAGAGAAGAAACCTCCTGTCTCAAGTCCAATATGTCGGAGGAGACACTTACGAGCGTAGAGATGAGTTGGGTGCTTCTCATAATCAAAGTCCATGATCCAAGCAATGGATTTCTTGATCTCGTCCCACAAGATCGAATGTCTTCTTCTTAAGCGAGATGCACAAAAGAAGATGGGGACCCGAGAATCGTTGAAGCGACAACGCAATGACGATGTGATGACGAAGAGAACCTTCTATCTGAGAAGAGTGGATGACCACTCTTGTAGAGGGAGAAGAGTTGACACATACAATGAGAGAGAGACCTTGTCGAAAATTGTGTAGTCGTAGAGCAAGGGATGCCTCTTCTTTTATAGGGTTTTGGGAGTCGATGATCCCAATGTATGGTTAACACCAAATCAACGGTTGAGGTTGATTTGTGTTTAATCCGACGACCATGATTTATGTCGTTAAAACAATAGCAATTGATTTATTATAAATTGATATATTGATACATCAATATAATTAATTTCCAATTCAAATCATTTAATCTTGGAGATAATGGTGGAAGAGATTGACTCATCCCTTAAAAAAAGGGGGGGGGACCACCATGTCCACATGGGACAGTGTGGTCGTCCACACTCTTGACTTGGGATGACTCAATCTCATACCAAGTCATGAGATTACATTATCTCATGTAATTTCCAAGATTATCTCACTAGGATAATTCACAATTATCTTGTAAAGATTGCAATCATGCCATTGGAATTATGTGAATCACATTCACAACCTAAAATAAAATGTATTCATATTTTCAATTAATCATCCAATGTGAATCCAATTCACATCAATAATTAATCAAAAAATAATAACAATTAGTCTTTCTTATATATATATATCATCAATCACATTTATAACATATATATATATATAAATAATTGGATAGTGCTATCCACATTATTTATATCCATAATAATTAATCACTTTTAATTATATTGGTTTATCATTCTCATGCATTCAAATAATATGAATCAAATTCAAATTATTCATGATAATTAAATCACATTTAATTATCCATTTCTCATTGCTTAGGTATAATTTCAACAATGGAATTATTCTTGAATCTTTCAAGAATAATGCACTTTCTCCGCAGATACTTGGAGATAAGGAAATGCTGATTGTACGTTACACGTATAGTGACTTGGATATGAGATCACATCTCAAATCCAGATCCCATGGACCTCTCATAGATTCTTGATTAAATCAAGACCGCAAATTGCATATGAATCTCATTCAGATCAATGCCCAACAATTGGACCAAGAACAAATTACTTCTCTACTGAGAGGAGACTAAAATCCAGACCTATTTCATCACTCCCTCATAATGGAAGCATCATGGTTATACAATCGTTTATGATCACATCACCCTTAGGTATTCCTAATACATGTACATCATGCATATTGGAAGACCTATGATAAACCCGAAGATATAGATCAATTTTACACTCTTATCTTTAGTGTTTCATCATCAAGTTTCTCAATCTTGGTCACTGGGAGTTGGTATTGATCATATGTTTTCCCAAAGCATATATCATACCTGCAAATTCATGTCATCCTTCCAAAGCATGACAACCATGCATGGATTTTGATTGGTCCCAATACCTCATGAATGGGCTCATGTCTTCCGGTTCACAAGTGAACCTGTATGGTCCCTTTGAGAGATTGTATTACGCATATTCCCTTATATGCACACCAACTCGTCGGTATATAGACCTTGGTAAGGTCATCAACCTATTGGTCTGCCAAGGTAACAAGTAGGTTTGTCTTGTTGTCTGTGTACAACAACTCTTCTGAACCAAGCGAGTCGCGGTGCACAAAGGAAGCCTAAAAGCGCATGCAAAGGACGATGAATAGAGATAACATAGAGGAGGTTAAAGACCCGAAGCCGGGGGAATCCGGTATATGAGAAGCTACTTTGCTGGGGGGTCTAAGTCAGAGGACTAAGGAGGATGTGGTCACTTCGGGGCTTTCTGACTCCCCTTGGGAAATCAGGACACCCTTAAGCATTATCTCGCGGTCTTCTTTTCAATCAAGCCCTTGGAATGATTCAATGAGACTACATCACTTAGGTCTCACCTATGGAGATGTTTTTTACCTTTGACTGAGATGCTTGGCGGGAAAATAAGCCAGACGATGTCCCTAGGACTTCGAGAGTCTCCTCCCTTCACCGTCCCGAAGAGTAACTAACTGTTGAAGAGCTAGGGGAGGGCGGGATCTGCGTGGGAAAGCGAGGGAAAGCACTATTTTGAAGCTTGAGCAAAGCAATTCTGGCTCTTGGTCTTTTGCATAAGATCAAGCTCAACTGGTAATGCCCCTGATCGGGGATCACAATATCAAGCACCCTGGGTCTTGTCTTTTGTTTGGACAAGCAGTGTTTTCCTAGTCCTTTCCTTCCCTTGGCTTTCCCCTCTTTGTCGTTATATATATATATATATATATATATATATATATATATAGTTTAATAGAATAGAAATCTTGAATGGAAAGGCAATAGCCATAGCCCTAGGGTCAATCCCCAGACCAGAGGTTGATTTATCTTTCTCCCTGGTTTTGTCTGATAGGCTACCCGGGCATGCAATAGGTACACAGGCATCAATCGTTGTCAGGGATTCAAAGAGAAACCAACCATCTCATAGACAGGTTCTCATATACCATAAATCAAGTCTCAAGTGAAAGGTACAAGGAAGAACGTGAGGATGCTGCAACCGCGAAGGTAGCGCAAGTGATGAGATGCCATACACACCTCATACTCGCAGTGATGACATTGCCTGAACTAGCATGACTACCATTCTAAAGGCATCTACTGTCAATGCTCGGATAAAGTCATGCAAGCAAAAGGCCCACTCGCCCTCACTCTTTGGCAAAGATGCTTTTCAGATCGATCAATCACACGACCATGGAATCTCATATAAGAGAAAGTCAGTGCCCTCTCATGGTCTTCATTGAACTTCTTCGTCTCTCTACTCGCCTCCTCTTGAGTGACGGAGCGTAGGAAGGTCAATGAGAAAGGACATGAGGTTTGAATGGAGGCGGCCAGAAGGGCAGACGGAGTTAGGCATTTCGAGCAAGAGCCGCCGATGAAAGAGACTCAAAACCTGCTTGACACCAGGGCTTTCAAGATCACTACAGTTCCTTTTCGGGCGACTTTTGTGAGCTGGTCGGTCTGATGAAGCAGAGCTGGGCTGGCCCGGCTCCAAGTTGTTCAGAACAGGAATAGCGGATCTCGACCCTTTTGGGGCTTTTCTTTCGGTGTGTCAACGAACCGGTGACTCACTGGTCATGAGGCTTGGTCTCAGAGCAAGATGGAAAGATAAATAGCAAGACCTAAAAGCCACTATCTACTATTAGTGCAGCCAGAACAACTTTCTAGGGGTTTTCTTGCTTCTCTCGTGCCCCTCTGTCTTCAGCCCCTTCTTCCTACCAACAATCAATATAGTAGGTGTCGAAAGAGCAAACTACGTACACACTTAGACATTTAGCAACACATATGTCTCCGGTCATAGGATGTGTTCCTATATCATGACAATATACAACATAGGACTTCTGTTATCTCGATCTAGTTAAGTCAACCCTTTGACTTAACTAATATGAAACCTTCGAATATCTATTCCCATGCAGAGGACCTGCATCAAGATATCTGTCAGATATCATCCTAATGAGAAGGATTTCCATTTCCTACTCAGGCTGGAGATCATCTCTTAATAATCATTTGACGGTGCTTAATGAGTCCTCAATCTAACTCCTTAGATATTCATCCAAGCACCAGCCTCCATGATTCAATTATTGAATCAATAGTTGTATGATTACTAAGATGGCCATGGTACATAACTCTAATTGTACAAAGGGACCTTATAGTGCATTCATTTATTTAATCTCAGATAGGAAGTGAATAAATAAATAATTTTTCTTTATAAATCAAATATTACAATAACATTTATTATAGGAATGGTTCGTCTCGGGTTCACCTGGCTCACGAAGGATCCATATGATCAATATAGGCTTGGAATCCTTATTCTGATGTAAATATCTGATAGTAGAGTGGTCAGTGTAGATAGTGACTTTTAATCCAATGAGATAGGATCGAAACTTATCCAAGGTGAAAATCATAGCATGCAATTCTTTCTCTATCACAATCTAGTTTTTGAGCTTCATCTAGTGTTTCATTGGCATAATAAATGACACATGTCACCTTGTCTTTCCTATGTTGTAGAACAACCCCAACTGTAAAGTCTGATACATCTACCATGATCTCAAAAGGAAGAAACCAATCTGACGGCTATAGGACTGGAGCTTGGGTAATAAGCTCATTCAATTTAAATGAAAGGAGAACTTGCCCATCGACATTGAACTCAGTCTACTTGTAGAGTAATTCAGTAAGAGGTCAGGTGATGCGGTTGAAATCACGGATGAAACTTCTGTAGAATCCCACATGCCCCAAAAATGACCTCACATTTTTTATTATCTAAGGTAGCCCTAGATTGGCAATCACATCCACCTTTGTCGAGCGACTTACATGTTACTTTTGGAAATGACATGACCGAGCACAATCCCTTCTGTGACCATGAATTGGCTCTTTTCCCATGATAACACCGGATTGACTTCACGGCATTTCTGAAGTACTCTATCTTGATGCTCAAGACAAGAATCAAGGCTTTCACCATAGATGACGAAATCATCAATACACACCTCGAGAAAACTGCTAACCATCTCGATAAAAACTGCAAGCATACATCTTTGGAATGTTGTTGGTGCATTGCACAGTCCAAAGGGCATTCTTCATAAAGCATAGGTGCCAAACGAGCAAGTGAAGGTAGTCTTCTCTTGATCCTCAAGGGGTGATTGCCACTTTGTTGTACGCGGGTACCCATTCAAAAATCCAAAGAACTCCTTGTTGACTAGTCTTTCCAATACTTGATCAATGAATAGCAAGTGGAAGTGGTCCTTCTTGGTTGCTGCATTAAGATGAAAATAGTCGACACATACATGCTAGGATGTAGGTACCCGAGTAAAGATCTCCTCTCCTTTGTCATTCACAACCACGATGACCCTTGATTTTTTTAAGCAACATGCAGAGGACTCACCCATTTTGAATCAGAGATTGGGTAAATGAAGTCAGTGTCACACCATTTTGTGATTTCTTTCAAGGAAACGTCCCATAGATTTCAGTTAACTCTTCGTTGAAACTCTCGAGATGGCTTGGAATCTTCTTCCAAATAAATGTGGTGTGAGAATAGAGCGAGATTTATCCCACGGATGTCTGAGACATGCCAAGCAAGTGCCTCACAGTTTTTCTCTAAAACCTCGAGAAGTTTAGATTCTTGATCAGGGGTCATCCTGCTGAGATTCTTGATCAGGGGTCATCCTGCTACTAATGATGACCAGATACATGTTTTCTGCACCCGCAAGGAAAACATACTTAAGGCATGTTGGAAGTGGCTTTAATTCAGGTCCTTACCTGCCCTGCTTCTCGGTAACTTCAGAAACTGTGCTAGTTGGGGGATTATCTGCCATCGGCTTAGAGGTGGTGCTTCTTGCCTTAGTGAGTTATTGCTCAACTGTCAATGTGTCGAATAGATCTATTATGAATTCACCATGCTCGGGTTGGAATGAATAATCTAAGTCGAAGAAATGTATCAATAAATTTGATTCTATCTCCCAGGTGCCATTGGAGGATATGTCGATTGTACATTCCCAATCCTCCTTAGTTGAGGATTTCTAGGGTGCAAGTGTCATTCAAAGAGAGGTGTGTATGTCTTATTTCTACAATAAAATCACAGTCTGCTTCCGACAATGCTGCATAACTTTCATCCGATACAACTTTGGGCTCATTGACCATGTATATTGTTATTCTGTGATTGCTCAAGCAGAATCTGATCTTGCCATACCCATAGTAAACCACGACCTCCGCAATACCCAAAAATGGACGTCTAAGGATAATGGGGGTATGGACTAAGGGTTTAGGAGAGTCTATATCAAGGACCATCAAATCAAGGGAAAATACATATCTTGCACCTTTACCACAACATCTTTTAGCAACTCTCGGGGTCTTTTGACAGATAGATATGTGAACTACGGGATCGTGTGTGTTTGCTTCAATGGACCCTACATGAATTCTTGCAATAATGATGAGGGAAAGAGGTTGATGGAAAAACCACTGTCAAGGAGAGTTTGCTCGAAGACTTGGTCAAATATCTCAAATCTGATCAAAGGTGCTCCTTTGTCTAGCTTCTTTTGAGGGAGATTGCTGATGGTTGCGATTGTGGCCATGGTGAGGACATACTTCTCTACCTGCCCGCGTATATTGTTGTGTGTTGATTGATGCTTTTTTGTATATGACTCCTTTAACCCTTTCTTCATAGTGGGGATATATTCCATGGTTTTCATAAATATTATCTCAATAGTCAAATTATTAAGAATATCCACAACTACATGATCAGATAATGCACTTTTTCTGTTTGTATTTTTTTTGGTTTTTTTCAATGCATCCGGAAAAAGGAATATTTACATTACTGAAATCAAAAGCAGTGCCTTATTTACATCGAGATTATTGTCCCCAAAATTCTATACATCTGGATCCCAAAAGGTGTACAAGCTGGAAATGAAGATTCTATTATTGGTGGACAAACAAAAGGTGTTGTCTCTGATCTGTCGGCTCGTGTAGGATTAGTTGCTTCTAGTAGCTCCTCCGTGGCTAGCATGACTTCACATCAACTGCGAACATATTTTTAGTCTTTTTGAATTTGCTATTTTTTTGTTGTTTTCTTTGGTGTCGGTGGAGATGGATGGTAGCTGGCATGGCTCATCCGACTTCTTTTTTCTCACCCGAACCTGTAGCTGGTGCGGTTGATGTAGAATGTGACGATTTTCCTATCAAAGCTTTATTCTTCCCTTGGTTTGTAGCAGATAGAGGTAAAGTCCTACCGCTTATGAGAGTAACAACATTAGATAAAACAAAATCATAGTTATCTGACTCGACAGGCACAAATGGGACATCACTTTCTTCCTGCTTTTTTTCTTTTGAAATTATTATGGTTTGCTTCGAACTACATCAAAATAGAAGTTTTGATAATAGTCAGATCATTAAGCTTCTTCCTCATTTCTGCTAAACCCTTCACTAGTTGGGCCAAGCGGTTCAGGGTAGGGTTAACTGGAGTCGCCTCAAAAGTGTTAGCGTACAAACCATACTATTGTTGATTGATGGGAGGCCAAGGCTGTTACAGCTGATGGTGTTGTTGAGGAGTAGGAAGATGATATTATTGATACGGAGGAGGGGGATACTACTATTGACCAGTTGCGTACTGCTGATACGACTGATATTGGCGGTACTATGGCTGGGATGAAAGGATTTTCTCCCGTTACCTTGATAATGTATAGACTGGTGATTTTGGAACTGAGGCTGAGGTTGGAAGGACTATCCAAAATGACCACCCTTTGGTTTGTGATAAGACTGATTGGCCTGTGGCGAACCGAGTTGTTACTCCATAGGATGGGTCAGTTGTGATTCATTGCTCCACACATTGTTGACTTCCTGAATCAGTGGTTGAGGTGGAAATGCTGGATATGATGGGGGAAGGAAGTCTGGATGGTAAACCACCATCTACAGTTGTGGCACGCCCTGCTCAAGTGCATGCATGTAATATACGTGTTGGATGACCTATGGCTGCTGACTTGATTGAGACTGATGGGGCTATGATAGTTCGTCTTTCTTCTCAGTAGGAATCTCTGAATATGGTATCATTGACTGAACACAGCTAATGGTGCTCACTAAAAGCTCCAAGTACTAGGTGATTTGGTCCAGCTTGTCCATGTTTTGAGTCCTTTGTTTTATCACAATGAGCTTCTCGAGATCCTATGACCGCTTCTTAATAATGTCAACCTTTGAAAGATGCCCCTCGATGATAATAAGGTTGGATCTCTCATCTTTCTTTGCCTCTCGAGATGCTACCATGTGCACTGGATTTTGGAGGACATGTGGTTGTCTTTGGTATACGTACAATGAAGATAGGAAGGCCTCTCCTTCGGCCATTTCTTTGAAAATTTTCCATACCACATCTTCATCCTTGTTGAAGTGAGATCTTCTGCATGCAATTATACTAGCCTTTGTCTTTCTACATTCAAGACCCTAAAAAATGCTCGACTAGGTTGGTCTTCAGTATCTCATGATGGCAATGCTTCTTCTGCAGGTCTATGAATTGCTCCCAGGCTTCATGAATAGGCTCGCAGGCTGCCTTGGAGAAGTTATGAATCCTTGCTCGCATCTAAATGAGACAATCGAGAGGGTAGAGCTTGTAAAGGAATGCAGATTTAAGTTTATTCTAGGTCGTTACATCCTTTCCCAGATGATTGACCCAGTATAGGGCCTTTTCTTGTAGGTTGAAGGGGAACGTCATCATCTTCACTACATACAATGGAATGTCGGGGTAATGGGTAGTTTGACAGATGCATGAGAAATGCTGCAGGTGAATGTATGGTTCCTCATTGGTTTTCCCGTGGAATGATGGCAGTAAAGTGAGGAATTGAGGATTGACATCAAAGTGAGCATGTATCAGTGGAATGAGGATCCATTTGGACATCTGGCTGTCTCCAGGATTGTATGTCTCATTTAGTGTGGGTTTCTTCCTCTCAGGTACAGGTTCTTCTACGCCAGGGTCATCATGTGGTCTCTCTCTCTCTCTCTCCTCCTGGTCTGTTTCGTATGTCGTTCAACATGTCCTGAAATGTAATCTAAATAAGAGCATGCTTTGTCAACTGTTGTTGTATGCCTTGTACGGAATCCAGCAACTAGGCGTTAATTTGGTTATGGTTAGGTCCCTAACCTGAATCCATCTATGGAGGCAGCTATCCTTTTTCTTTTCGTTGAGGTGCCATCTCTATGCCTGAGTCTGAAGAGATGAATTATGTATTGGAATCCAGGACTGGGGCTGGCTTCTGTCTAAAATGTGAAAGAATCCAAATGAGACCACTTGAAATTGAATTCCAGCTGCCAAGAAGACCCTAAGATTGGGGTCAATCCCAGATTGTTGTGAATAAAGAAAAAGATGTAGACTACAATCGACTTCCACTAACAGCAGCAAACGTGGGACAAGAGTGGTCCCAATTCATTGGGTGGTCAAAGAAGGTGGAAATAATATAAGGATCCTGGACATCAGCCCGCAAGGTCTGGACTGGGTTCTCAAGAATCTCCTCGAATTATTGACGATGCCAAGTCCATGGAATCGATGTGGGCGTCGGTGGAGTTATAACTAAACCATCTATGGATTCCCATCGTGGGGGGGGGGCGTTAAAGAGGAATACACATGTGACAAAATTTACACAAATGCACATAACTTTACTTTTGAACCTTAATCTAGATCCATAGAAACAAAATACAAAATTGGGTTCTCCAATTCACACCATATAAAACCATGAATGATTGTCTATTTATTGTCTTCACTTTTAAAGTTGTTATTTCAAGCATATATTTTAACAAGTCCTTAGCACACTAATCCTATAAGAGAGAGAGTACTTCCAGAAAAGTATCTCATACTTGTTCTCCTCCTTTGCAACATGTAGTTTGCACTTTTTGAGGTCCTTGTAACCATTCCTGATCCCAACTCAACCGAATAAATAGAGAGAGAGGAAGCTGATAGGTGAAACCACTGCTTCGAACCTCACTCGTAACAGAATCACTCATGAGTGTGCAAGGATCTACTTCGACATAAACCATTGAGACAGACACATCTACGAGGGCATGGCCTAGGTTCAATACTCCAGACAATGTTGATGTTCCACAAAATGTGGGGACACCATCACTGATAAGGCCCAACTTGATCATGTATGATAGAAGTGTTGGACATGCGAGTCCATGGCGAGCAAATATGCAATAAATGTTATTGTGAATATCATTCCCTAATCTGAAATGAAGAATAAATAATTTGCATAATAGGTCCCTTAGTACAATTAGGGTTATGTACCATGGCCATATTAACGATCATACAGTTGTTGATTCAACAATCGAATCGAAGAGGCTAGTGCTTAGATGAATATCTAAAGAGTTAGATTGAGGACTCATCAAGTACCGTCAAATGATTGTTAAGAGATGATCTCCAGCCTGAGTAGGAGATGGCAATCCTTTCCTCTACATAGTATTAGAGATTCAGAGGTGTTAGATAAGTTAGGTCAAAGAGTTGACTTAACAAGCGAGATAACCAAAGTCCTATATCATATGATGTCATGATACATGCACACATCCTCTGACTGGAGACTGATGTGTTACTATATGTCTGAGTATGTACAATTTGCAGACTAATAGGTTGATGACCTAATCAAGGTCTATACACCGACGCGCTGGTGTGCACGTAAGGGCATATGAGTAATACGATCTCTCAAATGGATCATACAGGTTCAGTTGCTAAATCGGGAGACATGAACTCACTCATGAGATATTGGGAAGAATCAAATTCCGTGCACGGTCGTCTCGCTTTGGAAGCTTGGCTGAATTTGTAGGTTTGATATGTACTTTTGGAAAGTATATGATCAAGACCTTGATATGATATATGATTTTGGAAAGTATATGATCGATACCAACTCCCAATGATCGAATGAGAAACTTACTGATAAAAACCCTGAAGTAGATAGTATAAAGTTGATCTAATACTTCGGGTTTATTCTGAGTCTTCCTGTATGCAGGATGTACATGTACTGGAAATACCTGAGGGTGATGTGATCAAAAACGATTGTATAACCATGATGCTTCCATTCCTAGGGAGTGATGAAACAGGTCTGAATTTTAGTGTCTCCTCTCAGTTGAGAAGTGATCTGATCTTGGTCCAAATGTTGGACATTGATATGAATGTGATTCAGATGCAATGAGAAGATTAGATTTGCGGTCTTGATTTAATCAAGCATCTATGAGAGGCCCCGATTTGGATTTGAGATATGATCTCAATAACCAAGTCACTATACGTGGAACAATACAATCGCCATGTCCATATCTCCAAGTATCTACGGAGAAAGCATATTATCCTTCAATGGGTTCAGGGTAATTTCATTGTTGACATTATATATCTGAGCATTGAGAAAATTGATAATTAAATGTGACTTAATTATCACGAGTAATATGAATTTGATTCATATTATAAAGAGAGTTATCTAAGATAATTAAATGTGATTTAATTATATGTGAATAATATGAATGTGATTCATATTATTTGAGAATAAGAGAATAGAGATCCAAGATGATTAGATGCGATTTAATTATCATGGATATGAATAATGTGGATAGCAATATCCATATTAGTCATATATATTATAAATGTGATTTATAATATATAAGAGAGAGATATTTGTAATTTATATTTGTTAATTAAATGTTAATGTAAATTGGATTCACATTGAACATTGAATTGAAAATGTAATTTATATTTTATATTGGGTTGTGAATATGATTCACAAAATTTTCAATGGCAAGATTACAAAGTCTACAAAATAATTGTGAATTATTTTTATAGAATAATTTGCATCAAAAGTTGTTGCATAATTTTGGATATTACAATATAGAGATGAGAGCCACCTTCCATGTATATGGAGTGGATGGCCACCACTCCTATTAGGAATATGTAGTCGTCCCCTCCTTCCAACATGGAACGAGGCACTATCTCTCCTATGATCTCCAAGAGATCCTGATTTAATTTGGTGATTGAATTATATTTATTTATCAATATATATTTAATCTAAATTAAATTAATTGTTGTTGGTTTTCACCAAGACAAATCTTAGCCATTAAAATATACACAATCAATGAGAGCCATTGGAATTGTGTTGTCCATGGATTGAGATCCATGGATCCCAAAATATTATAAAAGGAGAAGCACCCCTTTGCCCTTCTTTACACATACGAGAATGTAAGTTTCTCTTCCTCTCTTTCTCTCCCTACACTTCTACTCTCTCTCTCTCTCATGTGACCGTCCACCACAGATGCCCTAGAGAGATTCTCCATCGCCGCAGTGTCGTCGTTATGTTGCCCGATCATTTGCTCGTGGATCTCCGTCTCCTTCAATGCTCCTCGCTCGTGAAGAAGACGTTGGATCTCGTGTGTCAAGATCAGGAGATCCGCCGCTTGGATCATCAACATGGATTGCGAGAAGCACGTGTTTCATCAACACGCTCGTAAGCGTCTCCTCAGTTGGATCAGACTTGAGACAGGAGGTCTCTTCATTTAGAGACTCGATCGCAACCACGCTTCAAGAGGTAATCCTATTACTTGTTTGTGGTTTAGACAAAATGATCCAAGAAGTGTTCTTGGCTCATGTGGTTTCATCACATAAAAAATTTTAATTTCCGCTGCATAGAACAACCAGTACGACTAGTGGTTCTTCGTCGTATTCGATGCCATGCTCATGCTTCCGTGATGCGCTTGAGGATTTATATCATATCCTTCAAGTGGTATCAGAGCCTTAGGTTGGAAGGTTTTGGATGCGATCCATGAATTGAGGATGACTTGGGTTTGTTAGGGTTTGCGAAAGTTTTCCCGCATTTTATTTTCGCATCTCTGTTTTGAGATTATTTTAGGAACTGTTTAAATTGTTTAAACACGAAAATAATAATTTTATTTTGTCTCTCATTAAATAAGGAAACCGTAGGATCTGAATTTACGTAATTTGGTTCCGTATGCTCGAGATATGATCATTTTAGTGAACATGTATCCACAGTTTCGAGGACTGCTTATCTTAACGTAATTAAAGTGTTAATTGCGGATTTGAAACACTTTGAAATACATGCAAATCACTTAGGTTCTGATGTAAATCAAATTAGCAAACTTTAGAAACTTATTTTTCTTTATTTGAATTTAAATTGATTGCGATATGGTATTTTTAGTAAGTGAGGGTCACTACTGGAAATACTTTCCTAATCAAGAACCTAGTGATTGTCATTTAATCAATTAGTGAAATTAAATTGTTTAATTACCTGGAATAATTGTGCATAAATATTTGTGAAATATTTGATGATAATTATTTCCTTAAATGACATTGCCTTAACCAATATTTGATTAGATGTGATCTAGATCACTAATTGTTTACATGATCTACATGATCTACATTCCAACAAATATGTTGCTTGAATAGGATTTGGGATTTGTTTAGCAAATCTCATTATAATGTTAATCAAATTTTTTTGATTATTATTATATGGTATAGTTTCGATTGAATAACCGATGATCATCTCAAGTACAAAGTGATCTATTTTGCATTACCTTTCCCGAAGTGGATATGGTGTCTAGTCGGGGAGCGTTGGGGTAGCAGGTTGCACCGTCTGCGGTCTGTCCCACTCCCGTCGGTACTGGCCATGACATCGGGTAGGGTTATTATAATTCTTAAGAAATCATGATGTATTTCTAATTATTAATATTCGAAATAATACGTATATGAGATAATACCATAATTCAAGTAACATTTAAGAATGTTCGTTGGATATTAATTGGATCATTAATTTAATATGATTAGATTAATTGGAATCCAATTAAAAATTAAGACACTCTATTATAAATAGATGTGTTATTTTCCTTGGAAGAATTAATCATAATGAATATGATTCATAATGATTAATTAGAATTTGAATATGATATGAAGGATCACATAAGTGACATCCATGGTCTCCCATCAAGGCGAATGGTTCCGTCACCATATATTGTATGTAGGAGACGCATGTACGAAGTGACAGCTCCTGCATACAATCCAGTTGGATCGGGCTCTTCGATTCTCGAAAGAGTAAGGACGTACGCGTAGTGACCCCAATATCGGGTCCTCATATTATTGGTGCGATATTGGATTGTGCATAGCGAGTTGTATTCCTGTTGACGGTTGGTTCAACTAATGATGGGTCAACATCGCCTTAGGGGTGGTAGGCCCGGGTGTTAAATATCGAATCGGGAGATGCAAATTGGACTTGCAATGTGGAATGTATTCCCCTTTCTTTTTATCAGAGTCACAGGTTCTCATATTATTAGGATGTGACAAAGATAAGGAAGGAGATCCCAGATCTTGCTGAGATATAATGGTAAGCATATCTCTTACATTGAAAGTGATTAAGGGAATGAACTTTCAGTGTTGACAAGGGAAGATAATTTTGATATAAAAATTCCTAAATCAAAGTAAAATATGTATATATAAATATATACATTTATGCAAATTTATTATTTTAAATAATCCTTCGTTAAACCTACTCAATACTATACTCAATAATAACCAGTATGATATCATGGATTGGACCTATGATCCGGATATTGTACTTGCAGTTGGACACATATTGTATGTGGTTGCAATGTGCAAGTTTCCTCATAATAATGAGGAATGACAATTAAATAGACAATAGATCTACAACCCTAGGGTTTGTATGTCTCTATAGTCTTGATATCATTAAATGTACTTTGGAAGTGGCATGTCGATGATGATCATAATTGTCAATTAATCCTTATAAAAATTTAAGAAGATATTCTGGCATACATATGTGCTCTTGACATTTATCATGAATGACATGGTTCACTGCATCATGCAGAATGGTAGCACTACAAGTAGGGTTGGCTATTGAGTCACGGATCGAAGAACCAGGCTTGGGCTCGGCTCGATAAGAGCTCGTGAGATTGGCTCATTAAGCTATTGAGCTGAGCTCGAGCCAGATTTTTGGGCTCGATAGCTTATCGAGTCGAGCCGGAGCCGAAACCAGTCAGCTCGATAACTCAATAACGGGCTCGATAAGGAATATATATATATATATATTCTTTTTGTGAAACTACAATGATTTTTATTTTTATTTGTATTAGTTTTGCAACATTGTTAATGGTGGATTATGTGTTTATGTTGTTTATGTAACAACAATGTTGGGTGGACTATGTTGTAGACTTGGATTTATAACTTTTACCTATGTTAATATAGGTTATAGTTAGATATTTAGTATTTTTTTTCTTTTTTATTAACATGAAGAATGTTACAATATATATTATAATTTAACTTCTATATACAACCTGGATGGTGGCCTACTGGTAAGGTGGATGATATTTAAAAAGGAGGTCTCGGGTTCGAGCTCAGACAAAACACTTTTTCACCCAAAAAAAATCTATTTCCTTAACGAGCCTGAATAGGCGCAAGCCCAAACCAGGCTCGATAAAAGGCTCGGGCTCGATAAAGGGCTCGGCTCAAGACTTATCGAGTCTGAGCTGGCTCGATAAGGGCTCGAGCCCACCGAATTTGAGCCCGATCGAGCTCGAGCCCGAGCCTAGCCCTGGCTCGGCTCGTTAGGCTCGATATCCAGCCCTAACTACAAGAGATGATGTATTCAAAATGTTTGAATACCTACCTGAACCAATGTTTTAAGAGTCTAGATGGATGTAGACATGATGAGTGTCATCATTCTATTATCTATACTCTAGTCATTAATGAAGCTTCATGATATTCATAATGTATGAATTTAATGAAGCATGTATAAATGTTGAAATGCTCGTACATTGAATTCTTTTGAATTTAACAACAGAGTTACCTTAGTCTTAGCAATGGTTGTTTATAGATAAATGGAGCGCAGTGGAAGCTTGGGTCAGACCCAAGATGAGAAGGATAGTCAAAGAGTTGTCTGTACTTCTATGACTTCCATATGACATCCAAAGAGTTGGATGAATGCCAATACTACAATAAGTTGATGTGTTGATAGTATGAATATCAAATCCATCTAGAATCCTTAGAAAAGGAATCGGATAGTACATCAGAATAATCTACATATAATCATTGAAATTGACTTACTTTTGATAAGATAAAGTCTAATAATTGTATCTCAATCTTCTATTGACACTTTCAATTGGTTACATATGTATTAGAATATTAGAAATTTGATCTTAAGGTTTAATGGGCATCCATGTTGGAAGTGCAATTGTTGCAACAATTTCCATTGGATCAATATACTTCATATTTTCAGTGGGAGCCCTTAGTCTTAGAGAATGTCTCTGTGACCTGTATATTAGAATACACTCATAGTTTATTTCTAAATGTTGGAAATAAACATGAATTCTGGAATAAACCTATCATAGAGAGTTATGATGGATATATTTCAAATAGTAATCTAACATCTAGTGGACTCGGTAAATTAGAAAATTAATGAATGGTTCATTAAGATTTCTAATACTGAAAATTAAACCTTAAAAGATCAATAGGAGGATAAAGATCATTTGACAATGATCTGGCATCATGTTTTGGACATATGTCTGTTGATGAGATCAATGGACAAGTAAGAGATGAAACTTTGGAATGTCTAAAATTTCAAAACTTGCATACTTATGAATATTGTATTCAAAGTAAGATGTCCAATACACCCTTTTTTGGGAAAGGTGTAAAATGTCAAGGTATTCAGGACCTCATACATATTGATGTATCTGAATCATCTATATCATAGTAAACATTATGGATATGTGATATCTATTGGTGATTATGTATGATATGAGATTTCTCCTCTTCACCTAAGAAACCTTTGAAATGTTCAAAGATTTCACGATTTTGGTTTAGAACCAAAGTTTGAAGGAAGATGAAATGAATTTGATCTAACCAAGGTAGCTTGTACCTATTAGATGAATTCATGGTATACTTTATGGAGAAAGGAATATCATTCCTATCTCACTCCTCCTGATAAACCCAAACTCAATAGAGTTGTAGGGAGATACAATTGGATCATGTGTGACATGATTTGATCAATGATGAAATTTAGCATATTTTCCTCTTAGTTTCCTGATATATATGTAGTAGAGACTACATTATATATCCTTAATAAGATTCCATGAAAGTAACTGGAATCTAGCACCTGAGAGTGCTACTTCATTAGGAAAATAAAGGATGGTATTGGATTCTTTGTGACCTTGAGATTCTTAAAAGATGTCATCTCTGAGAATGTTATTCTCAGAGGATTGAGACTCTTGAGAATCAAGATGAAAATGAAGTAAAAGAACTCATTGAATATTGATATGATAATGAGGCTCCTGAAATCAGAAACTAAAAGGACAATTAAAGATGAAACACTAATATTTCTTCAAATGAGTTTGAGGATATACTCCATGTGTCGATTAAGTCATGACAATGATCGGACTTCATGTAATGAAGCTCCTGAGGATCATGACATGGAAAGATGGATGTTAACAATAAGGTCTAAAGTAGACTTCATATACAAAAGTTGTATATGGACCCTCGATGATCCACCTATAAGGGTAAGACCCGTTAAGGTGTAAATGGGTCTTCAGGAGAAGAGGGAACCTTATGAGAAGGTAGAGACCTTCAAAGCACGGTTCGTAGCCATGAGCTACACACCGGAAGAGAAGACATCGCTTGCGATAAGACTTGCTCTTCAATGACCATGCTTATACTCATCATACTTTTGCTAACTATAGCTACACAACTTGACTTTGATATCAATGAGATGAAAGTCAATATTGCATTCCTCTATGATTATCTCTCTGAGGTCATTCACATGAAGTAGCCCCAAGGCTTCATGGTTGAGGAAAGCAAGATATGAAAACTAAAGGAATCCATGTATGGACTCAAATAAGCTTCTTGAAGTTGGACCATAAGATTTGATGAAATTATAAATGTTATGATTTCAGATAGAATCTTGATGAGCCATGTGAAGCTTAGTGGGAGTGCCTTTGTGTTCATCATGCTAAATGTAGATGATATCCTAATCATTTAAAATGATATAAGTATAATAATAAGTGTTTTATAAAATTGGTTGTTCCATAACTTGAGATATGATCTCAAGGATGCCTCTTGGATCTTAGTTCTGAAGGTTCGGAAGCAAAGAGAAGAGGGTATTGGGACTGTCACAATAGTAGTACACCTTGAACATGTTCCATTTTTTGGAAAATTCCAAGAAAGGCTTCCATCCCTTAAGATATAATATTGACCTATCTAAAGGGATAGCACCTCAAAGAGTTGAGGAAGTGAATGCTAGAACTTCTTGCCCTTGTGCATCAGTTACGAGAAGCTAAGTGTATGTTAGATGTGTACAAAAGCCAGATATCTACCATGCAGTGGGAGTAGTAAAGAGTTGCTAATCCTACTATGGAGAGAAAACACTTGATTGCAGTAATAACAAAATATTCATAGATGACAAGATTTTTTTGAGATAGTGATCTCAAAGTCTTATCTTCAAAAACTTAAGACTTTATAGATAGAGATCTAAAAGGTCTTAACTGTGGATACCTTAAGAGATAGTGATTTCCAGAATAAGAGTATTCTGATAAGAATTATAGAAATACTGGTTACGATAATTATTAAGCTGTACTGTCAAGGACACTGTAACTAACAAGATTGAGTATTGGTTGCATAAGATGCAACATTTGCATTAGATGCGAGCACTGTTACTAGGGATATGCAAGTGGCCTAAAAGGACTTGGCGTAGTCTCGCGGGAACAGAGTGACTGACCCGCTTACCTAGATATTTTCTAAATAGCCTATGATTGTCACATGAGTGTGGGTTTAAATGATTTGCCCATAATGGCTCTTTGGGCTAGTGGGAGATTGTTGGACATGCGAGCCCAGACGAGCCATTATGCAATAATGTTATTGAGAATATCATTCCCTAATCTGAAATGAAGAATAAATAATTAGCATAATAGGTCCCTTGGTACAATTAGGGTTATGTACCATGGCCATCTAAATGATCACACAGTTGTTGATTCAATAATTGAATCATAGAGGCTGGTGCTTTGATGAAAATCTAAAGAGTTAGATTGAGGACTCATCAAGTACCATTAAATGATTGTTAAGAGAAGATCTCCAGCCTGAGTGGGAAATGGCAATCCTTTCTCTTTTAGGCTGATATCTAACCGACCTATTGATGTAGGTCCTCTTCAGAGGAATAGAGATTCGGAGGTGTTAGATAAGTTAGGTCAAAGAGTTGACTTAACAATATCAAGATAACCAAAGTCCTATATCATATGATGTCATGATACATGCACACATCCTCTGACCGGAGAATGATGTGTTACTATATGTCTGAGTATGTACATTTGGCAGACCAATAGGTTGATGACCTAATCAAGGTCTATACACCAGCGCGCTGGTGTGCATGTAAGGGCATATGACTAATACGATCTCTCAAAGGGATCATACATGTTCAGTTACTGAGCCGGAAGACATGAGCGCACTCATGAGATATTGGGAAGAATCAGATTCTATGCATGGTCATCTTGCTTTGGAAGCTTGACTGAATTTGTAGGTTTGATATATACTTTTGGAAAGTATATGATCAAGACCTAGGTATGATATATGCTTTTGGAAAGTAAATGATCGATACCAACTCCCAATGATCAAATGAGAAACTTACCGATAAAAACCATGAAATAGATAGTATGAAGTTGATCTAATACTTCGGGTTTATTCTTAGTCTTCCAGTATGTAGGATGTACAGGTATTGGAAATACCATAGGGTGATGTGATAAAAAACAATTGTATAACCATGACGCTTCCATTCCTAGGGAGTGATGAAACAGGTCTGGATTTTAATGACTCCTCTCAGTAGAGAAGTGATCTGATCTCGGTCCAAATGTTGGACATTAATCTGAATGTAATTCAAATGCAATGAGAAAATTAGATTTGCGGTCTTGATTTAATCAAGCATATTTGCAAGGTCTGCGATATGGATTTGATATATGATCTCAATATCCAAGTCTCTATACGTGGAACAATACAATCGCCCTATCCTTATCTCCAAGTATCTGCGGAGAAAGCGTATTATCCTTGAATGGGTTTAGGATAATTTCATTGTTGACATTATATATCCGAGCATTGAGAAAATTGATAATTAAATGTGATTTAATTATCATGAGTAATATGAATTTGATTCATATTATAAAGAGAGTTATCTAAGATAATTAAATGTGATTTAATTATCAAAGATGTGAATAATATGGATGTGATTCATATTATTTGAGAATAAGAGAATAGAGATCCAAGATGATTAAATGTGTTTTAATTATCATGGACATGAATAATGTGGATAGCAATATCCATATTAGTCATATATATTATAAATGTGATTTATATTATATAAGAGAGAGATATTTGTAATTTACATTTGTTAATTAAATGTATACGTGAATTGCATTCATATTGGATATTGAATTGAAAATGTAATTTATATTTTATTTTGGGTTGTGAATATCATTCACAAAATTTTCAATGGCAAGATTGCAATGTATACAAAATAATTGTGAACTATTTTGTAGAATAATTTGCAACAAAAGTTGTTGCATAATCTTGGAGATTACAATATAGAGATGAGAGCCACCTTCCATGTATATGGAGTGGACGACCCCCACTCCTATTAGGAATGTGTGGCCGTCCCCTCCTTCCAACATGCAAGGAGGCACTCTCTCTCCTATGATCTCCAAGAGATCTTGATTTAATTTGGTGATTGAATTATATTGATTTATCAATATATATTTAATCTAAAATAAATTAATTGTTGTTGGTTTTTACCAACACAAATCTTAGCCATTAAAAGAAACACAATCAATGAGAGCCATTGGATTTGTGTTGTCCATGGATTGAGATCCATGGATCCCAAAATATTATAAAATGGGAGGCACCCCTTTGCACTTCTTTACACATATGAGAATGTAAGTTTCTCTTTCTCTCTTTCTCTCCCTACATGTCTACTCTCTCTCTTGTGGCCATCCACCATGGATGCCCTAGAGAGATTCTCCGTCGTCACGGTGTCGTCATTATGCTGCCCGATCATTTGCTCATGGATCTCCGTCTCCTTCGGTGTGCCTCGCTCGTGAAGAAGACGTCGAATCTCGTGTGTTGAGATCAGTAGATCTGCCACTTGGATCATCAACATGGATTGCGAGAAGTATGTGTTTCATCAACATGCTCGCAAGCATCTCCTCCGTCGGATCGGACTTGAGACAGGAGGTCTCTTCGTTTAGAGACTCGATCGCAACCACACTTCAAGAGGTAACCCTATTACTTGTTTGTGGCTTAGACGAAACGATCCGAGAAGTGTTCTTGGATCATGTTGTTTCGTCACATAAAAAATTTTAATTTCCGCTGCATAGAACAACTAGTATTACTACTTGTTCTTCGTCGTATTCGATATGATGCTCACGTTTATGTGATGCGCTTGAGGATTTATCTCATATACTTCAAGAAGCACCATTACTTCAAAAATTCGAGCGATAGACAAGGTAGCTACAGACTGGGTCTTTGTCTCTAATCCTTAGCGGGTCATGCCTCACTCATGGGAGGGGTTTTGGTTCTCTCCTAAGGTACCTGAAAATAATGAGGGCTTTATGAACCCAAGACGGTGATAGTCCATTACATATTTTAATTAAGGTCAAAGTTTATTTAATAAACTCCTTGTTTTAATTTTTGGTTTTTCACTTTTTTGGACCTTTTTGCAGACAAGATCCTAACATTTTTGTAGATTTTCATTTAAGTCCTTAGGTGCTCAAAATCAGAGGAAGATAGGAAAAAATCCATGCAATTCGATTCGATGGTGGAAATCTCACCATTGAATCTAATGATGCATGAAGAGTTAGAGGACTTACCGTGCTTCCCAGTTCTCTCCATGCGGTATGCAAAATAGAATTTTAAGCTTTTATCTATATGGCGGTGAGTGAAGAACCCTTAGTTACCCTTCTTAATTCAACCAGATTAAAGGTTAAATATATTGATGTTCATTGTAGTCGGGTAAAGTCGGATTGTTCAAAAACCACTTTGATTAATTGTCAATTAAAATCTAGTGGCAAAAATTTTATTTATTTAACTTGTGGCAAGCCCAAGGTCGAACTCAGGGAGGTAGCTTTTTTCTTAGATTAATTTGAAGTCAATTCCAATGTTAGGTTTTCAAGAGAGTATTTTTATGGTTTTTTATGCAATTAATAAAATGCGATGCAATTCAAGCCAAATTTGAAGATTAAAATGTGAAGTATAGTAAAATTTAGTCCATAAATTATGAAACTTGGTCCAAATGTTGAATGCAATGAAATTAAGCTACTACATTTTTTGGAATTTTTCGACTCTAAATAGATTAATTATGAATTAAAAATAAATGCATGATGGTTTTCGCAAAATTAGTTTTAATAAATACCAAATTTAATCATTTTCAGATATAGAAATTATCCTAGATATTTCTTTTGAGATGATTACAGGAAAATTACTAGACCTCGAAAATGATTAATTTTGGACCTATTAAAAATCAATTAAGCAAAAGTCCAATTAATATATTAAGGCCTCTTTATGCGTGCAAATGATGTGATTTTTGGATATAATGGAGAACTACTCAAACTAGTCCTATTTCAATTTTTTGTGATTTTTGGAGCAACAAGCAATTTAATAGTCAATTAAAAGCATATAATGGGAAAAATATAATGCTTGCCACTAAAAGAATTATATTAAAATCTTAGAAGCTCACAAAAAATATAACAAGGATGCACAATGATAAAGCTGAAGGATATGGTTAGATCCTCAAGCGCATCACGGAAGCGTGATCGTCGCATCGAATACGACGAAGAACGACTAGTCGCACTAGTTGTTCTATGCAGCGGAAATTAAAAAAATTTTCTTGCGACGAAACCACATGATCCAAGAACACTTCTCGGATCGTTTCGTCTAAACCACAAACAAGTATTAGGTTTACCTCTTGAAGCGTGGTTGCGATCAAGTCTCTAAACAAAGAGACCTCCTGTCTCAAGTCCGATCCGACGGAGGAGATGCTTGCGAGTGCGGGGATGAACCGCGTGCTTCTCGCAATCCATGTTGATGATTCAAGCGACGGATCTCCTGATCTCGACACACGAGATCCGATGTCTTCTTCACGAGCGGGGCGCACCGAAGGAGACGGAGATCCACGAGCAAACCATCGGGCAGCATAACAATGATGCCGCGACGATGGAGAACCTCTCTAGGGCATCCATGGTGGACAGCCACATGAGAGAGATGGAGAGAGGACGTGTAGAGAGAATGAGAGAGAGAGAGAGATTTGTTGCCTCAACTTATGTGTGTAAAGAAGAGCAATGAGGTGCCTCTCCTTTTATAGGGTTTTGGGATCCATGGATCTCAATCCATGTGTCAACACAAATCCAATGGTCCACATCAATTTGTGTTTCTTTCAATGGTCATGATTTGTTGCTAAAAACACAACAACAATTAATTTAATTTAAATTAAATATATGTTGATAAATCAACACAATTTAATTACAAAATTAAATCATCAATACATGGAGATAATGAAAGGAGAGAAAGCCTCCTTCCATGTGGAGAGGGGGGACGACCTCCCTTTCCTAATGGGAGTGGTGGCCGTCCACCCTCCTCCATTAGGAAGGTGGCTATTTCACCTTTTATGTAATCTCCATTATTTGCAACAACTTTTGTTGCAAATTATTTCATAAAAAATAAATCCAATTTATTTTGTCAACATTGCATTCATGCCATTGAAAAATTGTGAATCACATTCACAACCCAAAACAAAATGTAAATTACATTTTCAATTTGATGTCCAATGTGAATCCAATTCACATTAACATTTAATTAACAAATGTAAATTACAAATAGCTCTCTCTTATATATTATAAATCACATTTATAATATATATGACTAATATGGATATTGCTATCCACATTATTCATATCCATGATAATTAAATCATATTTAATCATCTTGGATCTCTATTCTCTTGTGTCCAAATAACATGAATCACATTCACATTATTTACATCTTTGATAATTAAATCTCATTTAATTATCTAAGATAACTCTCTTTATAATATGAATCAAATTCATATTACTCATGATAATTAAATCACATTTAATTATCCATTTTCTCAATGCTCGGATACATATATCAACAATAGAATTATCCATGAACTCCTTCAAGGATAATGCGCTTTCTCCGCAGATACTTGGAGATAAGGACAGGGCGATTGTATTGTTCCACGTATAGTGACATGGATATTGAGATCGTATCTCAAATCCAGATCGCGGGCCTCCCATAGATGCTTGATTAAATTAAGACCGTAAATCTAATCTTCTCATTGTATCTGAATCACATTCAGATCAATGTCCAATACTTGGACCAAGATCAGATCACTTCTCTACTGAGAGGAGTCACTAAAATCCAGACCCATTTCAACACTCCCTAGGAATGGAAGCGTCATGGTTATACAATCGTTTATGATCACATCACCCTCAGGTATTCCCAATACCTGTACATCCTGCATACTGGAAGACTCAGACTAAACCCGAAGTATTCGATCAACTTTATACTGTCTACTTCATGGTTTTATCAGTAAGTTTCTCATTCGATCATTGGGAGTCAGTATCGATCATATACTTTCCAAAAGCATATATCATACCTAGGTCTTGATCATATACTTTCCAAAAGTATATATCAAACCTACAAATTCAGTCAAGCTTCCAAAGCGAGACGACCGTGCGCACGGAATTTGATTCTTCCCAATATCTCATGAGTGAGCTCATGTCTTCCGGTTCAGTAACTGAACCTGTATGATCCCTTTGAGAGATCGTATTACTCATATGCCCTTATATGCACACCAGCGCGCCGGTGTGTAGACCTTGATTAGGTCATCAACCTATTGGTCTGCCAAGTGTACATACTTAGACATATAGCAACACATCTGTCTCCGGTCAGAGGATGCGTGCCTATATCCTGACAGCATACGATATAGGACTTTGGTTATCTCGATCTCGTTAAGTCAACTCTTTGACCTAACTAATCTGACACCTCCGAATCTCTATTCCTATGCAGAGGACCTGCATCAAGAGGTCGGTCAGATATCAGCCTTCAGAGATAAGGATTGCCATCTCCTACTCAGGCTGGAGATCATCTCTTAACAATCATCTGACGGGGCTTGATGAGTCCTCAATCTAACTCTTTAGATATTCATTCAAGCACCAGCCTCTATGATTCAATAGTTGAATCAACAGCTGTATGATCATCAAGATGGCCATGGTACATAACCCTAATTGTACTAAGGGACCTATTATGCAAATTATGTATTCTTCATTTCAGATTAAGGAGTGAATTGCAATAACATTTATTGCATAATGGCTCGCCGTGGGCTCGCATTTCCAACAAAAGCTTGAGATGTTCTGCAACATGCAATTTTTGGAATTAATAAATGATGCTAAATGGGTGCGTAAATAAACATGCAAACACGGAGGTATAAATGAAAAAAAGAAACGAAATTGATTAAAATAGAAACATGCTTATAGGACTGGAATGCAATTACCTATGATGGTGAGGGTATGGATGCAGATTCTCCAGGGGACCATGTGCACCTCATGTGATGTTACTTGCGAGGACTTGACTACAATTTCCAAAACCAGCAGGGGGACGACTGCAAATTAACCAGACGTCACGTAATAGAGACACGTAAGGTGTAGGCTCGGGTGTTATGCAGGTTTGGATATGCTTCGACGTAGCTTCGGGATTAGCCTCAGCTTCAGATGTAGATCGGAAGGGCTAGAGGCTCAGGACTGCTTCGATAAAGGCTCAGGAGTTCTAAGCCTAAAGCATCAGAGAAGAGGCTCGGAGCGGCTACGTGGCCTCCTGTGGTCCGTCAGATCAAGAGGATCCAACGATAGCTGTGGGTCCTGGAAGAGGGCAACGTGGTGCGTTGTGGGCCGTCCGATCAAGATGATCGGGAGGTATCTGCACATCAAGTTCTTCGACTCCGTCGCCTCCTTCGGTCGAGTTGGTTGTGCTCCGGCATGGACCTCCTAACCCTGTCGTCTTCTATCGTGCTCGGGGCAGGCTCAAGGCAACTCTGGGATGGTTGTATATCATCATTGAAGCTCGATGGGGCTGCTGGTCATCCTGGAAGAGGCGGGCAAAGCTAGTATGTTGTAGTAGGAGCTCGCCAAAGAAACTCCGGTAAGGGGTCCGACTAGTGACGAAGATGGCACCTGCAACGTTAGCGATATGCCAAATTATGGTACGTGTGTTCTCGTGGAGTAAGTGGGGGGTTCAAGGCTTTGCAGGGCGAAAAGGTAAACGACCGACGTGCTCCTCCGCCGTGAGGGGCAGAGCAGTGGTTGGAGGTGGAGATGGTTTGGAAATACAAGCAGAGTGTTGCGCGAAGATGGTAGCTCCCATGCGAAGCTTGATCGAAGGTCAGTTGAAGGTGATATTGAGTGAGGATGTTAGAAAAATTTAGAGAAGATCATAGGGAAGAAGAGGAGGACCAAAGAAGAAGATGAAGAAGTTTCCTGGGAATTGGGGTTCTAATTGAGCCGTTGGTTATCTCTCTAAGGCAGCAAGGGCCTGAGCTCAAGTAGTTTGACGGTGTAGCATCTCACGATGAGTTCGCCGTGCATCTTGCCGGAGAAAATCCTATGTCGTTGCTCGACTTCTGGACAAATCTCTGTCACAGATCAGAGGTGTAGAGCTAAATGGTCTCTCGTTTAAGGGCAGATAAGGCTGAAGGTAGCCGGAGGTGATGTATTTATAGAGACAAGATGGAGACTCCGGTGATGGGGGTTATGGTTTACGTAGATTATGGAGCGAGAGAGAGAAGAGAGAGACCGTCATGGGGTGAGTGACGACTCGCAAGGATGAGGGAAGAGTGGGGTCGGTCGTGGAGTGATTATCGAGTGGGTATGCTGGCTGGAGAAACGAGGGAAATGGAAATGGAGGAGAGGCTGCGTGAGGTGGGGTGACGTAGGCGAGGGAGTTCAGAGGTATACGAAGTTGTCTTGGTCTTTGGATGTTGTGATCCAACGGCCAAGAAAGGTGCTATTTAAAGGCCTGGATAAGATCCCAGGTGGTACGATCGGGTGGTCGAGGTAGGCACCATGTGTCAAGCTATGGGGAAGGCACTGAAGGACGGTGGAGATTGCATCAGGGATTGACGAATCTCGTATTCATCACTCTAAATCTCATTTATTAAGCTCCAAACCCTCAAATCAACAGCATTCTTGCATCTATTCTGCATATTTAGCATTTAGTGCATGATTTCATAAGAATCGCATTTTAGCACAAAAAACTGCACAAAATAAGAAGCCAAAAATCCATGCCAAAAATGACCTGACTTCCCGGATATTTAACTCATTCATCTAACTCCGACTGACTCAAAACCACTTCCACTATGTACATATCACTAACAAGAATAAAGGAAAAATAAAAAAAAACTAACCCAAATAAGGGGACCAAAACCCAAACCCTAATTTCAGGATTTTCCAACTAAAACCCTCGTATCTCCCTCATCCAGTGTCCGTTTTAATCCTACTCACTTTTGAAATAATGTACATTCAATTATCTTCAAAACAAGACCAAGTCAAGTGAATCGGAGCTCATATGTGAAAAATGGGTTTTGGGCCTCTTTTGTATATTGTGTATTTTAGCGGTTTTTGACCTAATATTTTACGTACATATTTTCTTAATTAATAAAATCCAAAAAAATATATTAAGGTGTCTTTATTTATCTTTGATTTTACTGTAATTTTTCCAGATTTTTATCTAATCTAAAAATGATATAAAAATTACGAAACTCCAAAATCAAGGTATTCTAGTACATGGGATACCCCAAAAATACCACTTTGTGCAAATGATCGATTTTGGTTTTGATGTCTTCATGAATGTTGTAGATCTCATCGAGTCGAGCATTTTTATGAAGAAACTTTTTCGATCCGAGGTCATTTACTATTTGTTCTTGATTTTACAAGATAATTAAAATTCGAATTTTCTGGTGCTGACACGTGGCAGCACCTGGTGCCGCCACGTGTCAGCCCATTTTTAAGATATTTTTAATATCATTTAAAAAAAATAAAAAAAAATTATAATTTACAAGTGCGTCGCACGTGCCTCCTCCTCACACCCCTTTGCGTGTCACTTGTCAACATCGTGGCCGTCCGATCTCGGCCGATCGGACGGCCACTGCTCGTCTTCCCCATCAGTTCCTCCCCCTTTGGAAACACCACCGCCGCCCCATGATTTTCTCTGGCCTCCTCGCCGCGAATCGCAGACCGCCGTCGTTCGTATCCCGCACCTCCGATCAGATCTCTGTTCCCGATCATCCCCGATCTCGACCCCAATCAAATCCCTAACTCATATTACTTCCTCCTCCGGCCAAAACCCCGCAAGCCTATAAAAGAAGCACCGTCGCCTCCTCCACTTCATCCGCCAATCCACATCCAAGGAGTTCCTTCTGGTCATGACAGCCAGTAAGCCTACCTCGCCGGCGTGATCCGAGGCCACCTCTCGCAGCAACACCTCCAGGCCGCCTGCTCTTGCTCCGGCGATCGGTCGTCAAGCCTATCTCCAGGTATACTCCTTCTCCCTCTCTCTATCTCTATATCTCTCTCTCTATCACTGTCTCTCCGCCTCACTACGCCGCCACAATCCATCACCGTCATTGACCAATGCTTCTTCGACAACTCCACCTCGACACCGCTCCACCGCATTCATCTACTGCGCCTCCGTTCCGACTCCACTGCCATCTTCTCTGGCCATCGTCGTCGACAACAACACCGCCGGGCGTCGACCCTCAACTCCAGACACCAGCAGCCGCCGGGGTTCTTCTTCGTCACCTGGCGCAGGAGCACGATTGCTCCGCCCTCCTGCTCAGCCGCGAAGCTCCTCCTCTGCTCAGCACCGTTCGCCTTCTCCGCCCCCTGCCGTGCACTCGCCCCTGCCTTGGCCGGCGAGCCTCGGCCATGCGCATCTGCCGCGCCACCGAGCGGCTAGCCCGAGGCCCTCCTCGCATGCGAGGCACGTGACGGGAGGGGACGACATCAGCCACACGTCACCCCTGGTCACGTGCTCCGCACGTGACCGGGGGTCAAATTGCTGGAGACCCCCCAGAAGGCCCCCAAATTTACGCATCAGCCCCCACCTCCAGAGGTCACGTGCCTAGCACGTGACCGTCTGGGAATTTTGCAGATCCTCCCCCTATCAGTATTGGTAATTACAAACAAGCCCCCTTTGCATTTTCATTTATTTATTTATATTGCATCTGTACCCCTGTGTTCCCTTGTGATTTTGGACCTTCTCTTTACATTATTTTATTAATCCAAAAATAGCATGATGTTTGTTAATTAATTCTCTACACTTTGACATGTTATGGGTATTTTTCTGATTGATGGTTAATTAATAAATAATTGTTTTGTGGAAATTTGCATATTTTACCCATTTCTGCTCTGAAATTCATAGTTGAATAACCATTGCTCTTAAAATCTCCGAAAAATCACTTATAGAAGAGTTAATTATTCTTAACATTGTGCCAAAAAAGATTTACATTTCATGCATAATCTGTCCTATAAAAATCATTTTGCATATTTTAGTATTTAATTTTTAATAGGCATTAAACCCACATTTTTAAGGTTTAGGATTTTTCTGAGATCAATTACCTTGTGATAGATCTTAGATAGTTTTGATCCTTGAACATAAGTAGATTTAGTATTTATTATAATTAAAATATTTAAATGCATTCTGTTTGCATTTAAAAATTCATAAAAAATTCATATTGTATCCAAAAATTCCAAAAAAATTATTGAGCATTCATATTTTTCGGACATCGTTTCATCGAAATTTACATTTTAGTCCCTAAAATAGGCCGAATTTGCATATTGCACCCTCTATTGCATTGAAAATTCTAAAAAAAGACTGCCTCGAAAACCGAACACGAACTTTGATTGACTTAACTCTAGGTTGTTCGTTTGCCTCCTTGTGATCGACCTTGGGACTTGCCCAAGTAAAATAAACATAAAACCACACGATTAAAAATTGAACAAAATATTTGTGGTTATTTTCTTGACCGGTTCCGATTGCCGTCTACAATGCACGATGCATAATTTTTACGCACTTCACGATAAAAACTTTTTAAACACGGCATTTTCGGACACGTCAGATGACGCTGTTGCCGGGGAGGCAAACGACTTAGTGTTTTGTCTTGAAAATTTTTGTTCGGTTTTCCGCATTCGGGTAGTCTGACCCCCGAATTTCGCTTTGTAAATTCCATTTGTTTTCCTGCAATTTATTTTCAGTACTTATTTTTCATATCTTTTTGAGTCACTCTCTTACATTTTTTCTCTTATTTTTCTTGCGAGGTACTTTGTATGTGGAGTGATTTTTCAAAAAGCCGACGCAACTTCACCGACTTTTGCAAAAACTGCAATTAATTTAAGATCGAGTCGAGTCGTGAGAGAGCGTAGAGTCTAGGTTTTTAATTCCTGCAATTTCTAAATTTTTGTGATTAATTGCTTATTTATAGCGGTGTCCGTTTGGACTCTCGCGTGTGTAGAAAGACTTCTGACTTTATTCTGTTGGTGTGTCGTGGCCTGTTTCACTCTCCGGTGAGGATGGGGCCCGACTTGAGTGGCGATTAGGATAGACCTGCACATACGACTCTCAGAGCATTTATATTTTCTTGCTTGTGCTTGTAGGATCTTAAGCCACACTGCACATTAACTGAGATGCACATAGATCGTTCAACTTAGCCAAATTTAAATCAATTCTTCCCGCTAATAGAACTTTCTGCTAGGGTGCGGTTTTCCATCGGCTTGCATTTCATTTAGAATAATTTTTAAATTCTGTCTAGCATCCCACATGGAGATTGTGAGGATTCACTGTAAGTCTTCTAACTGAGCATTCATCATAGTTTTCCGCGTGCATCGGCTTTTCCCAAATTCCTCTCTCTTGTTTTATAACATAACTTTAAAGGAAATTGGGACTGGACGGTAGACGTGTATTTGTGCTAATCTAATTTTTCAAGTTATCACCTCATTAAAATCGGGACTGCTAAATATAGTTGATCTTAAAGTACCAATAAAATCAAGAATTTCTGCGGGAGAGAAACCCCGACCTTGGATGTTCTATTTTTCTAAGTGAGCGAGAGACGACACTTAAGGCTAGAGCCCAAATCTGAGATTTCAGCTCGCTAACAAGATTGTCTTTTCACCATTTAGAATTGACAAGAAAATTGGTCGAACTCTTACGATCTTCACTGTGTGCGTTGATGAAACAAAATTTTGTATTGTGTTTGATCTGTGCGTAAAACTTAATACCTCATTAGTACTTAGATCAACATCCATACACCTCTTGATAATCTCTTGAATTCGAGAATGGAAAATTGTGGTAATTTCTGTTCGGACTTAGCGAACCCTTTTCTGACCACCACAAACTTTCCAGTCTCAAATACTCTGAACCACTCTTACTCAGAACCACCTTGGTTTCAGGGACACCTTCCCCTGGAACCCTCATCTTATAATTCTCTTCAAACTATTGACTCCTATTTTTCACAATCTGAAGGTGAAAAGAAGAACTCACAAAAAATGCCTCCAAAGAAGAACAATCCTGAAGATGACCAAAATGAAGATCCGATGCAAATGATTCTTGCAAGACTAACTGCATCCGAGCAGCAACAAAATTTGATGAGGGCACAACTAGAAAGAATGAATGTAGAGGAAGAACCACCAATGGAGGCTGCATACAATCCCGGGCAATATAGAGTCATAAATTACTTGCAGCCACCTCAGCCTGAGGTTCACCATGAACTGAAACCACACTTCATGAATCAATTACCACAATTTCATGGTAATTCAGATGAAGAACCTTATGAATTCTTGCGTGATTTTGAGCTAGTATGTTCTAATCAGAGGCACCCACAAGTCAACCAAGACTACATTCGTCTTACTGCTTTACCTTTCACCTTGAAGGGTAAGGTAGATTTTTGGGTGAAAAATTTGGGAGTGACGGTGACCACCTATGATAGGTTCAAGAACCTATTCTTAAAAAAATTCTACCCCTTGAGTCGAACCAATCAAATGAGGACTCGCATCACTAGTTTCTCTCAGATGCTGAATGAACCACTTTGTGATGCATGGGATAGATTTAAAGATCTGCTGCAAAAATGTCCCTGTCATGACCTAGATAATAACAACCTGGTCCAATCCCTCTATTCTGGCCTTAACCACGGGACTCAGGGTCTAGTCAGCGCTACCTGTGGAGGAAACTACACATCCCGAGGAGCTGATACCGTCAGGAAAATACTGGAGCAAATGGCAGAAACTAGCCGTTCACAAATCGCAAATAGAGCTTACACTGATTTACTGAACACCTATCAAGCCAAAGGAGGGAAACAAACTGTCGCAGAAATAGCAGAGGACTTGCTTCCCAATATGAACATCATCACAGACAAATAAACAGTGGTGGATCACATTAATAAAAGGGTGAATGACATCGACAACCGGCTCTCCCAGTTTCCAAAGCAAATGGAGTAACTCACTGAGAAGGTATCCAAGATAGGGATGCATACTGCACCTACGGTCCCGATTTATCATGTGCACCATGTCCAAGAGCAGTCAGGGTCTGAACAACCTCAACCATGGACTCAGTACCAATCCTATGTCCAACCTTCCCATCAGTCACCTCCTCCAACCGAGACATTCATAGAAGCCCAGCCTCTGACTTTTGAGATAAACGGCATCTGGTACACACAGGATAATACCCGACAGGGTAATCCGAGGGACCGTCAGCAATATCAGCGTCCACCCACCTTCTACAATGCCGCATTTCCCACTGCTCCACAACATAATCAGCCCTCGAGGCAGCAGCAACCACACGACCGTCAGAACCAACCTCAACAACATCATCAACAATATCAAGCTCCAAATCAAGCTTCTCGATCATCCAAACCTCCAGAAGACCCGGTTGATATCCAAAAACAAATGCTGGAGGAAATTCACAGCTTTCAGAATGAACTGTACGATCTACGGGTAGATGTTAATCGTCTATCCCGTTGGAAGGAAGAACAGACAGCCCCAGTCACAGCCATTCCCGCCCAAGTTCAAGCTAACCCCAATAGCTTGAACAAATCTCAATCATCTCAATACAATAATCAGGTATATTACTCAGATTTTTCCACATCTAAACATGAGATCCTTTCGTTTAACAATATCAATGCCATGTCCCTCAGGAGCGGAAGGACCGTGGTCGTACCTGACCGGGCAAGGGAAGATGACCATCATAACTCGGAAGATCAACCGGAGGATGCTTCTAAGGATGAAGAAGAAGGACGTCCGAGAATTTCAGCTCAAAATAAGGGAAAAGCATCTATGGAGACCACAGAGGACCTTGAACCTCTAGTTGCTGCAAAAATACCTTTGTCACCATTTCAGCAACATGATTATGATCCAAAACATTATGATTGTAATAAAAACTCCAAATCCAATAAAGATGCTCTTATTTATGATTCTGAATCTCTTTCTCATGTCTCAAATGCATCCATTCCTTTTCCCTATGCGCTTAAGAAAGGAAAACAAAAGAAAATTATTAAGAGTGATCCGGTGATGGAAAAGTATAAAGGGGGCAAAGTGGATCAGGAGGGTGGTGACTGGGGATCCTTTATTCTCCTATCATGGCTGGATTAGGGGGTCTCGATGGATGGTTCATATGGAGAACATGTAGGGGAAATAAATGCATGTGACGAGGGGGTCAGAGATTGATCGAGTCATGGTGAAATCATACTAGAGCTCGAAAGCTCCAGTAAGGGAATCCTAGCATATCTCTGCTACTGAATCGATTAAAGGCAGAAATAAAAGGCGTAAATTTAAAAGTACAAGCTACAACTACCTATAGAGATTAAAATACACAGCTCATAGCTGAGGATTGCTTAGGGAGCAGAGGTGGCTAGAGGTCTGCCGTGGATCGCTCTACCTTGCCCGAGGAGCTCTTCCAATGCTTGGTGATGTTCCTGTCACCAAGAACACACTCACACTCACGATGGTGGTCTTCCAGGATCCGAGAAGGATCAAGAAGCAAAGGAGGAATATAGGTGCTTATTTATAAATAAGGTGATAAGGGCTTCTTGATAAAGGGCATGCCATCAGATTGAGAAGATTTGATTAGATCCTTGGCCAAGGCGTGCTCCATGAGTCGTGCATCACACCTCGCCAGAGCACCATGATCCCCGCCAGAAAATCGAGCGAAAATTGGACTTTGACATTCTCGTGACTCGAGGAAGAGAGGGGGTTGTTGACCGAGGTCAACAGTCCCAACTTCCTGATTGGTCCATCTTGGACATTACAAGATAAAAAGGCTAAGTTTATTTGTAAATAATTAATTAAAAATAATATATGATTTTAATAAATTTTAATTTTAAAATAAAAAATATTTTTTATAATATGTAATATTTAATATGTTTTTATTTATTTTTTTGGTGTTATTTATTAGAAGTTGATTTTGAGGGTGTATTTATAAGTATTTTCATCTTTGTTTTATACCTTTTTTTATTTTGTATTTTTGATTTCATTATTTTATCCCCTTATTTTATATATTTACAATTTATTGTTAGGTATACAAGTATATTTTATTATCTTTTTGATGTTATTTATATTATTTAAATAAATAGTGGTATAAATTATATATGTATAAGTACATGTATTTTATCTATGTATTTGTATATTATTTTATTTTTATGTTTTATTTTGTATATTATTATAATTTTTGTATTTACATATACTATAAAAAATAATTACAAAATTATAAAAATACAAAATTATATAAATAATAAAGAATAAATAGAATGAATATTTTATTCAAGTATATGGTATAGTAGGGATCCAAAACCTAACTTCCACATTTTATCTCCAAAACATATGAAACCACCTTCATTAAAAAGCTTATGAAAAGTTGTATACAATTAAATTGCCTTCGATACATTTTGAGTTTTTATCTGAGAGATATGAGTCTGAGGATTTAAGATTTTGGAATCTTATTTAGAAATTAACTTGTATATTGTGTATTATTTTTGTATAAAGTCAATTTTGTATTTTTCTGTATATTATTATCTATAACTTTCATGTACAAAGTATCTTTATTTGTAGTATATAAGACAGAAATTACAATAGGTCCCAAAAATGACTTATTAATGATTAAATAAATGGTATTTAAATGGATTTATTGGCCCTTATCTCCCCCTACTTTGTTCTTTGTTGACCAACTCAATTCTTAACTTGGTCTAAGGGTTTAGGGAAATAAAAACCTTTGGTATTTTATTATTTTACCTTTCTTCACTTTATTCTATAATTTTGGCAGAAACAATACTGTTTACACAATGAATGTAATAAATAATGAATGTTATTTTGCACAAATTAATGCTATTTACATGCATTAGCTAGGGGTTTTAAGGCCAAAATGATAGAATAAAGGTGATGAAATTACGATTCATCATAAGCACACACATAACTCCAAGAGGAATTAAAATCTCTCCATCTCTCTCTCTTTACACACCATGTCCCTTTTTCTCTCTCATTGTAGCCATCCACCAGGAGCCCTAGAGAGAGTTGTCATCGTTGATGCATTGTCGTTATGGTACCGGATCATTTTCTCATGGATCTCTGTCTCCTTCTGTGTGCCTCGCTCGTGAAAAAGATGTCGGATCTCATGAGAGGAGATCAGGAAATTAATTTCTTAGATCATAAACATGGATTGCGAGGAGCACACATTTCATCAACAGGCTCGCAAGCATCTCCTCCATCAGATCGGACTTGAGATAGGAGTTCTCTTCATTTAGAGACTTGATCGCAACCACACTTTAAGAGGTAAACCTAGTACTTGTTTGGGGTTTAGATGAAATGATCCGAGAAGTGTTATTGGATCATGTGGTTTCATTGTTTAAAAATTTTAAATTCCACTACCCCAAGCAACTAGTGCGACTAGTTGCTCTCAATCGCATACGATGTGTTTCTCATGCTTTCGTGATGCATTAAACGATCTTCCCATATCATTCAACAATATGAAGTTAGTGAGTGACGACAACCTAGAGTTTGCTTGAACGTGGATGTTGATGGTTGTATATTGAGTGTTCTTGATATTTGTTATAGATTAAGGTTGTGGAAAGATGAATTCGAAGTCCTGTGATTGATAATCGGGTCTGACTTACAGTTGAGAAATGATGCCGGTGTCGAGAACTGCGAAGATAGATTCGATTACTCAAACAAAATTCAATAAAATAAGAAAGAGAAAAAGTTAAGTTAGTAAGAGGTTTTTCTCTCCTATTTTATCTTAAAATATTTATTTATCCAGGTAAGTTCCCCTGGGTCGAACATAAGGAGGCAGAATAGCGATAATCAAGTTTTGGGCAAAAAATGTTATTTCTGATTTTTATATATTCTTGTAGAAAGCGACAAATCGAAGAGCAATCTTTTTATCGGTTTTAAATTTTGAAATTTTTATTTTTTTTATCTTTTCTAAATTTATTTACTTTTCAAAGTGATATTTTTCAAAAAAAATTATTTGCAATATAGTAAGTGAAAAGTATAGCAGATATGTGATACTATATAGTAGATAAAACACTCGAACAACGGGCTCGAAAAAGACTAAAAAACAAATTCAAAACAAATGCGAAAAGCAAATAATTAAATCTCGATACAATCACTATAAAATCCCTCAAAAATTAACTAGAAAATAAAATGTAAGAAAATAATCTCAATGTAATAAAGTCTATGGTCCACGATGTTTAAGGTCTAGTGAGAATGTATGTAAAATAAAAGACAATGCAAGAGAATAAAGCTCTTCTTTCAAATAGATCCATGGCCAGGGACCTATTTGTAAGAAAAGAATATGGAATTTACACTTAGGTCCCTGCACGGGGACCTAAATGGAATAATATCAATCTTCTGGAGGCGTGGATAGAATATGGAAGTTCAATGGGATTATTATGAAAATTTCCCACCATTTTACATGACAGATGAGATCGAAAAGTGTCACACAATCTGGGCCCTCGATGTGGACACGCATCGCATAATTGTAGAGCGGGTGTTCTTCGGTTGTTCTTCCTTAATCTGAAGAGTGTGGCGGTGCTCCTTCTATATTTAATGCTCTCTGGTGATGGTAGTCCTCCAATAGGGCTAGGAGGTGGTTACCTACCTCCTCTAAGCTCACTTGCGATGGTTTGATGTCAAAGAGAGGTGGTCGATGATGGAGAAAATTTGGCTAGGGTTTGGAAAATAGCTCGATGCTCTACTAATTGGTTGGCGAAGAAGAAAACGACTCTAGATGATTAGGGATGAAGGTTGCTCTCCAGATGTTCTTCAATACTTGTAAGAGAAGATTTGTTAGTCGATTTGTGTAAGACGTAGCCAAGAATTAGGTGCATTATAGTTAAGAATAATATTCCAGAAGTGATATACCAGGTAAAAATGGAGTGTGAATTGGTTGAAATTGAATTGAGATAGAAGTAGATTTTTAAATGGGGTTAAGAGATGAGCTTAAATATATCTAAATGCATGATTAATTGGGCTAATATGGGCATGTGAATCGAAGGAATAAAATGGGAAAAGGGTGAAGGAAGTCACCTGGGAAATGAGGTCTATGACCTCAGGTCGTTGCTTCTACGGGCGATGGTTCCCGGAGCTGGACACGTGTGATGACGTGATGCAAAGCCAATCAAGGCTTTGGAACGTCTCCTCCGTCTATCAGTCTTCCATGCGAGGCAGTTCTCTAGCCCTATCACAGTCGGAGGTTGTGGCACACGGTAGAGGAATTTGGGTCGATGGTTAGTTAGTGCTAGAGAAAGGAGAGTTAGTTGGATGACGCCAACTTTGAGGAGTTTTATAGATATATTTGTATGGAGTAAGGGGGGATCTAGAGTAGGCGTGCATGGTGGAGGTTAGATGGAGAGATTGGAAGGTTAGGATCAAGTAGAAGTGATAAGATGGTGCGGGTAGTAATTAGAGAAGTTTGGCTGGTAGAACAGAATGCAACAGTTCTGTTCTTGAAAAAGGAAAACCAAGTGCTGACATGTGTCAACACCTGGTTGACCAGATGTATTAAATGTAGTATAAATTATGTAATAAATCATAATGAAAGTATTTTAAATATGTATAAACAAGTATAAATAATTAATTTATGTAAATTATTAAATAATTAGTTTTGATAAATAATCAATAATTTATGAAATATAACTATTATATTAATAAATATGTATACATACTACTTGATAAATATGTATTTGACTTTTAACTTAGTAAATTTGTAAATAACATATTAATTTTATATTTTTCTTGATTTCTAAAATAACAAATAGGATATACCTGAATTTTTGTGGATTTTAATAAATTATCTAAGTATATTAATAAATATGGGTATAAGTTACATAGTTCATTTTTATCTCTAAATTATAGTTTTTAATTTATTTAAAATAATAAATAATGTCACAAAATTATGAATTATATCATGGTTAAACTACAAGATCATGAAAATAATTAAATTATAAAATCATTAAAAGTATAAAAAATGTGTTTTAGATAAAATAAATAGCCTAGAAACCCAATTGTGATTAGGCCCCAAAAATTACTTTTTGCAAACAGACTCCAATTTTTATTAAATCATTCAATTAATTAGGGAATATTAGTTTATGAACTTTAAATGTGAGTAGAGTGAAATTGGAATTCGTATGAGAAAGTTGTGATGTTCAGAAGTTGATAATTCGATAATTTAAAAGTTGGATTCCTTAGAATATATACAAGATAATATTTTTACCTTATTTTTTTATTTTTATAAACATTTTATAGTTAATTAGGAAAAGAGTTTCAAGAAAAATATGTTCATATGAGTTAATTAAAAATCAATGAAGATGTAATAATTATTGGATAAGTAGTGAGGGATATATAGAGTGTATAATTAATTATATTTTATATTTTTCTTTCCTTTTATCCTCCTACTTATTTGTTTGTCGACCAATTCATGCGGACATGGTCTCGGGTGTTAGGTTATATGTATATCATGCATCTATATTTATAATTATAAGTCATAGTGTACATATATGCATATCTACAATCTGCCTTCTTTTGGTTTTATTTATTTTTATTCTTTTATTTATTTACATGATTTGAATGCTTAAAAGTGCATTTTATTCATGAATGTAGTTTTGATAAAAGATGAAATTTAATGCATATTTACATGTATTCGTTAAGGGTGTTAAGACAAAATGTAGAAAGAATGTTAATGAATCATGGATTCATCAACTCCCTATACTTAAACTTTGTTAGTCCCTTAGCAAACACTTATTTGAAAAATAAGGGAAAAAGAAAGAAAGTTAGAATGAATTTGTTTTCCTAAACCAATTCATGAGAATAGATAAAGGACAAATCTTGATTGGGCCTAAAACAAGTTTTTTGTTGGAGCCTTAACGAGGATTCGGATTTTAATTTCAATAGCTTGCAAGTTCCACAAATCCTTATTTAGGTTCACCTCAATTGCCAGCTCAGATCCACTCATCCATATCGCTAACTCTATCAACCTTAAATCAATTTGAACTGTGTATGAATTATTTTAGCTCTTCCCGCTTAAAGGAGCGAAGAAACCGCCCATCCCAATATTACATTCCCATTGGTTCCTCATCCATCTACTCTTTCCATGAGGAGGGGATATTCCCTTCTAAGGTCATGTCGTCTTGTGTCCACAATCGAATAGAGAAAGAAAGTGGAAGAATGAGAAGAGAAATAATGTGCAACCAGTGTAGACACATCTCCTTGTGAAGCCCAACCAGAGTAGCTAAGTCTTCACTAAGATGTGCAGGATTTTTGGTGGAAGCTTGGACCATTGTGGTCATATTTGTATTTGGTGGCTTCTTCTTTGAATTGTCTTTGTAATATTTCTTGCACTGCATCAATCTTTTTGTGCCTCGACGGATATAACATCATATCATTTCGTCCATTTTTTGAGGTCTTGAAAAAATTGTGCTAGCAGATCCTTCCCTCATCTGAAGCATTTATTTCAACCCCAATCTCTCCCATCTTTAGACGTCCATGCCGCTAGACAATGATAGAAACACACCACCAAAATGAATTGCCCTTCGCAGCCTCATGCAATTTGAGCTAAGCGTAAAGTGCACGTGTCCAAGATTGGTTCACTAATGAAGTGTTAAGCAGATGACATCGAGTGCTCAACATAGGCACTTTCAAGTTGACTTCCTAAACATGATCTTATGGAACTTAAAGATTTTCAATGACCTGACGAGTCTAAATTCCAATTCCTAACTAGGCTCCTTACAAGAAAAGTCAAAGGCCATAATCAAGCTCCATCCTTTAGAATATTCTCAATCTTTAGTTCTAGAAATCAAACTTATTTTGAAAAATGGTAATGTAAATGCAAACATATTTTTGTGAAGTATATTTTCTGAATTTTACTCATTTTTATTTTATAATTTTTATGAAATTTAGGACTTTACCATTTTATGGATTTTTAATTTTTTTATAAACAAGTCTATGTACAACAATTTCACAAAATAAATTACCCATATTTTATTCAGATTAAATAACTAATGCATTTTATGAATTTTTTGTATAAAGAATTTTACAAGGATTAAATGAATTTTACACATATCAAATAGATAGGGTTTTAAATAAGTATTCTACATATTAAATACATATTTGAAATACATATTTTAAATTAATAATTTTAAATAAGCATTTTACACATATTTTACTTATTTAGAAGGATTTTATACATAATAAATAAATAGATGGATTTTAAATTAACCCTTGCCCACTTTTTATAGATTTTATAGATATAGAAAATACATAAAAGTACGAGTTATGGATGAGAGCATATAATATATATATATATATATATATATATATGTGTGTGTGTGTGTGTGTGTGTGTGTGTGTGTGTGTGTGTCTATATATATATATATATATATATATATATATATATATATACACACACACACACACACGCATCCCCTATGCTTAGATTGTGCTATGTGTCATAGTATCAAAAGAGAAAAAGGAGGACATAACTCGTGCTAAATAAAAGTGGGTGAAAAAGAATAAAGAAGTCAGTCGACCCCCCTATACTTACGATCAGGTCATCGTAAATTTAGTGGAAGACAAAAATGAGGTAATTGAGGGAAAAGGTGAAGGATACGGGAAAAGTCCTCAAGTGCATCACGGAAGCGTGATGATCGCATCGAATGCGATCGAGAGCGACTAGTCGCACTAGTTGCTCGATGCAGCGGAAATTAAAAATTTTTATGTGATGAAACCACATGATCCAAGAACACTTCTCGAATCGTTTCATCTAAACCATAAATAAGTAATAGGATTACCTCTTGAAGCGTGGTTGCGATCGAGTCTCTAAACCAAGAGACCTCCTGTCTCAAGTCCGATCCGATGGAGGAGACGTTTGCGAGCGCGGGGATGAATCGCGTGCTCCTCGCAATCCATGTTGATGATCCAAGTGGCGGATCTCCTGATCTCATCACACGAGATTAAACATCTTATTATGAGCGAGACACACTGAAGGAGATGGAGATCCACGAGTAGATGATCCGGTAGTATAACAACGATGTTGCGTCGATGACGACTCTCACAATGGCTCCATGGTGGACGGCCATAAGAGAGAGATAGAGACTTGGTGTATGGAGAAGAGAGAGAGCATTCATTAATCATCTTATATCATGAAAAGCAAGGGTACCTATTCTTATATAGGGATTTGGGAGTCCATGGATCTGAATCCATGGACAACACACAATCAATGGTTGAGATTGATTTGTGTTTCTTTCAATGGCCATTATCTTGTTGTGAGAAACACAACAACAATTAATTTAATTTAATATATATTGATAAATCAATATATTTAAATTCAAATAAAATCAATTAATTATCCTTGGATATAATGAGGAGATAAAACATATCCCCTAAAAAAAGGGGACAACCACTCTTCTCATGAGATCACATTTATCTCATAAATCTCATTGTCTCATGAGATCTCATTATCTCATGATATATCTCCAAAATTTACAGCAATAATTATTGTAAATAATTTCACAAATATAATTCACAATTATCTTGTGAAATATTGCAATCATGCCATTAAAAAATGTGAATCACATTCACATCCCAAAAGAAAATGTAAATTATATTTTCAACTAATCGTCTAATGTGAATCCAATTCACATTAATAATTAATTAACAAATATAAATAACAATATGCTCTCTCTTATATATTATAAATCACATTTATAATATATATGATTAATATTGATAGTGCTATCCACATTACTCATATCCATGATAATTAAATCACATTTAATCATCTTGGATCACTTTTCTCATGTGCCCAAATAACATGAATCACATTCACATTATTCATATCTTTGATAATTAAATCACATTTAATTATCTTAGATATTTTTCCTCATAATATGAATCCAATTCATATTATCCATGATAATTAAATCACATTTAATTATCAATCTTCTCGATACTTGGATACATATATCCACAATGAAATTATCCATGAACTCTTTCAAGGATAATGCACTATCTCCGCGGATACTTGGAGATAAGGACAGGGCAATTGTATTGTTCCATGTATAGTAACTTGGATATTGAGATCACATCTCAAATCCAGATCTCGGGCCTCCCATAGATGCTTGATTAAATCAAGACCGCAAATATAATCTTCTCATTGCATCTGAATCACATTCAGATCAATGTCCAACATTTGGACCAAGATCAGATTACTTCTCTACTGAGAGGAGTCACTAAAATCCAGACTCGTTTCATTACTCCCTGGGAATGGAAGCGTCATGGTTATACAATCATTTATGATCACATCACCCTCAGGTATTCCCAATACCTGTACATCCTGCATACTGGAAGACTCAGAATAAACTCGAAGTATTAGATCAACTTTATATTGTCTACTTCAGGGTTTTATCAGTAAGTTTCTCATTTGATCATTGGGAGTTGGTATCGAACATATACTTTCCAAAAGCATATATCATACCTAGGTCTTGATCATATACATTCCAAAAGTATATATCAAACCTACAAATTCAGTCAAGCTTCCAAAGCGAGATGACCGTGCACAGAATTTGATTCTTCCCAATATCTCATGAGTGAGCTCATGTCTTCCGATTCAGTAGTGAACATGTATGATCCCTTTGAGAGATCATATTACTCATATGCCCTTATATGCACACCAGTGCGCCGGTGTATAGACCTTGGTTAGGTCATCAACCTATTAGTCTGCCAAATGTACATACTCAGACATATAGTAACAATCTATCTCCGGTCAGAGGATGAATGCCTATGCCGTGACAGCATACGATATAGGTCTTTGGTTATCTCAATCTCGTTAAGTCAACTCTTTGACCTATTTAATCTGACACCTCTGAATCTCTATTCCTATGCAGAGGACCTGCATCAAGAGGTCGGTCAGATATCAACCTATGTGAGAAAGGATTGCCATCTCCTACTCAGGCTGGAGATCATCTCTTAACAATCATTTGATGGTGCTTGATGAGTCCTCAATCTAACTCTTTACATATTCATCCAAGCACCAGCCTCTATGATTCAATAATTGAATCAACAGCTGTATGATCATTAAGATATCCATGGTGCATAACCCTAATTGTACTACGGGACCTATTATGCAAATTTGTTATTCTTCATTTCAGATCAGGGAATGATATGTGCAATAACATTTATTGCATAATGGCTCGCTGTGGGCTCGCATGTCCAACAATCTCCCACTAGCCCAAAGAGCCATTAATGGGCTAATCGTTTAAACCCACACTCATGTGACAATCATAGGCTATTTAGAAATATCTAGGTAAGGTGATCAGTCACTCTGTTCTCAAAAAACTATGCCAAGTCCTTCTACGGCACTTGCATATCTCTTAGTAACAGTGCTCACATCCAATGCGAATGTTGCATCTTATGCAACCAATACTCAATCTTGATAAAGAAATTATAGTGTCCTTGACACTATTGCTCAGTAATTATTATAACCAGTATTTCCGTAATCCTTATTAGAATACCTTTATTCCTGGAGATCTCTGTCTCCTAAGGCATCTACAGTTAAGACTCTTATAGATCACTGTATATAGTCTTAATTTCTTGAAGATAAGATTTTGAGATCATTATCTCTAAGCCTTGTCATCTTTGAAGATTTTTTTATTACTGCAATCAAGTGTTTGCTCCCCATATTAGGATTAGCAACTCTTTACTCTCCCACTGCATGGCAGATATCTGGCTTTTGTACACACTTAGCTTTTCTTAACTGATGCACAAGTGCAAGCAGTTCTAGCATTCACTTCCTCAACTCTTTGAGGTGATATCCCGTTAGATAGGTCAGTACCATATCTTAAGGAAAGGAAGCCTTCCTTGGGGTTTTCCAAGACTGGAACATGTCCGAGGTGTACTACAAATGCGACCGTCCCAATATCCTCTTCTCTTTGCTTCTGAACAACTTCAGAACAAAGATCTAAGAGATATCCTTGAAATCGTATTTCAAGATATGGAACAACCAGTCTATAAAACTCTTATTATTATCCTTATATCATTCCAAATGATTAGGATATTATCTACTTTTAGCACAATGAACACAAAGGCACTCCCACTAAGATTCATGTGGTACATCAAGATTCTATCTGAAATCATAACATTTATGATTTCATCAAATATGATGTTCCAACTACAAGAAGCCTATTTGAGTCCATAGATGGTGTTTCTTTAGCTTTCACACCTTACTTTCCCCAATTATGAAGCCCTGGGGCTACTTCATGTGAATATCCTCAAAGAGGCATTCATAGAGGAATGCAATCTTGACTTCCATCTCGAAGATGTCAAAGCCAAGTTGTGTAGCTATAGTTAGCAATAATCCGATGGATTTAAGCATGGTTACTGAAGAGCAAGTCTCATCGCAAGCAATGTCCTCTCATCCAGTGTGTAGCTCATGGCTACGAACCGAGCTTTGAACGTCTCTACCTTATCATCAGATTCCCTCTTTCTCTCAAAGATTCATTTACACCTTAACGGGTCTTACCCTTATATGTGGATCCTCAAGAGTCCATATACAACTCTTGTATATGAAGTCTACTTTAGACTTTCATTGCTAAAATCCATCTTTCCATGTCATGATATTTAGGAGCTTCATCACATAAAGTCCGATCATTGTCAGACTTAACTGACATATGGAATACATCCTCAAACTCATTTGAAAAGGTATTAGTGTTTCATCTTTAATTGTCCTTTTAGTTCCCGATTTCAGGAGCATCATTATCTTCTCAAAGATTAATTGAGTTCCTTCACTTCATTTTCATCTTGTTTCTCAAGAGAGACATCCTCTAAGAATCACATTATCATAGATGAGATCTTTTAAGAATCTCAGGGTTATAAAATTGATATCCAATACCATCCTTTATTTTTCTAATGAAGTAGCACTCTCAAGTAGTAGATTCCAGTTTACATGCAAGGAACCTTATTAAGGATATATATAGTGTAGTCTCTACTACACATATATCCCTAGAAACTAAGGGACAATTGTGCTAAAATTCATCATTGATCAAATCATATCACACATGATCCAATTGTATCTCCCTACAACTCCATTGAGTTTAGGTGTGTTAGGAGGATTGAGATAGAAATGATATTCTTATCTTCATAAGGTATTCATTTAATTTTATCTAACAGGTACAAGCTACCTAGGTTAGATCAAATTCATTTCATCATTCTTCAAACTTTGGTTCTAAACCAAAACTGTGAAATCTTTGAACATTTCAAAGGTTTCTTAGGTAAAGAGAAGAAATCTCATATCATATATAATCATCAATAGATATCACATATCCATAATGTTCACTATGATATAGATGATCCACATACATCAATATGTATGAGATCCTGAATACCTTGACATCTTACACCAATCCCAGAGAAGGGTGTATTGGACATTTTACTTTGAATATTATATTCACAAGTATGTAATATTTGAAATTTTAGACATTCTAAAGTTTCATATCTTACTAGTCTATTGATCTCATCAACAGACATATGTCCAAAAATTGATGCCAGATCATTGTCAAATGATCTTCATCCTCCTACTGATCTATTAAAGGTTTAATTTTCAATATTAGAAATCTTAATGAACCATTCATTAATTTTCTAATTTTGCGGAGTCCACTAGATGTTTAGATTACTATTTGAAATATATCCATCATAACTCTTTATGATAGTTCTATCTTAAAATTCATGTTTATTTCCAATATTTAGAAACAAACAATGAGTGTATTCTAATATCTAGGTCATAGAGACATTCTCTAAGACTAAGGCTCTCCCACTGAAACTTTGAAATCTATCAATTCATTAGAGATTGCTGCAACAATTGCATCAATATCCATGTGGATAACTATAAACCTTAAGATCAAAATTTACAATCTTCTAAAACATATGCAACAATTGCAAGTGTCATTAGAAGAATGAGATACAATTATTAAACTTTAATCTTATCTTATAAGAAAGTTAATTTTAATGATCAAATGTAGATTATTTTGATGCACTATCCGAGTCCTTCTCTAAGGATCCTAGATAGTCCAGATAGTCATATTATCAATACATCGACTCATTATTGTATTGACATTCATCCAACTCTTTGGATGTCATATGGAAGTCACAGAAGTACAATAACTCTTTGACTTACCTTCTCACATGGGTCCAACCCACGCTTCCACTGTGCTCTCTTCATATATAAACAAGCATTGTTCAAGACAAAGAATCTCTTATGTTGAATTCAAAAGATTGCAATACAAGAGCACTTCAACATTTATACATGCTTTATTAAATTCATACAAAATGATTATTATGAAGCTTCATGAATGACTTGAGTATAGGTAGTAGAATGATGACACTCATCATATCTACATACATCTTAACTCTTAGAGACTTAGGTTCATGTAGGTATTCAAACATTTTTGAATACATCATCTCTTTCGAGCCACCATTCTACATTATGTAGAGTACCATGTCAATCATGATTAAATGTCTAGAGAACATATGTATGCCATAACATCTTCTTAGATTTTATAAGGATTATTTGACAATTGTGATCATCATCGACATGTCACTTCCAAAGTACACTCGATGAAAGATCAAGACTATAGAGACATACGGACCCTAAGGTGATGTCTTATTGTCTTATTTAATTGTCATACCCCATTATGTTGAGGAATCTTGCACAATGCAACCACATGCATTATGTGTCCAACTGCAAGTACAATATCTGGATCATGAGTCCAATTCATGATATTTTACTGGTTATTATTGAGTATAATATTGAGTGGGTTTAATTAAGGATTATCTTAAATAAGAAATTGGCATAAGTGTATATATATATTACTTTGATTTAGGAGTTTTTATATCAAAGTTATCTTACTTGTCAACACTGAAAGTTCATTCCCTTAATCACTTTCATTGTAAGAGATATACTTACCATTATATCTCAAGCATGATCTGGCATCTCTTTCCTTATCTTGGTCACATCCCAATAATATGAGAATCTAAGACTCTGATAAAAAGAAGCGGGAACACATTCCGCCTTGCAAGTCCAACTTGCATTTCCCAATTCGGTCTTTAACACCCGGGCTCACCACCCCTAAGATGATGTTGACCCGCCATTAATTGAACCAACCGTCAACAGGCTTAATACTCGCTATACGCAATCCAATATCGCCCCAATTATATGAGGACCCGATATTGGGGTCACTACGTATACGGACTTACTATTTCGAGAAGCAAAGAACCCGATCCAAATAAATCATATACAGGATCTGTCACTTCGGACAGGCGTCTCCTATATACAACATCTGGCGACGGAATCCTTTGCCTTGACGGGAGACCATGGATGTCACTTATGTGATCCTCCACCTCATATTCAAATTGTAATAATTAATTATCGTGAATCATATTCACATAATTAATTCTTCCAAGGGAAATATACATCTATTCATAATAGAGTATTTTTAATTGTATATAATCAATTTAATCACATTAAATTAATTATCAATCCAATTATCAATCAACAAACTTGATTATTACTTGAATAATAGGTATAATCTCAAAGTATGTATTATTCGAATTTTAATAATTAGAAAAATACACTTTAACTTCTCCAGCATTATCGAGTCCCTACCCGCTATCATGGCATGTACCGACGAGAGTGGGACGGACCACATACGTTGCAACCCTCTACCCCAATGCTCTCCGACTAGACACCATATCAACCTCAGGAAAGGATAATGCCAGGTAGATCATTGTGTACTTTGAGATGCTCATCGGTTTTTCAACCGAAATTATACCATATAATATTCATCAAAACCATTTTGATAATATTATAAGGAGATTTTCTAAACAAATCCCTAAATCCTATTCAAGCAATAGGGTTTTGCATGTAAAAGTTGTCCTACAACTATTGTACGATAAACTAGGGTTTTTCATGAAAACAATATTTGTTGATGATTTCATATCAACAAATTATGATCAAGATCAACTATCTTATCATTTTGGTTACTGAAATGTCATTCAAGGAAACATTATCATATTTAAATATTTCACAAATATTTATCAATAACCATTTCAGAAAATTATCAATTAATTTCCATTAATTTATTTGAATGATAATCACAAGGTTTTGGATAATCATGCAATTTCCAGCAGTGATCCTCACTAACTAAAAATAACATATCTCATTCATTTTAAATCCAAATTAAGCAAAATCAATTTTCAGAGATTAATAAGTTGATTTAAAAACGAAACCATGTGATAAACATGCATTTCCAGGCATTTTAAAATCGTAATTAACATCTTAATTACGTCTCTAATCGACATCCCTGAAACAGTGTATATATGGTTAATAAAATGACCATATCTTGAGCAAACGGAATCCAAATTACGCAAAATAATCCTACTATTTCCTTAAAAAATGGGGAACATTATACAAATTAAAATTTCGTGTTTAAACATTTTAAACAGGGCCGAAATTTTATCACAAGACAGGGCTACAAAAATCGAAATGCTAAAATCTTCACGAACCCAAACGATCCCAAATTTTCGTAGGTTCATGGATCTAATCCAATAATCTTCGATAACCTGCCTCTGATACCACTTGCAGGATACGGTAAAAATCCTCAAGCGCATCACGGAAGCGTGATGATCGCATCGAATGCGATCGGGAGCGACTAGTCGTACTAGTTGCTCGATGCAGCGGAAATTAAACAAATTTTTATGTGATGAAACCACATGATCCAAGAACACTTCTCGGATCGTTTCATCTAAACCACAACAAGTAATAGGATTACCTCTTGAAGCGTGGTTGCGATCGAGTCTCTAAACCAGTAGACCTCCTGTCTCAAGTCCGATCCGACGGAGGAGACGCTTGCGAGCCCTGGGATGAATCGCGTGCTCCTCGCAATCCATGTTGGTGATCCAAGTGGAGGATCTCCTGATCTCGTCACACGAGATCAAACATCTTCTTCACGAATGAGAACATCTTCTTCACGAACGAGACGCACCGAAGGAGATGAAGATCCACGAGTAGAATATCCGGCAGCATAACGACGATGCTATGTCGATGACGACTCTCACAATGGCTCCATGGTGGACGGCCATAAGAGAGAGATAGATACTTGGCGTCTAGAGAAAAGAGAGAGAGCATCATTAATCATCTTATATCATGAAGAGAAAGGGTGTCTCTCCTTATATAGGGTTTTGGGAGTCCAAGGATCTCAATCCATAGACAACACACAAACAATGGTTGAGATTGATTTGTGTTTCATTCAATGGCCATGATCTTGTTGTGAAAAACACAACAAAAATTAATTTAATTTAATATATATCGATAAATCGATATATTTAAATTTAAATCAAATCAATTAATTATCCTTGGAGATAATGAGGAGATAAACCATAACCCCTAAAAATAGGGGACGGTCACTCTTCTCATGAGATCTCATTTATCTCATGAGATCTCATTGTCTCATGAGATCTCATTATCTCATGATATATCTCCAAAATTTACAACAATAATTGTTGTAAATTATTTCACAAATATAATTCACAATTATCTTGTGAAATATTGCAATCATGCCATTAAAAAATGTGAATCACATTCACGTACCAAAAGAAAATGTAAACTATATTTTCAATTAATCATCTAATGTGAATCCAATTCACATTAATAATTAATTAACAAATATAAATCACAATATGTTCTCTCTTATTCGTTATAAATCACATTTATAATATATATGATTAATATGGATAGTACAATCTACATTATTCATATCCACGATAATTAAATCACATTTAATCATCTTGGATCACTTTTCTCATGTGTCCAAATAACATGAGTCACATTCACATTGTTCATATATTTGATAATTAAATCACATTTAATTATCTTTGATATCTCTCCTTATAATATGAATCAAATTCATATTATCCATGATAATTAAATCACATTTAGTTATCAATTTTCTCGATACTTGGATACTTATATCAACAATGAAATAATCCATGAACTCTTTTAAGGATAATGCGCTTTCTCCGCGGATACTTGGAGATAAGGACAGGGCGATTGTATTGTTCCACGTATAGTGACATCAATATTGATATCACATCTCAAATCCAGATCTCGGGCCTCCTATAGATGCTTGATTAAATCAAGACCGCAAATCTAATCTTCTCATTGCATTTGAATCACATTCAGATCGATGCCCAACATTTGGACCAATATCATATTACTTCTTTACTGAGAGGAGTCACTAAAATCCAGACCCACTTCATCACTCCCTAGGAATGGAAGCGTCATGGTTATACAATCGTTTACGTTCACATCACCCTCAGGTATTCCCAATACCTGTACATCCTGCATACTGGAAGACCCAGAATAAACTCGAAGTATTAGATCAACTTTATACTGTCTACTTCAGGGTTTTATCAGTAAGTTTCTCATTTGATCATTTGGAGTTGGTATCGATCATATACTTTCCAAAAGCATATATCATACCTAGGTCTTGATCATATACTTTCCAAATGTATATATCAAACCTACAAATTCAGTCAAGCATCTAAAGCGAGACGACCGTGCACGGAATTTGATTCTTACCAATATCTCAAGAGTGAGCTCATGTCTTCCGGTTCAGTAGTGAACCTGTATGATCCCTTTGAGAGATCGTATTACTCATATGCCCTTATATGCACACCAGCGCGCCGGTGTATAGACCTTGATTTAGGTCATCAACCTATTGGTCTGCCAAATATACATACTCAGACATATAGTAACACATCTATCTCCGGTCAGAAGATGCGTGCCTATACTATGATAGCGTACGATACAGGTCTTTGGTTATCTCTATCTCGTTAATTCAACTCTTTGACCTTACTAATCTAACACCTCCGAATCTCTATTCCTATGCAGAGGACCTGCATCAAGAGGTCGGTCAGATATCAACCTATGTGAGAAAGGGTTGCCATCTCCTACTCATGCTGGAGATCATCTCTTAACAATCATTTGACGGTGCTTGATGAGTCCTCAATCTAACTCTTTAGATATTCATCCAAGCACCAGCCTCTATGATTCAGTAATTGAATGAACAATTGTATGATCATTAAGATAGCCATGGTACATAACCCTAATTGTATTAAGGGACCTATTATGCAAATTAGTTATTCTTAATTTCAGATCAGGGAATGATATGTGCAATAACATTTATTGCATAATGGCTCACCGTGGGCTCACATGTCCAACAAAAGGAATATACAACGAAGGAACAAAAGGAAGAAAGAAAAACAAAATCAATGAAATTACTCGGTCCCCCTTATGCTTAGGATAAGACATCCTAAGTATAGAAAAGAATGTGACCAAAAATTGGGGATTAGTTATTGGTGTAAACGAAAGGATATACAAAAGAAAAATAAAAAGGAAAAAACCAAAATATGCAAATCAACAGGCAATCAACCCCCCCCCCCACTTAGGATCTGGTATCCTAAGCATATAAGATGAGCAAAAAATGGGGACGATTGTGGTCTAAAAAGAATATACTGGTTGTGTACCCAGAAAACTGAAAGGCTGACAAGTCTTTGTACAAGACGAAATGAGGTGGAAGAGTATCCATTTATCTTGTACAAAGTAGATCATCTCAACCTGGTTCGTATTGAATCATCTGTTGTACATGTGCATACTGGTCCTTGGTTGTCTGAGTAGAGATGCCTCTATAAGTGAACTCTGTACATAGCATAGGTCTCTCTACTAAAATAAGTGTCTCTGGAGTCCGACTACAGATGGTGTCTATATGTGTAACTTTCACACCATCTGACTCTCTATTCTTAGTTGATTGTATGATCTATGAAATATAACAGACTGACTCGTGCTGGAATATGTGTACTCTCAATCTACGTCACTTAGATGTCTACTGCAATTAACTGCTCATCTGGATCTGATGTGAACTCAAAATCTATATGTGAACAGTCATCTGAAGAAATAGGTACCATATCATCTACCCTGCCCTCATGTAGGATATCGTGGGTATCAAAATAAATGCTCTCAAGATCAAGAGAGTACATCTCATTTATGTCCTGACAATCACTTGCAAGACTGATGTCCTATGATGTGAATGACAATACTATTCTCGGACTACTACATCCTCTCTCCATCGCAATGTGTATCTCTGCATTGTCTATGTAGAATGATACTCTCCCAACAACATAATCAAAGAGTGCTCTCGCTGAATACAAGAAGGGTCTCCTGAGAATGATTGGAGCAAGGTGTAACTGCATAGGGCACGTCATATCTAGGACAGTAAAATCCACTGGAAACTACGAGCATTGAATGGTGATGATAATGTTCCTTAGCATGCCTCTAGGTATCTTCAAAGATCAATATGAAAACTAAAGTATTGCTCGTGATTTTTTAAGAGGACCTATCTTAAGGTTATCAAGCAAAGAAGATGGGATCAAATTGATTGAGGAATCATTATCTAACAGAGTAAGATGCAATGCACCATCTGCAATCTGGCATGTGACATGGTGAGCTCTAGAATCTCTCTTCTTTTTGGGCACCTTATTTTGGATATGACACGAAGTCGCCTTGGTCAATACATGTTTCTCAACTCATGAGCTCTTTTCCCTATGTGTTGTGCATTTGTTCCTCAATTAATTCTTGAGCGTAGGAAAGTGATCCAAGTCATCGTACAGTGGAATCTTTAGGAAAATGTGATCTTTCAATAACTGTTCAGTTTCTAGAGTGACAACATTTTTTGGCATTTTTCTTTCCTTTTCCATACAAAGAATTGGGAAAAGGAACAATATCAAGAACAACAAAATTAATTTCATCTAAAGTGGAATCAACATGTACATTAAGAGTCTCAGAAGTATGTACAAAACTCTCTAAAATGGGAGAAGAAAAATCTACATCGGGAGTGCTTGCATGGTCTGACGTGTTATCATCATCTGTCTCGCCCGTGTCCATGTCAAATGTCTCGACATCGATCCCCTCTCTGATCATCAGGCTGAACATCAAACTGATCCTCATCATCATGGTGGTCCTCCTCCTCAGCATAAAGATGTGTATCATCATCATGGGTTGGCTCTCACTCCTCATCATGTGCCCTCTCCTCTACTCTATTAGGTGCTCGTTGTGATCTAACGCTCCTAAGACAAATGAAGTTAGATAAAAATTCATGAAAAGAGATCATACCTGTGGTGGTATCTTCCTAATCTATATGCCTCCTCTTGTTATTTGGTTTCATCTATGGCCGGGCTAGGAGAGTGGTCTTAGGCGTGATTAACTCATCCAGACGATGGTTAGACTACTCCATCTCTATTCCGTGTATTGTCTAGAGTGTGCTCAATATATCCATGACAGGTTTGGTGCCAGAGCCTGTGAAGACATCTCAGAGTCAGTGTTGTGACCCTGGTTATCTACTCTCTCATGCCTAGGAGTGTGCAGCTGTGGTACGCATGACTGAGGAGATCTTTGTGGTGTAAAAGATCATCGTTGTTGCTAGTAATGATGTGGTTGTGACTGTGTAGCAAGGTACTGAAAAGAATGGGGTCTCTGATATGCATGCTGGTGAGATTGCTGCTACGTGTAGTGCTGGCGGTGTTGGAAATGTGGATGTCCATTCTATATATGACTATATTGTCTGTTGTTGTTGTTGGTGTACATTCTAAGGAGTTAAGTGTGGTGAAGGATGAAGAGGAGTGTATCATTTATTATTGATCTCAAGAGTATCCTGAGAATCAACATCAACATCTCTAGGGCTAGTGATCTGGCTCGAATCGACACTGGTCGGATCATCATGCCAATCAATCTGTAAAGTCTCAGTAGGATGAACTGGCTTGCTCTGAACATACTTTATCTGAAAGGTGGGAGGAGATAGTAAAGACCTCTAAACAGACTGAGAAGTAGAAAAATTATAGTTTGTTGGTACTAAAGTTGAAACTCAGTCACCTTCTTCGTCAAATCACTCAACTGTTGGGGAAGTGAAGAGAGTTTCTTCAACTCTCGCAGCGACTGCAATTCTGAAACTTCCTTCTGAATCATGTCGACTAATGTCAGCTTCTCACTAATGAATCCCATGTCAGACCGTGACTCAAACTCTAAAACATGCCCCACCTTCTGATGCTCTCTGTGATGTGGTGGTTGTGGGCCCTTCTGGTATGACCAAGTAGAATCAATGACACGTGAATTCTCCTTCATCCCCTCAAACATGGACCAAACTGACTTGGTATCCCTATTCAGATAACTATTGCCACATGTAGCGCTCACTAGGTGCCATTTTGATAACCGGTTCTGACTTGCAGTTAGGAAACGATGTTGTTATAGAGAACTACAAAGACATATTTGATTACTCAAACAAAATTCATTATAATAGGAGAGAGAGAGGAAGTGAAGTGAATAAGCAGCTTATCTCTCCTATTTTATCTTAAACTATGTATTTATCTAGGTAAGTTTCCTTAGGTCGAACAGAAGGAGGCAGAATAGCGATAATCCGTTTTTTAGGCAAAAAATGCTATTTTGTGCTTTTTATATCTTCTCGTAGAAAGCGAGAAATCGAAGAGCGATCTTTTTATCAGTTTTTAAATTTTGAGAAGTTTATTTTATTTTTATATTTTCCAATTTTTATTTACTTTCAAAGTGATATTTTTCAAAACAAATTTATATACAATACAGTAGGTGAAAAGTACAGTAGACATGTAATACTATATAGTAGACAAAAGCGCTCAAGCAATGAGCTTGAGAAGGACTCAAAATAAAATTCAAAACAAATGCGAAAAGCAAAGAATTAAATCTTGATAAAATCGTAATAAAATCCCTTGAAAATCAACTCGAAAGGAAATTGTAAGAAAATAATACTCGTTGTAATAAAGTCTATGGTCCACAATGTTCAATGTATAGTGAGAATGTATGTAAAATAAAAGACAATACAAGAGAATAAAGCTCTTCTTTCAAATAGGTCCCTGGTTAGGGACCTATTTGTAAGTAAAGAATTTGAAATTTACACTTAGTTCCACATGTGAGGACCTAATTGTAATTATATCAATCTTCTGGAGGCGCGGATAGAAGCCGGAAATTCACTTGGCTTATTATGCAATTTTACCATCGTTTCACGTGACAGATGAGATTAAAAAGTGGCACGTAATCTGGTCGCTTGATGTGGACATGCGTGAAACATCTACGAAGAGGGTGTTCTTCGATTGTTCTTCCCTGATCTAAAGAGCGCAGCAGTGCTTCTTTTATATCTGATGCTCTCCGATGATGAAAATCTTCCAGCAGGGCCAGGAGGAGGTCACCTACCTCCTCCGAGCTCACCTACAGTGGCTTGATATCTAATGAGGTGGCTGATGATGAAGAAAGTTTGACTAGGGTTTGGAAAACTACTCGATGCTTTGCTAATTGGTTAGCGAAAAAGAAGGTGACTCTAGATGATTACTGATGAAGGTTGTTCTATAGATGTTCTTCAATACCTGCAAGCGATGATTTGTTGCTCGTTCGTGTAAGAATTGGCCAAGAATTAGGTGGACTGTAGTTAAGAATAATATTCCAAAAAGTGATATGCCATGTGAAGATGAAGAGTGAATTGGTTAAAATTTAATCGAAATAGAACTAGATTTTTGTATGGGATTAAGAGATGGGGCTTAAATCTAGATAAAAGACATGATTTACTAGGCTAATCCAAGCATGTGAATTGAAGGAATAAAAGGGGAAAAGGTGAAGGAAGTCACCTGGGAAATGAGGCGTATGACCTTAGGTCATTGCTTCTACAGGTAGTGGTTGTCGGAGCTGGACACGTGCGATGACGTGATGCAAAGCCATTCAATGCTTTGGAACGTCTCCTCTATCTATCAATCTCCCACGTGAGGCAGTTCTCTGGCCCTGTCATAGCCGGAGGTGGTGGCACACGGTAGAGGAATTTGGGTCGACGGTCAGTTAGTGCTGGAGAAAGGAGAGTTAGTTGGCTGACGCCAACTTTGAAGAGTTTTATAAATAGATCTGTAGGGAGTTAGGTGGAGATCTAGGGTAGGCGTACATGGTGGAGGTTAGGTGGAGAGATTGGAAGGTTATGATGGAGTATAGGTGATAAGATGGCACGCATAGAAATTGGAGAAGTTAGGTTGGTAGAACAAAATGCAACAATTTTGCTCTTGAAGAAGAAGAACTGAATGCTGACACGTGTCAGCACCTGGTTGGCCAATGTTTTAAATGTAGTCAAAATTATGTAATAAATCATAATGATAGTATTTTAAATAGGTATAAAAAGTATAAATAATTAATTTATCTAAATATTAAATAATTAGTTTTGATAAATAATAAATAATTTATGAAATATAGATATTACATTAATTAATAGGTACAAATACTACTTGATAAATATGTATTTGATTTTTAACTTAATAAATTAACAAAAAACACCTTATTTTTATATTTTCTTAAATATTAGAATAATAAATAGATATATGTGATTTTTTGTGAATTTTAATAAATTAATTTAAGTATATTAATAAACATGGGTATAAGTTATGCAGTTCAATTTTGTATATAAATTAGAGTTTTTGATTCATTTAAAATAATAAATAATGTCATAAAATTATGAAACAAATCAAGGTTAAAATACAAGATTAAGAAAATGATTAAAAAGTATAAAATCATTAAAACTTTTAATAATATGTTCTAGATAAAATAAATAGCCTAGAAGCCCAATTACGATTAGGTCCCAAAATTGACTTTTTGCCAATGAACTCTTATTTTAGTGAAATCACCCTCATTAATTAAAGAATATTAACTTTAAAGGTAAGTATAGTGAGATTTGAGTTCGTATGAGAAAGTTATAATGTTTGAAAGTTGAGAATTTGATAATTTAAAAGTTGGATTTCTTGCAATATGTACAGGATAAAATTTTTAACATATTTTTTTGTTTTTCTATACATTTTTAAAAATAATTAGGAAAAGAGTTTGTGAAAAATATGTCCATGTGAATTAACTAAAAATCAACAAAGATTTGATAATTATTGGATTAATAGTGAAGGATGTATAGCGTGAATAATTATTTATTTTTAAATTTTTCTTTCATTATCTCCCCCTGCTTATTTGTTTGTCGATCAATTCATGCTGACTTGGTCTTAGAGGTTAGGTTATAAATACATCTTGCATATATATTTATATTTATAAGTCATATTGTTCATATAAGCATATATACAATCTGCCTTCTTTTTGTTTTCTTTATTTTTATTCTTTTATTTTTACATGTTTTGAATGCTTAAAAGTGTATTTTTATTCATGAATGTGGTTTTGATAAAAGATAAAATTTAATGAATATTTACATGTATTTGTTAAGGGTTTTAAAACAAAATGTAAAAAGAATGTTAATGAATCATGTATTCATCAGTGACCTATGCTTAAGATCAAGGCTCGAGTCCAACAAACTCGACTTGATGATTAACTGTGAAGGGACATTGGTGGCTAGTGCTCCTTGTAGATGGTGGAAGGATGGAGCTGATCATTGGAAGGTTGTGCATAGGAAGAAGAAGCGCAGAGAGGAGAAGGTGGGTGATTTTGTCAGTTATTTTAGATGTAGCGGATTGAAGAGTTGTGATTTGGGGAAGATGGAAGAACAGAAGAATAGGGGGAAAGTGAAGTAATTTTGTCAACTGATGGCATGGGTTGAGTTGTCCATTGGCAACATCGAGGATTGAGACATTAATTTAACTTTCATCCATTATTTATTACAAAATAAAGATCAATCTTTTTTGTAATTTATCCAAAAATATACATCATGGATCAAAACACAATATAAAATTGTACACATCTTTTTCGCCTTAAAGTTATAAAAATGATTCTAAGGGATTTATTAAATAAAAACAATTAATAATGGTTTATTGGAACGTTGGGTGTTCTTCACAGAAATTAAGTTCTTAAATAATAAGGACATACCAAATGGTGAAATTACCAATAATTGGTATTTTTTCCTATATATAGTACCTACATAACACTGAAATATTTTTAAAATTTTTAGATTTGAAACATTTTTATATAAAATATGACATCTTTTTGCTATTTTTAGGACATTAAGATGCTACATGCAAAATTTAAAATATTTTTGGGATGCTAATAAATCAATGCAAGACGAACCTACTATAATTTCTTTTTGGATTTTATGAATATGGTTTTCTTAATGCACTTATTGAAAAAAAATAAAATAATGAAGGTTTTCAAATTTTGATAAATAGTAAACATCAAAACTTTTGCGGAAAAACTATTTTGTTTGCAAAACTGTGAAGAATGCCAGGTACTTTTGGCCAGGTAAAATATCAAACGAGATGCTTAAATTATATGGTTTTTAAATTCACTAATTAATTAATATTAAGCACAACTAGTAGAATTTAACTGCAAATGTTTCCCGTAAAATAGAGTACCACAAGATATATAATTAGATCAAATTTCGATTTAAAATTCGAAGAAATGAATTTTTATCAATTTAAGACCATTTATCAAACATTAAACTTAAAATAATTTTAATAGGTCAACATCTATAAATAAATCACTAAGTTGTCATGGAAATTAGTTTAACGTGCAGGGTCCTAGAATATAATTTTCGAAGTAAAATTTAAAAGAAAAGGTGCTAAAATGCGTAGTCAAATGCCCATGGACTAAAATGAATAAAATAGATATTTTCGAATTGCATATAGGGACATAAGTAAAATTATCAAAAATTGGTTTTTGTTCCAAGCCCTTGCGAATTTAAGGGCATATTTATAATACTTAAAAACTTCGAAGGTTATGTGAGCAATTCTTCTACCTGTCTATCTAGTGGTTTATATATAGGAAATCGAGCACAATCTAATGCATGAGAAGGCACCACGTAGTGGGCCACTAAGGGCATACTTGCATAGCTTCTAGAAAAAAGAGGGTGTAGTTGCAATTTGCATGAATGACTCTTTGCAGGATCCCACCATTTCTTGGTGACATGTGGCATGAGTCCCGTGGCATGAGCCTACGCCATATCTAACCTTTTGTTTGATATGAGCATCAGGGGTTTGATTGAGATTCGTGGCCCTTGTTTGAGGCATACATCGATCAGAGTTACATGGATGATGACTAATCGTATAGATGGACCCCTAGCCTCTCTATCCTATAGAGGGATGGCCCTAGAGCACAAAGGATACACGTTCAACTAGGTCTCAAAGGTGCCTTTGTACCTAAGGTCGAAATTGAGAAGTTTAGTTGCAACTCATCTTTTTGACACACGATATTTAGCATGGAATGCTGACCCTCTATGTGAGTGAATGATACATCCATGTCTCTGCACTACGGAGGATAGATGGTGATTCTCTCGGGAGAGGATTGAGGAAAAAAGTTGTGGTGTGGATTTGGATTGGTCAAAAACAAGTGTAGAGAAAGAAGGGATACAAAGAGAAATAAAGTCAATGATATATAAAAAGTGGAAACAATTTCAAATAAGTGCAACAAATAATGGAAAAGGGTTAGATTGACCTATATTTTGGGTAAAAGGGATTGCTTGAGCTGAGGTCCTTCGAGCCTATGTTGTTTCTCAACAATTAGTTGCAGGAACTCCACACTCGCAGATGAAAGCAATTCAAAGTGCTGAGTACCTTGGGTCCTCTTCTTCTATCGCGGACTTCTCTCATGGCTGCTCTTGGAAGCCTCGTATGAGCCATTGTCACCCATGTCAATTGAGAAAATAATCTTAGGTCTTCTAGTGTTTTTGATACAAAGAGTAGGAGTTTGGACAAAGGACTTCTTGGGGTGTCATCGGAGATAAGTTGAGAAGGAAGGAGTGGAAGTGATGGATATGTAGTCTAGGTTAGGGACATCGATTGGTGTGACTGGTGAGGGAGTTAGTCATTAGAAGAAGTCATGGTGGAGTTGGCAATTGAGCTCGACAGCTATAACTCCCACATTCTATAGTAGAGACTTGGTGGGGAAGGAGAGTTAGGTGATCCCAACAATAAAGTAGTAAAAACCCCCACAAAAATAAGGGAAAATATAGGAAATGAACACATTTTCAAAAAACACAAAAATAGAACTTAGTGGAAATATTAAAATCTTCATTTTTTTGAGAAATTAAAGTCCAATTCCTTCGACAATAAAAGATACCAATTTTAGATCCCAAATAAATCTTTTATTGAATTATTCCACTTGGAATCAAGTCAATTAGAGTTGTTATATGGTATATTGAAAACTATGAGCATTTTCTATTTATTCATAAATCGGGTATATATGTACAATTATGTCTGTTTTGTATCTTTACTTGGTTATTTCTCATTTATTTTATTTTAAGTTATTTATATGCAGTTAATATGTTTTTCCAATATTTCTGATATAACGTTTTTATATCATATGCTTTATGCATGTTTTTGTTAAGGAATTTGGACCAAAATTTAAGTACCATGTAGATAAATCACATTCAATAGGCCCCTATTACTTAAAATTTTCTAGTTTCTTAGAAAATACGTATTTGAAGAATAAGTGAAAGAAAAAAATAAAAATTTTGTATAATTTCTTTTTTTTTGAAGTATTTTTTGACACTTGTCGAACATGCATCTCAATTCACGAACTCAACAAAGTAAGGTTTCGATGAACACCTATTAAAAGGAATTTCAACATTTTCTATGATTTTAGGATTTTTATACAAACATATCCATAATAGGTACAATTTTTAGGTTTAGATTGCAATAATGGTGTATAGTTTGTGTTTCGCCTGAGGTCCAAGCATATTGGTTTAATTGAGAACCAATCCCCAACTATAGTTGCAAAGTATATCACTACTATGTCCACCTTCTTTTTAGTTGTCAAATTCAAGAAGATGGGAGCAAGACATGCATTTACAGAATGAGATGGACTATGTTCTTTAATTTATTTTCCTCTCATTAGACAAGGGACCGCTCATGTGCCATACACACACAAAGATAAATAAGTTATTTATAGTTTGGAACGAATATGGTCGTCGCTGTGTTTGCATTATATAAGAATTGTTTTTCTAGGACTACATTGGGATATGCCCATTTTTGAGTAACTTTGTAACTTCATCCACACCCAAGTTTTGTTTTATTTAAGTGCAGTGCCCTTTTTCATGTAGTAAAATCCTTATTTGATGGGTTTGGTACAATAGATAAAGCAGAAATATTATGGGTCCAAGTGTACGATCAAACATTACAACGCTTGGCACCAATGCTATTTTAGACTCTTTTCCTTGGAGCCCTTATTAGGAGAAATTTATGTAGATACGAGCTTTATGGTGTAATCATATTTTTGTTTCGTTGGTTAGCTCCTTATATCTTACCAAGTTAGTGCATGTTGATCCACATAGTTTTATAGATTTTTAACTAGAACATGATTACGTAGGATTTGCCAAAATAGTTCAAGGAATCTTGCCACTATACTGGATAAGTGTTGGTACTGAGGTTTCATGAAAAGATTCAGACTCCTTCCCATCTTCGATAATATTAGATTAGATCTCAGGTTAGATTCTCATATCCTTAGTCCTTAGGTGAAACATTGACTCATCATAAATCTTTGCAAAAATGCCATGTAAAGTGTACTAAAATCCTGTTTACTTTTCTGTAAATATGACACACACATTAGATCTCCTTGTATAATTGTATTGATTTTGCAGGATCTTCAGACAAGGTTTAGGACCTCAACAAAATCTCTTTTGTAGTTTATTTTCATATTATATGATGTTAAGTGTGTTTAGCTTGTACTTGTTGTGTAATCATTGAATGTACTTCAAATAGTATCAACATTTCTTGTATCTATGATGATATACACAAATAGTTAGTATTGATACTAGTCAAGTCAAAGTTCATAGAAAAAAGTCAATTTCAATTTGGACCCATAATTGATCGCTCATTGCAATTCATGGTGATCAATCATCCATTGATCTCTCATGGTGCTTATTATGATCAAGAATTCTACAACTAGTTGATGAATACTTTGAACTGATTACTCATTTATTTATTGTGTATTGATCAATTTTCTAATGTTTCCTGATCGTTTCTTTTATTCATCAATAAGTCTCTTTTTATGATCGATCATTTATTTAAATTTTGAACTCTATAACCGAACTTTTGACTAATCATTGTTTGTTATTTGATCAATCATATGAGCATTGATTGATCATGGTCTTATGTTGATTGGTCATTCCAGATTTGAAAGCTATTGTTTTTATCTCACGATGTTTACATGGATGAATCACTATAAAAGGAGACCCCTACCTCCTCATTTGACATACAACTTATTCGAGTATTGGATTCAAAAAAACTTATTCGAGTATTCTTCTCTTTCATTCTTGAGTGCTCATACCTTCAAGAAAGAAGATTTCTAGGTGGAAAGCAAGCTCCTCATGCTCTCTATATGCAGTCATTGATTCTCTCGAAGCTACTTGGAAAAATTCGATGATATTTTCTTCCAATTAGTGTTCACTTATGCTAGAAATATATATGTTTGAATCCTCTATTTACATATATTGTTGATACGTTCTCTCTCCCGATCTGATAGATTATTATTAACTATTTTAGTTAATCAACATAAATAATTATTTTATCCTATTGAGATAATGTTATTCTACACATACTCTTGGAGATCTCTCTGCAAGAAGCTTGAGGTGAAGCCTCAAGCACTGTTGCAACTAGCTCTGTTATAGTGGCGACTTCAGTGTTTAATCCAAAGTTTGTGACTTTGTTGTGTGATCCAAGTTTGCAAGCTTCATGCTTGTAATCATATCAAATACAAGTTTAAATATCTTGGGATATAGTGGAAAAGTTGGTTGGCGTGTATAATTAGAAATCCTAAGTTAGCAAAGCTTTGGTTGTGATTTTCACCTTCGTGGGATTCAACATTAAACATACTTTATAGTATGATTGTTGGATTATTGTCTTTGCTTGGATTTTATCATTTGTTTTTTGCTTCCGCGAAAAATATTTTAATATGCCATACTCCATTCCCCCCTACGGAGTGTACTCAATCCATAAGTACTGTCAAAGTGATGGTTTTTTAGGTTTTTTAGAAGTAAGTTATTGAGATTATATATGCTATTTAACATGTATATCTTAAATGTGTTATGAACAATTATGTCCTAAGATCATTTTAGATAAGAGTAATATATCTTTAAGTTGAAATTTCCTTTGAATCAAGGGCCCTAGTGTTAAATGAGCCTTGACTTGTTACGTACAATGTCTGAATTTTATCCATTTTATGGATACTTTTCATTTTTTATGAGTTTTGCTCAAGTTTAAATTTTTCAATGATTTTAGATATATGCCTAATTTTATTAACTAACTTTAGTCGAGTTTTGCCCATTTTACCTAGATTTTTTTGGAATTGTATATACAAAATATGAGAAAATATGAGTTATAGATAAAGTATATATATAATATAAATGACACCTCCTATAATTAACGTGAGCCGTGTTCTCATAATAATGAAATAATAAACAAAGACATAACTCATATTAAGCATACATTGGTAAAAAGAATCGAATGAATGAGAAGTTGATCATCTACTCTACTTATGCTTTGGTCAGTCTATTTACAGCAAGATCATTAATGAGACAATTAAGGGTAAGAATACAAAAGAATGAATAGAAGTAAGCAATCATAGTGGATATAGTGTCTCCTTATACTTAAGATTTAGTATCGTAAGTATGTGAATGCAATGAAGGTTGCGTATTGATGGGATGCTAGAAAAACGAACAAATCATGGAAAAATAGAGATGTAACACACCACATGTATTAGAAATATGAAGGCAAGAAAGAAAAATGAAAGACTTAAGAAGATCGATGAGCAACCTTCTTGCATGATTAAGGGGTGAGCAGTTGGTGTTTACATCAGGGACTTCCTCATTTATACCAATGTCCAAATTAGAGGATGTTTAATTATATTTGATATAGGATTGCTTGAGTGGTTTCAAAGATCGACTAAAGTAACCTCATGGAAAATGATCATAGACTCCGAATAAAAATGAACAAGTTACAATAATTATGTTTTCTAGAAAGAAAATGATTACTAAGAACAAAAAGAAGAGGAATCAAAAAAGGTGTTAGAAGATATTCTTACTCTTTTCTCCAATAATGTTGACTGACTTCTTTAGGATTTAAGAGTTTTCAAGGTTGTAAAAGAGACAACTTAAGTATGTAATCTATGGTATCGGTGAAAAGTGTTAACCATGTGAGCCTGAAGAAGACCATTTCTACAATAAATATTATTGTAATATTTTATATATCAATATAAGTTATTGATTGATTCCATTGCATGTTTGAGATTGAATGAATGAATGCACTATAAGGTCCCTTACTACAATTAGGAATATGTACCATGGACATCTCAATGATCATAAGACTGTTGATTCAATGGTTGAATCGTAATAAGTGGGTGCTTGGATGATATCTAAGGAGTTAGATTGATGACTCATCAAGCACCGTCAAATGATTGTTAAGGGATGACCTCTAGCATGAGAATGAGATGGCAATCCTTCTCTAAAGGTTGATATTTGATCAAACTTTTTTCGCAGGTCCTCTTCATAAGAATAGAGATTTGGAGATGTCAGATAAGTTAGGTCAAAAGTTGACTTAACGAGATCGAGATAACCAAGACTTATGTCGTATACTGTTATGATATAGGCATGCATCTTCTGACCAGAGATAAATGTACTGCTATATATCTAAGTATGTTCACTCGACAGACCGATAGGTTGATGACCTAATAAAGGACTATACACCGGAGAGTTGGTGTGCATACACGCTTACATGAGTAATACAATCTCTCAAAGGGATCATACAGGTTCACTACTGAACCAGAAAAATGAGCTCACCTATGAGGTATTGGGACCAATCAAATTACATGCATGATCGTCTTACTTTGGAAGCATGACAAGAATTTATAGGTATGATACAAGTTTTTGAAAAGTATGTGATCGATGTCAACTATCAATGACTAAATGAGAATCTTAATGATAAAACCCTAAAGAAGACAATCTAAAAGAGATCGAAAACTTTAGGTTTATTCTAGGTATTATAGTATGTAGGATATATGGGTATTTAGAATACTCGACGATGACGTGATCATAAACAATTGTATAACCATGACGCGTCCATTCCAAGGGTGTGATAAAATATGTTTGGATTTTAGTGCCCGCTCTCTGTAGAGAAGTAATCTAATGTTAGTCCAAATGTTGGACATTGATATGAATACGATTCAGATGCAATAAGAATATTAGATTTACGGCTTTGATTTAATCAAGCATCTATGAGAGGTCTCCAAGATTTAGATTTGAGATATGATCTCAATATCCAAGTCACTATACATGGAACATACAATTGTCTTGTCCTTATCTCCATGTATCCGTGGAGAAAGCACATTATTCTTGAAGAGTTCAAGAATAATTCCATTGTCGAATTGTATATTTAAGCACTAAGAAATTTATAATTTAATGTTATTTAATTATCATGAATAATGTGAATATGATTCATATTATTTAGATGCATGAGAACGATGATCCAAGATAATTAAATATGATTTAATTATCATGGATAGGAATAATGTGGATAGTATTATCCATATTAATCATATATATTATAAATGTGATTTATATTATATTAGGGAGAGAAATTTGTAAATAGTATTAAAAATTAAACATTGATGTGAATTGGATTCAAATTGGACAATTAATTGAAAATACCTTTTACATTTTATTTTGGGTGTATGAATATGATTCATATTTCCAATGGTATGATTGAAATTATCACAAAATAATTTGGATTTTTTTGTGAATAAATGTGCAATAAAAGGTTTTGGAAATAATGAAGGATTAAGTGAGATACAAGATCTTACATAATTGGATGAAGGAGAGTACCTTCCATATAGGGATGGTGGACGACTACCATTGGGTCTTAAATCAAGGTGGTCCCCCACCCAATTAGAACGATCTTTGTCACCTTCATAATCATTCTATATGTATTGATTTAATTGAATTAATTTATATTAATAATTATTAAATATATTTAATTTAATTTAATTAATTTTTGTTGCAAATTTGTACAACAAAGTAATGACCATTGAACGAAAACACAAATCAATCTCAACCATTGATTTTTTGTAGACATGGATTTTGATTCATGGATTTTCAAAATATTATCAAAGAATAGGCAACCCTAGATCTTCTTTTACAACACAAAACTCACAAGCTCTCTCTCTCTCTCTCCCTCTCTCTATCATTCTCATCACATGCTCCCCCTCTCTCATATGAGTGGTTGTCCACTTCTTGTCTTAGATAGATTCACCATCGTCATTACGTCGTCGTGTTGCCGCTTCGACTGCTTGTGGATCTTCATCTTCCTCGGTACTCCTTGCACGTGAAGAATACTTCAGATTTTATATGAATAAATTAGGAGATTCATTTCTTGGATTTGCATCTTGGATTGTGAGAAGGACATGTCTCATCAACACGCTCGCAAGCATCTCCTCAGTTGGGTCGAACTTAAGGCAAACGATCTCTTACTTAAGGGACTTATATTGCAACCACACTTCAAGAGGTATTCCTATATATTCTTTGTGGTTAGTAGAAATGATTCCAAAAGTGATCTCGAATTATGTGGTTTCATCGTTATGATTTTTTAAAAATTCTGATGCCTCGAGCAACTAGTATGACTAGTCTCTTCCTATCACATATGATACGATCTTCACACTTCTGTGATATACTAAGGCATAAAACCAAGACTTCAAGTGGAATCAGATCCTTATTCAAGGTCTTGGATATGTTCTAAATCCCTAGGTGAACAAGGTGTTGTATAACAGATGTGTGGGGACTCGTTGTTTTGCATAAGATGCAAGTTTTGAATGGATTTTTCACTAAAATAAAAACCCACTATTTGTGCATTATTTGGTATTTTTTGGTTTTTTAAATGTATTTATAAAGTCTAAATGTGTTCCAAAAATAGCTATTTGTTAGTACCAAAAGTGCATGGATAAAAATTCGAAGAGTTTCCGTTACGAAAATATTTTTGCTTTATTCACGAGTATGTAAGATAATGATTTTTTTATTATTGTTTTACCATAATGAATTATGAAAAAATACAATTTAATTAATTATATAATCAAATCAACATACTGCTGAAATTTATTTCACGTGATTCCGACTCCATTTGCCCTAGATATTCTATATTTAATGGAGATGGGTCATATGATGATCGGATCATTAAGTCTTTTTGCTTAGTGTGTTTATCATTCAATGGAATTCATGTAAATTGTGAATTTGGCTTCATTATTATGATTGGTATTTATGAAAATAATCGAAACTTCATTGACCATTGAATGTATGTTCCATGAAAATCGTAGTTTATCCTACAATAGTTGTAGGTCAACTTTTACAAGTAAATCATGTTGCTTGATATGATTAGAAACTTAGGATCTCAAAAAATATTTTAATATGCCTAATATTTTGAGGGATTATTATATGGTATAATATCGGACAACAAATTTCATCGATAAAAATACATGTACATTGGCATTATTTTGCATTGTTCTTAATCGTAGTGGTGAAGGTGTCTAGTTTGGTTATGTTGCCTTGGTTTACTAATTAGCGTCTTGAATGTTAAGGAAATACTCCCTTTTAGCATAACTCGAGTGTACTGACCAGATCGATTTTTTAATAAAGAATAACATGAGTAAGTCAAGTTGTACTCTAATAGTAAAATACAAAATAACATACTTGAGAGGGTATATACTATATATTAATATCAAGCAAACCCTAAATGTTTGTTGGTTGATTGAATTGGATTGATAATTAACTTAATATGATTAAATTAATTAGATCTCATTAAAATAAATACTCTGCTATAAATAGAGTTGTAATTCCTTTGGAATAATGAAATATGTGAATATGATTCATGAAAACTAATTAAAATTTGAATGTGATAGAGATGATCGTATAAATGACATCCATGGTCTCCCGTCAATAAGAAGGGTTCCGTCGCCATGGATTATATGTACGAGATGCTTATCCAAAGTGACAGTTCATGCATACAAGTGCACATGGAGTTGGCTCTTTACTCGTCGAAAGAGTAAGACCATAAGCGTAGTGACCCCCATATTGGTTCCTCATAATATTAGAGAAATATTGGATTGCTCATAGCGAGTTCTAATCATGTTGATATTTGATTCAATTAACAACGAGTCAATATCACCTCAGGGATGGTTGGCCCGGGTGTTAAAAATTGAATCAGGAAAAACAAGTTGGTCTTACAAGGTGGAATGAGTTCCCACTTTTTTATCAGAATTACAATTTTTCATATTATTAGGATGTAACAAAGGTAAAAAGGAGATCCCAGTTCTTGCTAGAGATATAACAATAAGTATATCTCTTGCTTTGAAAGTGAATAAGGGAATGAACTTTCAAAGTTGAAAAGGAAAGAATCAAATATTTTGATTTTGATTATATAATTACTTATATGTTCAAATATAATACCTTTTAATTTCAGACAATGAAATCCTTGAACCCACCCATCAGGCTCCAGGAGGTCAACTAGTTGACTAGCCCAAATTACTCAGATTGGATCCGTAATTTGGATCTTGTACTTTCAATAGATTGCATTTTTATGTTCTCTCTAAGGACAAGTACGCAGACCTATTACACTAGAAGAAATTAAGTCCAATGAAAAATATGATGAAGATCATATATTGGCTCGTGTGTTATATTTTGTGATCTTTATCCATTGTGCTCTAGAAGCAGCATGTAGATATGGATTCTTGCCAGGGTATAATACATAATTTGAAAGAGATGTTCAGTGATGTCAGACACATACAACGTTATAATATCATGAAATAACTTATTCACTGCAAGATGCAGAAAGGGACTTCGTTCCGAGAACATGTAATCAAAATATTTGGTTATCTCTCGGAACTGGAGACTCTTGTGGCTGAGATTGGTTCAAATATGCAGTCCATTTTCATTCTGTTGTCTCCCCCTAAGTCTTACATCAATTATGTGGCATCATACCAAATGAATAAAATTAGATTATCTAATGCTAAACTCATGGGTTCATTAAAGTCTGTAAAAGATGTAATGAAGAAAGATAATCACAGTAGCAGTGCAACAATTGCACATGTCAAGGGGTAGCACAGTCGGAAGCAAGGGTCTCGAATGGGTCCATCTTAGAAGAAGAGGATGAGTCAAGTTGTTGACTCATCTTCTAATGCCTCCACACTGATAACATCGAAGAAGATCAATGTCTGTCATCACTGCAAGAAGCCAGGGCACCGGAAGCATAACTGCCTAGAGTACCTTAAAACCACAGAGAAAGGTAAAGCCCTAACAAATATAATTTTTACTTTCATCATTGAAACTAATTTTCTCGTAGGATGAAAAGGTAGTTGGATCATCGACTCTAATGCTTATATTCATGTATGAAATTTGTTGCATCTATTTCAAGAAACTAGGAATCTTTATGAAGGGGAGATAGTCTTCTAGATGGGATCTGATGCAACAGTTGCAGCACCCACTATTAGGACCTATAGACTATCACTATCTAGTGGAAGAGTTATAGTATTTAAGGAATATCTTTATGTTCCAGATGTTAGGAGGAACCTTATATTTGTATCTAAGTTAGTTAGAAATTAATATTCAACTCTATTCTGTAATAAACCCATCATAAGTTGTTATGATAAATATATTGCAGATGGTGTTCTAACTTCTAGTGGACTCTATGAATTGTGCATTGATGAATCTATCATGAATGTTACTACCACTAATAAAAACTCTGGAATCAGAGTGGATGGAAACCATTCAAACATGATTTGGCATCAAAGGCTTGGTCATTTATTTATTGATAGGATCAACAGATTGATAAAGGATGTGCCCTTAGATTTTATACAGGTCCAAACTTTACCTACATGTGAACACTGTATTTGAGGTAAAATAAATAGGATGCCTTTTTGTAATGTCATAGGATGTGAATGTATTCTTAATCTAATTCATACCAATGTATGTGGTGTTGGACATGCGAGCCCACGACGAGCCATTATGCAATAAATGTTATTGTGAATATCATTCCCTGATCTGAAATGAAGAATGAATATTTACATAATAGGTCCCTTAGTACAATTAGGGTTATGTACTATAGCCATCTTAACGATCATACAGCTGTTGATTCAATTATTGAATCATAGAGGCTGGTGCTTTGATGAATATCTAATGAGTTAGATTGAGGACTCATCAAGCACTATCAAATGATTGTTAAGAGAAGATCTCCAGCCTGAGTAGAAGATGACAATCCTTTCTCAATTAGATTGATATCTGATCGACCTCTTGATGTAGGTCCTCTGCATAGAAAAAGATATTCAGAGTTGTCAGATTAGTTAAGTCAAAGAGTTGACTTAACGAGATCGAGGTAACCAAAGTCCTATATCGTATGCTGTCATGATACAGGCATGCATCCTCTAACCGGAGACAGATGTGTTAATATATGTCTGAGTATGTACATTTGACAGACCAATAGGTTGATGACCTAACCAAGGTCTATACACCGATGCACTGGTGTGCATATAAGGGCATATGAGTAATACGATCTCTCAAAGGGAACATACAGGTTCAATTACTGAACCGGAAGACATGAGCTCACTCATGAGATATTAGGAAGAATCAAATTCCGTGCACGATCATCTCTCTTTAGAAGCTTGACTGAATTTGTAGGTTTGATATATACTTTTGGAAAGTATGTGATCAAGACCTAGGCGTGATATATGCTTTTGAAAAGTATATGATCGATACCAACTCCCAGTGATCGAATAAGAAACTTAGTGATAAAACGACGAAGTAGATAGTATAAAGTTGATATAATACTTTGGGTTTATTCTGAGTCTTCTAGTATGCAGGATGTACACGTATTGGGAATACCTGAGGGTGATATGATCATAAACGATTGCAAAACCATAACGCTTCCTTTCCTAAGGAGTGATGAAACAGGTCTGGATTTTAGTGACTCCTCTCAGTAGAGAAGCGATCTGATCTTGGTCCAAATGTTGGACATTGATCTGAATGTGATTCAGATGCAATGAAAAGATTAGATTTGCGGTCTTGATTTAATCGAGCATCTATGGGAGGCACGCGATCTGGATTTGAGATGTGATATCAATATCCAAAGTCACTATACGTGGAACAATACAATCACCATGTCCTTATCTTCAAGTATTCACGGAGAAAGCGCATTATCCTTGAAAGGGTCCAGGATAATTTTATTGTTAATATGAGTATTAGAGCATTGAGAAAATGGTATGAATTCGATTCATATTATAAAGAGAGCTATCTTAGATAATTAAATGTGATTTGATTATCAAAGATGAAAATAATGTGAATGTGATTCATATTATTTGAGCACATGAGAATAGAGATCCAAGATGATTTAATGTGATTTAATTATCATGGATATGAATAATATGGATAGCAATATCCATATTAGTCATATATATTATAAATGTGATTTATAATATAAGAGAGTGCAATTTATAATTTACATTTGTTAACTAAATGTTGATGTGAATTGGATTCACATTGGATATTAAATTGAAAATGTAATTTACATTTTATTTTGGGAGGTGAATATGATTCACAAATTTCCAATGGCAAGATTGCAATATTCACAAAATGATTATGAATTATTTTATAGAATAATTTACAATAATTATTGTTGTAAATAATTGGAGACATATGGAAACATTCAATCTTGAGATTTCATTGAGATTCCCCCTTTCCTAATAGGAGAGGGGGGACGACCACCAATCCCTAAGGGAAGGGTGGTTGTCCACTCTTCCTATATGGAAGGGAGGAGCCTCTTTCCATTATCTCAAATGTGAATTCATTTAATTTGGTGATTGAATTATATTGATTTATCAACATAGATTTAATCTAAATTAAATTAATTGTTGTTGGTTTTTACCAACACAAATCTTATCCATTAAAAAGAAAGAAATCAACGAGAGCCATTGGATTTGTTTTGCTCATGGATTGAGATCCGTGGATCCCAAAATATTATAAAAGGAGAGGCACCCCTTTGCTCTTCTTTACACAACACACAAGAGAACATAAGTCTATCTCTCTCTCTTTCTCTCTACACGTCATCCCTCTCTCTTCCTCTCATGGTCGTCCACCATGGATGCCCTAGAGAGAGTCGCCGCAGTGTCGTCATTATGCTGCCTGACCCTTTGCTCGTGGATCTCCTCGGTGCGCCTCGCTAGTGAAGAAGACATTGGATCACGTGTGTCAAGATCAGGAGATCCGCCGCTTGGATCATCAACATGGATTGCGAGAAGAACGTGATTTATCCCCGCGCTCGCAAGCGTCTCCTCCGTCGGATCGGACTTGAGACAGGAGGTTTCTTCGTTTAGAGACTCGATCGCAACTATGCTTCAAGAGGCAATCCTATTACTTGTTTTTGGTTTTGACGAAACGATTCGAGAAGTGTTCTTGGATAATGTGGTTTCGTCGCATGAAAAATTTTAATTTCCGTTGCATAGAACAACTAGTGCAACTAGTCATTCTTCATCGTATTGGATACGATGCTCACGCTTCTGTGATGCGCTTGAGGATCTAATCATATTCTTCAAGTGGTATCAGAGCCTTAGGTCGGTTGTTTTGTATGCGATCCATAAACCTAAGACAACTTGGGATCATTAGTGTTTGCGAAAGTTTTCTTGCATTTCATTTTCGCATCTCTGTTTTGAGATTATTTTCGGAACTGTTTAAATTGTTTAAATTCGAAAATAATAATTTTATTTTGTCTTTCATTAAATAAGGAAACCCTAAGATCTGAGTTTACGTAATTTGGATTCCATATGCTCGAGATATGATCATTTTAGTGAACATGTATCCACAGTTTCGGGGACTGCTTATCTTAACGTAATTAAAGTGTTATGTGCAGATTTGAAACGCCACGAAATACATGAAAATCACTTAGGTTCTGTTGTAAATCAAATTAGCAAACTTTAGAAACTTATTTTGCTTTATTTGAATTTAAATTGATTGAGATATGATATTTTTAGTAAGTGAGGGTCACTGCTGGAAATACTTTCCTAATCAAGAACCTAGTGATTGTCATTTAATCAATTAGTGAAATTAAATTGTTTAATTTCCTGGAATAAATGTGAATAAATATTTGTAAAATATTTGATGATAATTATTTCCTTAAATGGCATCGCCTTAACCAATATTTGATTAGATGTGATCTAGATCACTAATTGGTTACATGATCTACATGATCTACATTCCAACAAACATATTGCTTGAATAGGATTTGGGATTTGTTTAGCAAATCTCATTATAATGTTAATCAAAATTGTTCTTATTATTATATGATATAATTTTGGTTGAAGAACCGATGATCATCTCAAGTACAAAGTGATCTATTTTGCATTATCCTTTCCCGATCTGGATATGGTGTCTAGTCGGAGAGCATTGGGGTGGCGGGTTGCAACGTATGTGGTCCGTCCCACTCTCATCGGTACTGGCCATGATAGCGGGTAGGGTTAGTATAATGCTTAAGAAATCATGATGTATTTCTAATTATTAAAATTTGAAATAATACGTATTTGAGATAATATCATGATTCAAGTAACAATAAAGAATATTTGTTGGATATTAATTGGATCAATAATTTAATATGATTAGATTAATTGGAATCCAATTAAAATTAAAACACTCTATTATGAATAGAGATGTTATTTCCCTTTGAAGAAAATAGTCATAATGAATATGATTCATAATGATTAATTAGAATTTGAATATGATATGGAGGATCACATAAGTGACATCCATGGTCTTACGTCAAGGCGAAGGGTGCTGTCGCCAGGGATTGTATGTAGGAGACGTCTGTCCGAAGTGACAACTCCTTTATGCAAGCGCATCTGTATGGGCTCTTTGCTTCTCGAAAGAGTAAGGCCGCATACGTAGTGACCCCAATATCGGATCCTCAAATTATTGGGGCGATATTGGATTGTGTACAGTGAGTACTATTCTTGTTGATGGTTGGTTCAATTAATGACGGGTCAACATCGCCTTAGGGGTGGTGGGCCCGAGTGTTAAAAGACCGAATTGGGAGATGCAAGTTGGACTTGCAAGGTGGAATGTGTTCCGGCTTCTTTTTATCCGAGTTGCAGATTCTCATATTATTGGGATGTAATAAAGATAAGGAAGGAGATCCCAGATCTTGCTGAGATATGATGGTTAGTATATCTCTTACATTGAAAGTGATTAAGGGAATGAACTTTCAGTTTACAACCAATGTTTGAAGGAAGATAAAATGGATTTGATCTAATCTAGGTAGCATGTACCCGTTAGATGAATTCAAAGGATACCTTATGGAGATATGAATATCATTTCTATGTCAATCCTCCTAACACACCTTAACTCAATAGAGTTATAGGGAGATACAGTTGGATCATGTGTGACATGATCTTATCAATGAAGAATTTTTGCATAATTATCCCTTAGTTTCCAGGTATATATGTGTAGTAGAGACTACAATGTATATCCTTAATAAGGTTCCATGCATGCTGGAATCTAGAACTTGAGAGTGTTGCTTCATTAGGAAAATAAAGGATGGTATTGGATACCTACTTTATGACCTTGAGATTCTTAAAATATCTCATCTATGAGAATGTGATTTTTAGAGATTGAGACTCTTGAGAATCAAGATGAAAAAGAAGTGTAGGAACTCATTTAATGAGGCTCCTGAAATCGGAAACTGAAGGACAATTATAGATGAAACACTAATACCTCTTCAAATGAGTTTGAGGATGTATTCCATGTGTCAGTTAAGTCTGACAATGATCGGATTTCATATGATGAAACTCCTTAGGATCATAACATGGAAAGATGGATTTTAGCAATGAAAGTCTAAAGTAGACTTCATATACAAGGGTTGTATACGGACCCTCGAGGATCCACATATATGGATGAGACCCATTAAGGTGTAAATGGATCTTCAAGAGAAAGGGAACCTGATGAGAAGGTAGAGAGCTTCAAGGCATGGCTTGTAGCCATGAGCTACATACCGAAGAGAAGACATCGCTTGCGATGAGACTTTCTCTTCGGTGACCATGATTGTACTCATCATACTATTGCTAACTATAGCTACACAACTTGACTTTGATTTATATGAGATGTAAGTCAAGATTGCATTCCTCTATGAATACCTCTCTGAGGATATTCACATGAAGTAGCCCCAGGGATTCCTGGTTGAGTAAGGCAAGGTGTGCAAGCTAAGGAATCCATCTATGGACTCAAATAAGCTTCTTGAAGTTGGACCATAGTATTTGATGAAATTATAAATGTTATGATTTCAGATAGAATCTTGATGAGCCATGTGAATCTTAGTGGGAGTGCTTTTGTGTTCATCGTGATAAATGTAGATGATATCCTAATCATTTAAAATGATATAAGGATAATAGTAAGTGTTTTATAATCTGGTTATTCCATAACTTGTGATATGATCTCAAGGATACCTCTTGGATCTTAATTCTGAAGGTGTTCAGAAGCAAAGAGAAGAGGGTATTAGGACTGTCACAAAAGTAGTACACCTTGAACATATTCCATATTTGGAAAATTCCAAGCAAGGCTTCCATCCCTTAAGATATGGTACTGACCTATCTAAAGGGATAGCACCTCAAAGAGGTGAGATAGTGAATGCTAGAACTACTTGTACTTGTGCATTAATTACGAGAAGCTGAGTGTATGCTAGATGTGTACAAAAGCCAGAAATCTTCCATGCAATGGGAGTAGTAAAGTGTTGCTAATCCTACTATGGAGAGAAAACACTTGATTGCAGTAATAACAAAATCTTCATAGATGACAAGATTTTTGAGATAGTGATCTCAAAGTCTTATCTTCAGAAATTTAAGACTTTATAGATAGAGATCTAAAAGGTCTTAACTATGGATATCTTAAGAGATATTGATCTCCAGGAATAAGGGTATCCTGATAAGGATTATGGAAATACTGGTTATGATAATTGTTAAGCTGTAGTGTCAAGGACACTGTAACTAACAAGATTGAGTATTAGTTGCATAAGATGCAACATTCACATTAGATGTGAGCATTGTTACTGGGGATATGCAAGTGCCGTAAAAGGACTTGGCGTAGTCTCGCAGGAACAGAGTGACTTATCAGCATACCTAGATATTGTCTTAATAGCCTATGATTGTCACATGAGTACGGGTTTAAATGATTAGCCCATTAATGGCTCTTTGGGCTAGTGGGAGATTGTTGGACATGCAAGCACACGGCGAGCCATTATGCAATAAATGTTATTACGAATATCATTCCATGATCTGAAATGAAGACTGAATAATTCGCATAATAGGTCCCTTAGTACAATTAGGATTATGTACCATGACCATCTTAATGATCGTAAAACTGTTGATTCAATTATTGAATCATAGAGGCTGGTGCTTGGATGACTATCTAATGAGTTAGATTGAGGACTCATCAAGCACCGTCAAATGATTGTTAAGAGAAGATCTCCAGCCTGAGTAGGAGATGGCAATCCTTTCTCAATTAGGTTGATATCTGACCGACCTCTTGATGCAGGACCTCTGCATAGGAATAGAGATCCAGATGTGTCAGATTAGTTAAGTCAAAGAGTTGACTTAATGAGATCGAGATAACCAAAGTCCTATATCATATGATGTCACGATACAGGAATGCATCCTCTGACCGGAGACAGATGTGTTACTATATGTCTGTGTATGTACATTTGGCAGACCAATAGGTTGATGACCTAACCAGGGTCTATACACCGCCGCGCTGGTGTGCATATAAGGACATATGAGTAATACGATCTCTGAAAGGGATCATACAGGTTCAGTTACTGAACCGGAAGACATGAGCTCACTCATGAGATATTGGGAAGAATCAAATTCCGTGCATGGTCGTCTCGCTTTGGAAGCTTGACTGAATTTGTATGTTTGATATATACTTTTGGAAAATATATGATCAAGACCTAGATATGATATATGCTTTTAGAAAGTATATGATCGATACCAACTCCCACTGATCGAATGAGAAACTTAGTGATAAAATCATGAAGTAGACAATATCAAGTTGATCTAATACTTCGGGTTTATTCTGAGTCTTCCAATATGCAGGATGTACAGGTATTGGGAATACCTGAGGGTGATGTGATCATAAACGATTGTATAACCATGACGCTTCCATTCCTAGGGAGTGATGAAACGGGTCTGGATTTTAGTGACTCCTCTCAGTAGAGAAGTGATCTGATCTTGGTCCAAATGTTGGACATTGATCTGAATGTGATTCAGATGCAATGACAAGATTAGATTTGCGGTCTTGATTTAATCAAGCATCTATGGGAGGCACGCGATATGGATTTGGTATATGATCTCAATATCCAAGTCACTATTCGTGGAACAATACAATCACCCTGACCTTATCTCCAAGTATGTGAAACCCTGTATTTTTTTCCTAAACTCTGGAGTATTTTTGACACCAAAAAATTCAAATAGTCACGCCATTACATAGATCTCGTCGAGATCTTTCCAACGAGCCCAAGAACACCCAATTCCGATATTCCTAGCTCAAGTTATCGATGTTTTAAGTATAATAGTTGGGACCCATATATGGATCCCAACCATATCCGAAATTTCACCCATTTGTACCTCTCCCTCTATAAATAGAAAGTTATAGCTACTCTCTCAAAGCCCTAGCCACCACCATCCTTTTCTCTCATTGGAGCACCACCACCTTGGCCAGATTTGGTCGCCGGAGGACGGTCGTCGACGTCGGAGAAGGAACTCCGATCGAAGATCCACGGCAACCATCACGTAGGAAAGCTCGACGTCACCTTCGTACACGCATTCGCGCTACGATCGAGCAACGAAAATATAATTCTGTGAGGGGAGATCTCGAGGGAACATCCTCGGAGGTAACGATAAATACCCCTTTCTTGTTGTTCGTTTCACACGCTTTTGGATCGTATATGCTCAAATATCCTCGTGGTCGTAGGTGTTTTTGTGGTGATTGGTGGTGATCAAAGTATATTTTTATCCCTATTATTCCTTGAATTTTAATATGTCGCTGGAGTTAACGTTGGGATACTATTGATGTGTTTACGAATGATTTCGAAAAAACACCAATGACAACACCTTTGGATGAATTTCATTAATAAACTTGTCTATCAGCTTCACTCTAGAGCACATGGATTTTCTACTGTCCTTAAGGATAATACATGCAAAATTATTTGATATATAAGCCATGTAGACAGTAAGTGGATATTTCTATCATATTTGTTGCCTGAGTTCATTCATCAATCATCATATACGTAAATGTGAATGTTGCCTTGTGATTGAACCAACATCATAGTTTCTTTCCCCCCAAAAAAAAAATATTCGAGGTGACTATGAACCTTCCAGACTGTTCCTAACATATGCAGATAGAGACTTTTCATCTAATTAATGATATCAATATGATATATATTTTCTTTTAAATAATAATATGAACACACGATTGATGTACCATGATCTTGCCGTTTCTTTTTGGTGTCAATAAAGAAGAATGAACACACGATTGGATGAACATGATCCTTGTCTTTTCTTTTTGGTGCTAATAAAGATAATTGAATGCAATGAGATTATGAGAATGTTATAAATTGACAAAGGTGAAATCTAATTTGCCATCATCATGATTACTGTTATATCAACATTCGTTTGAAACTGCATATGTAATATTAAGTTGCGAGGGTAGTGACTTCCCTCCCCCTTAATATACATTCTCATTTTTTCTTTTGTTTTTAAAAAAAACTTTGGTGTAACGTGAATTCATATATATTCCATGGCCATATAACTATTGGTGGATTTCTTCTGCAACTTGTTAGTTTTGGTTGGTTATATACAACAAAAATTGTGGTTAACAATGTTATACATGGAATAAAGGAATATTAAATGTTGATAAATGATCTACATGCCTTCATAAGCGAATTGTTAGAATTATGACATGATCTTAACTTGCAGGGGGTGAGCTACTCATAATTCCTTTTGGTCTGAAATCCGAATAAATACGTGCTCTCTACCGATAATAATCGTTGTTTTCTTGTATAAATATTTGTAATTAGGTATTTCTCCTATGAATAATGCAATACAAGTTCTAAATTTTCGTACAACATCTGCGAACTGTATGCAAGTTATCAGTGAGTATTCCAATCTTCTTAACTTCCCACATTTTATTGAACAATGGTAGAATACTTGTATTTAATAGAATTATTTCATAAGGTGCAAGAGTCCGCAGTGTTGGGTATGTGGAGATAGGTGCCGCAAGGGATTGGACTTGCACCCTTGGGCCTCGGGGAGATGCCTTGAAGGTCACGCCCCCAACAGACGAGTTGGGTGATGCGTTACACTTAGCAGCCCGGTAGTATCCGGAGTCGCTCGATGGAGTAGGCAGGTGGCGCGGTTGACGTTCTTGGTTTCACACTTACACACGATATTAGAACTCAGAGTAACATTTGGTGTGGCCGCATCAAATTCTACTTCGAGTAATAGTATTGTACTAGGTGTTCCGGGATATGGTTTGAAGTTGGAGAATTTGAGGTTTAGACATTTTTTCCCGTTCTAGTTGGACAGAGAAACTTGGAGGTTTATCTAAGATGACAAACAAATTCCCGCGTAGCGGAGGCCTGCGAGTCACGTACTCGTGTGTGCTAAAATAATATTAGAAATGAAAATTGAACTGATGTCAGAAATTTTATACCGTTGTGGACTCCAACCAACTTGTAGAAATATCAAGATCGTTGTGGTAATACTGAAATGATTATTATATGAATAAATAAAAATCAACTGTTATGTGATCTAATGTGAGTTAGAATGACTTGGTGTTCTTTCTATTTTTTTTCAATAAATAAAGTTGGGTATACATTCTTTTCTTACCCTACATTATTTATTATAGTGTTTATCTCGTTACTAGGAAATTGCTCATAATGTTACCCTCATGTGAATCCAACAGGTGTACCTGAGAAGCAGCCACCACAGTAGCGGTCTTTTGAGGAGATCGGACTTCTAGTCATACTTACACCAAGCAGGGTGTGTCCTACTTAGAGTAACATGTTTACTTCCGCATTATTTTATATTGAGAGGCAATGTAATGGAACATTGGGAGAACTCCTTTTGCAAATTTATAAGTTAGATGATGTATCTCATTTTCTAGACACGAACTTGATGATCATTATCAGTGAGAATGGATGTCGCATTTTACTTTCCATTTCATATTATTCTCTTGTTGTTATTTATATTTCAAATGTTAATCTAATGTGCATAAGATAGTTTGCCGAGTATCATAGATCGTGGGCGTAACTGGACCGTAGGTCCGACGCTCCCGTCCTATCGGTTTCGGTAGCCGAAGAATCGGGGCGTAACAGATGGTATCAGAGCACGGTACTCCATTCTCTCTTTTGCATATTAGAATTGTTAACAATATTCGAAATATAAATATAGTGACAGAGTCTTCTGACCTTGTCATTAGTTAAGGAGGATAATTCAAGTTCTGTTTAAAGTGTCCATTGTCTCTCTAATCATGGAAATAATTTCTAATATAATGATTCTCGCAGGGGATCATGCCGCCTCGTGTTGACCCTGATTTTGTACAGCAGTTGGCCTTACTAGTTCAGGTCGTACAAGGTATACAACAACATCAGGAGGTATTGGAGCAAAGACTCCTTCAGCAGGATGATTCCTCGTACCAACCCTCTCATAAGGACGAGGACAGTGTTCACCCTTCGGTGTCTCTGGACCCGAAAGGATCACATGACCTAGAGACGCTGCAAAAACATCAGACGACCTACGCTACATATCAGAGATCTAAGGTGCCACAATTCATTAGCACCGGTACGTCAGATGAGGCTGAGCTATGGCTAGATCATGTATCTAAAGTATTGAGGATGATTCATTCTCCTGAAGAATCTTGGCTTACATTTGTGGAGTTTTCACTAGCAGGCTATGCTGAGCATTGGTGGTTCGCCACCGAGGAACATATGGAGGATCCCATAACGTGGGAAATATTTCTTGACAAGTTCCGTAGTCAGTTCTATCCTGATCACTGGGTTGAGGATCAGTGGAGGTTGTTTGTCGAGTTGAAGCAGGGGTCAATGACAACAAAAGAATACCTCATTCGTTAGACTGAACTCTCCCGCCACTCACCACAACTACTGCTTTTCCTGAGGAGAATTTACAGAAGTTTATCCGGAGACTATGTGATGATGTGCAACACCAGCTATCTGCGTTGGATTTCACTTCCATCAAGGAGGTAGCTGCTAAAGCTACCAAGATGGAGGCAACTCAGAGTCAACTTCAGAGGAGTCTATCACATTTCCAACCACCTCGGCCCGGGAGATCTGCTCATCGAGATTTCTACAGAGCTCGTAGAGAGTGTCGTTTTCACCCAGTAATTACCACTCCTACCACTAGCAGATTTGCCCCTACACCTACCTTGGGGTTGGTCTTGGCATGTCGCGGTACTACTTCCTTCCGCTCTTCGGCACACTCGCAGAGTCGCAAGATATAAGGTGCTAGCGTTGCCTCGGGATGCTCCTTTTCTCAGCCAGGGGATCGTAGGTGTTTCCATAGCCAACAACCGGACTATTTCAAGGCCAAGTGTCCCTTACTTGCCGGCAGCTCAGGCAGTCATCAACCAAGTATACGACCAACTTTCTCACCCGTACAGTCACATGGATCAGCTTCTCGTCATGGAGGTCGAGGTTTTCAACGTCCTCCACCACGATCAACCTTCAGTGCTGCAGGTTTTAACGCCCCATCACACCCGCAGGGACAATTGAATGCAATTACACAGGAGCAGGCTCGCGCCTCAGGAGTTGTAGTGCGAGGTATGATTTCAGTGCATGGTATATCCTTACATGCTTTATTTGATTCGGGAGCTACGCACTCTTTTTTAGCACATCGATTAGTTCCCAAGTTAGATAAAGAGCCAGTCTGTGTTCCATCTCCTCACTACATCAATGGCCCAGGGGGCCAATTATTCATAGTGCGACAAGCAGTGGAGAATGTAGCAGTACATATCGGCGGACACATATTGCCCGCATATCTTTTACTCATTCAGTTAGAAGATTTTGATGTCATCTTAGGTATGGATTGGCTAGAGCAACATCACGCATGCCTTGATTATTTCAAGAAGATGATAGTATTCCATCTCCCAGGCATACCTACCTTTCAGTTTGATAGACGAACCTCAGATAGTAAGGTCTTGTATGTATCGACATTGAAGGCCCAACACATGCTCGATCAGAGATGCATAGCTTTTCTCGCCCATGTTGTGGAGTTACCCATCGAAGATTGTATGATTGAAAACGTCAAAACTGTACAAGATTTTTCTGAAGTATTCCCAGAGGAATTACGTGGACTACCGTCAGAAAGGGAGATCGAGTTTGAGATTACTCTGATACCCGACACGCAACCGATCTCCATTCCTCCATACAGAATGGCAGCAGCCGAACTCAGGGAGCTCAAAGTACAACTACAGAAGTTATTGGAAAAGGGATTTATACATCCCAGTACATCACCTTGGGGAGCATCGGTCCTCTTCGTAAAGAAGAAGGATGGGTCTATGCGTTTGTGCATCGATTACAAGCAACTGAATAAAAGGACGGTAAAGAACCGTTACCCACTTCCACGAATAGATGATCTTTTTGATCAATTGCACGGTGCAGCGGTATTCTCAAAGATTGACCTACTATCGGGTTATCATCAATTGAGAATTGAGGATACAGATGTGCTTAAATCTGCTTTTCGCACTAGATACGGCCATTATGAGTTTGTGATTATGTCGTTTGGGCTCACGAACATACCTGCCGCGTTCATGGACATGATGAATAGAATTTTCCGTCCATACTTAGATCGTTTTGTGGTAGTGTTCATTGATGATATCTTGATCTACTCACGTGATGAGCATGAGCATGAGCAGCATCTTCATACTATTCTTGAGACACTCAGAGAACACAAGTTGTATTCAAAATACAACAAGTGTGAATTTTGGCTTACCGAAGTAGCTTTCCTCGGTCATGTAATTTTAGGAACTGGCGTGGCAGTTGATCCAGCCAAGATAGAGGCAGTCATGTCCTGGGAGCAACCCAAGACAGTTACCAAGATACGCAGCTTCTTAGGCCTCGCCGGTTACTACAGACGTTTTGTTAGGAGCTTCTCGCAACTAGCTCTACCACTTACTCGCATGACACAGAAAGATGTCCCTTTCATTTGGAGAGACAAGTGCGAGTTAAGCTTTCGTACCTTGAAAGAAAGACTGATTAGTGCTCCGATTCTCACCCTTCCTTTAGGTCCCTTAGACTTTACGGTGTATACTGATGCATCAAAGGAGGGTTTAGGAGCAGTGTTGATGCAACGTGGTCATGTCGTAGCATATGCATCACGACAACTGAAGAACCATAAACGGAACTACCCTACTCATGACATGGAATTGGCATCTATAATCTTCGCGTTGAAGATATGGCATCACTATTTATATGGGGTCACATTTGAGATTTTTACAGATCACAAAAGTCTCAAATATATCTTTGACCAGCGAGAGTTGAATATGAGGCAAATACGATGGATGGAGATGTTGAAGGATTATGACTGCACTATCTCTTACCATCCGGGTAAGGGGAATGTAGTGGCAGATGCTTTGAGTAGGAGAACACATACCGAAGGTACCACAGCTTGGTTACAGACATGGGATATGCTCACGACCCTCAGTGAGTGGCACCTATTTGATAGTACTACAGATGTTGTAACTGTACCTGCTAAGTACAGTGGATTATGGGACAGGATTGTGCGTGGTCAGCAGACAGATCAGAAACTTCAAGACTTGTTCCATCGATGTTGGAAGGAGTTTGATGGATTCAGATTTTGTGAGTCCATCTTATGGAAGGGAGACCGTGTCTGTGTCCCTGATGATGATGAGTTAAGGAGAGACATCCTAGATGAGGCTCACTGTTCTAGATTATCTATCCATCCAGGAAGCACCAAGATGTATAGAGACCTCCGTCAACACCTTTGGTGGGAAGGGATGAAGAGAGATGTTGCAGAACATGTCAATCGTTACCTTACTTGTCAATTGGTGAAGGCAGAGCAGAAGCATCCTTCTGTCTTGTTACAGTCACTTCATATCCCGTTTTGGAAATGGGAAAATATCTCTATGGATTTCGTGACGTCCTTATCCCGTACGGTTGGTGGACATGATGTTGTTTGGGTTATTGTGGACCGGTTGACCAAGTCCGCACATTTCATTCCCCTGAACATGACATGCACTCCGGTAGATCTGGCCAAGTTATATATTCAGCATGTTATTCGCTTGCATGGGATTCCCAAGAGGTTGTATCGGATAGAGACTCTCATTTTACATCGCATTATTGGGGAGAATTCATGAAGGCCCTAAAAACTGAACTATGTCTTAGTTCAGGCTATCATCCACAGACTGATGGGAAATCAGTGAGGGCAATTCAGACCCTTGAAGACCTACTCAGAGCATGTGCAATTGAGTGGCAAGGATCTTGGAAGGATCACCTTCCTTTGGTGGAGTTCACTTATAACAACAACTACCATGCTAGTATTATTATGGCACCTTTTGAGGCATTGTATGGGCGGAGATGCACTACTCCCTTGTTTTGGCAGGAAGTGGGTGACAAGGAGATTTATTCTACTCAGATAATCGAGTATATAACAAGGGCGGTAGAGATGGTTAGAAAGAAATTATTGACTGCACAAAGCCACCAGAAGAGCTATGCTGATCAGAGACGTCGTGATCTTGAATTTGATGTCGGAGACTTTGTATTCTTAAAAGTATCTCTAATGAGAGGTATTCAAAGATTTGGTGTCAAGGGCAAGTTGGCACCACGGTTCGTTGGCCCTTTCGAGATTTTATCTCGTATTGGGAAGGTAGCATACCGAGTAACACTCTCCCCTTACTTGCCAGGCGTGCATGATGTATTCCATGTGTCAAACCTACGGAAGTATATTTGAGACCCTCGACATGTGATTAGTTATGAGGACCACGTGGTTGAATCGAATTTGTCTTTTCCTGAGGCACCCATGCAGATTTTAGATCGGCAGTCAAGAGCTTACGATGGAAAGACATCCCATTGGTCAAAGTATTGTTGCAAAGTCAGAATGTTGAGGAGGCCACATGGAAGTCTGAGGCAGATATGCGATAGAAATACCCCTATCTTTTTGAAGGTATGTTCACGAGATCCTATTTCAATCCTCTGTAAGATTTTTATGGGTTTTGTTCTCTTTAAGATTTTTATGCCTGAATCTATATCACATTCAAAACTTATACGTTAAATCCTACGTCTCGAGGATGAGACTTCCTCTAAGATTTTTATGATGTGAAACCCCGTATTTTCTTTTTCCTAAAATCTGAAGTATTTTTGACATCCAAAAATTCAAATAATCACGTCATTACGTAGATATCGTTGAGATCTTTCCAACGAGCCCAAGAACACCCAATTCCGATATTCCTAGCTCAAGTTATCGATGTTTTAAGTGTAATAGTTGGGACCCATATATGGATCCGAACCATATCCAAAATTTCACCCGTTTACACTTCACCCTATATAAATAGAAGGTAATAGGCTACTCTCTCAAAGCCCTAGCCAGCACCATCCTTTTCTCTCATTGGAGCATCACCAACTTGGTCGGATTTGGTCGCCGGAGGACCGTCATCGACGTCGGAGAAGGAACTCCGATCGAAGATCCGCGACCACCATCATGTAGGAAAGCTCGAGGTCACCATCGTACATGCATTCGCGCTACGATCGAGCGACAAAAATATAATTCCGTGTGAGAGGAGATCCCAAGGGAACATCCTCGAAGGTAACGATAAATACCCTCCTCTTGCTGTTGGTTCACATGCTTTTGGATCCTATATGCTCAAATATCCTCGTGGTCGTAGGTGTTTTTATGGTGAGTGGTAGTGATCAAAATATATTTCTATCCCTATTATTCCTTCAATTTTGATATGTCGCTGGAGTTAACATTGGGATACTATTGATGTGTTTATGAATGATTTCGAAAAAATACTAACCACAACACCTTTGGATGAATATCATTAATAAACTTGTCTATCAGCTTCACTCTAGATCACATGGATTTTCTACTGTCCTTAAGGATAATACATGCAAAATTATTTGATACATAAGCCATGTAGACAGTAAGTGCATATTTCTATCATATTTGTTGCCTGAGCTCATTCATCAATCATCAAATACGTAAATGTGTATGTTGCCTTGTGATTGAACCAACATCATAGTTTCTTTTCACCCCAAAAAAAAATTATTCGAGGTGACTATGAACCTTCCAGATAGTTCCTAACATATGCAGATAGAGACTTTTCATCTAATTAATGATATCAATATGATATATATTTTCTTTTAAATAATAATATGAGCACACGATTGATGCACGCACCATGATCTTGCCGTTTCTTTTTTGTGTCAATAAAGATGAATGAACACACGATTGGATGCACATGATCCTTGCCGTTTATTTTTGGTGTTAATAAAGATAATTGAATACAATGAGTTTATGAGAATGTTATAAATTGACAAAGGTGAAATCTAATTTGACATCATTACGATTACTATTATATCAACGTTCGTTTGAAACTGTAGATGCAATATTAAGTTGTGAGGGTAATGACGTCCCTCCCCCTTAATATACATTCTCATTTTTTTCCTTTTTTTTTAAAAAAACTTTGGTCTAACGTTTATTCATATATATTCCATAGCCATATAAATATTGGTGGATTTCTTCTGCAACTTGTTAGTTGTGGTTGGTTATATACAACAAAAAGTGTGGTTAACAATGTTATACATGGAATAAAGGAATATTAAATGTTGATAAATGATCTACAAGCCTTCATAAGTGAATTGTTAGAATTATGATATGATTTTAACTTGCAGGGGTGAGCTACTCATAATTCCTTTTGGTCTCAAATCCGAATAACTATGTGCTCTCTACCAATAATAATAGTTGTTTTCTTGTATAAATAATGGTAATTAGGCATTTCTACCCACGAATAATGCAATACAAGTTCTAAATTTTCTTACAGCATCTGCAAACTGTGTGCAAGTTATCGGTGAGTATGCCAACCATCTTAACTTCCCACATTTTATTGAACAATGGTAGAATACATGTGGTTAATAGAATTATTTCATAAGGTGCAAGAGTCCGCAGTGTTGGGTATTTGGAGATAGGTGCCGCAAGGGATTGGGCTTGCACCCTTGGCCTCGGGGAGATGCCTTGAAGGTCGCGACCGCAACGGACGAGTTGGGTGACGCGTTACACCTAGCAGCCCGGTAGTATCCAGAGTCGCTCGATGGAGTAGGCAGGTGGCGCGGTTAACGTTCTTGGTTTCGCACTTACACACGATATTAGAACTCGGAATAACATTTGGCGTGGCCATATCAAATTCTACTTCAAGTAATAGTATTATGATAGCTGTTCCGGGATATGATTTGAAGTTGGAGAATTTGAGGTTTAGATATTTTTTCCTATTCTAATTGGACAGAGACACTTGGAGGTTTATCCAAGATGACAAACAAGTTCCCGCGTAGCGGAGGCCTGCGAGTCGCGTACTCGTGTGTGCTAAAATAATACTAGAAATGATAAATGAACTGATGTTGTAAATTTTATACCGTTGTGGACTCCAACCAACTTGTAGAAATATCAAGATCATTACGGTAGTACTGAAATGATTATTATATGAATAAATAAAAATCAACTGTTATGTGATCTAATGTGAGTTAGAGTGACTTGGTGTTCTTTCTAATTTTTTTCAATAAATAAAGTTGAGTATACATTCTTTTCTTACCCCTACATTATTCATTATAGTGTTTGTATTGTTATTGGGCAATTGCTCGTAACGTTATCCTCATGTGAACCCAACAGGTGTACCTGAGCAGCAGCCACCACTGTAGCGATCTTTTGAGGAGATCTGACTTCTAGTCATACATACACCAAACAAGGTGCGTCCTACTTAGAGTAACTTGTTTACTTCCGCATTATTTTATATTGAGAGGCAATGTAATGAGACATTGGGAGAACTCCTTCTACAAATTTATAAGTTAGTTGATGTATCTCATTTTGTGGATACGGACTTGATGATCATTATCAGTGAGAATGGATGTCGCATTTTACTTTCCATTTCATATTTTTCTCTTGTTGTTATTTATATTTCAAATGTTAATCTAATGTGCATAAGATAGTTTGCCGAGTATCATAGATCGTGGGCGTAACTGGACCGTAGGTCCGACGCTCCCGTCCTGTCGATTTCGGTAGGCGAAGGGGCGGGGCGTCACAAAGTATTCACGGAGAAAGTGCATTATCCTTGAAAGGGTTCAGGATAATTTCATTGTTGATATGAGTATCCGAGCATTGAGAAAATCGATAATTAAATGTGATTTAATTATCATGATTAATATGAATTCGATTCATATTATGTGGAGAGCTATCTTAGATAATTAAATGTGATTTGATTATCAAAGATGAAAATAATGTGAATCTGATTCATATTATTTGGGCACATGAGAATAGAGGTCCAAGATGTTTAAATGTTATTTAATTATCATGCATATGAATAATATGGATAGCAATATCCATATTAGTCATATATATATTATAAATGTGATTTATAATATAAGAGAGAGCAATTTGTAATTTAAATTTATTAATTAAATGTTGATGTGAATTGGATTCACATTGGATATTAAATTGAAAATGTAATTTACATTTTATTTTGGGATGTGAATATGATTCACAAATTTCCAGTGGCAAGATTGCAATATTCACAAAATGATTATGAATTATTTTGTAGAATAATCTACAACAATTGTTGTTGTAAATAATTGGAGACATATGGAATCATACAATCTTGAGATTGCATTGACATTCCCCCTTTCCTAATAGGAGAGGGGGGGCGGCCACCAATCCCTAATGGAAAGGGTGGCCGTCCACTCTTCCTATATGGAAGGGAGGAGCCTCCTTTCCGTTATCTCCTATGTGAATTCATTTAATTTGGCGATTGAATTATATTGATTTATAAATATAGATTTAAATTAAATTAAATTAATTGTTGTTGGTTTTTACCAACACAAATCTTAACCATTAAAAAGAAATACAAATCAATGAGAGCCACTGGATTTGTGTTGCCCATGGATTGAGATCCATGGTGTTGGAAATGTGAGCCCACGGCGAGCCATTATGCAATAAATATTATTGCATATATATTTCCCTGATCTGAAATGAAGAATAAATAATTTGCATAATAGGTCCCTTAGTACAATTAGGGTTATGTACCATGGCCATCTTAATAATCATACAGCTGTTGATTCAACTATTGAATCATAGAGGCTGGTGATTGGATGAATATATAAAGGGTTAGATTGAGGACTCATCAAGCACCGTCAAATGATTGTTAAGAGATGATCTCCAGCCTGAGTACGAGATGGCAATCCTTATCTCTTAAGGCTGATATCTGACCGACCTCTTGATGCAGGTCCTCTGCATAGGAATATAGATTCGGAGGTGACAGATTAGTTAGGTCAAAGAGTTTACTTAACGAGATCGAGATAACCAAAGTCCTATATCGTATGCTGTCATGATATAGGCACACATCCTCTGACCGGAGACAGATGTGTTACTATATGTTTGAGTGTGTACATTTGGCAGACCAATAGGTTGATGACCTAATCAAGGTCTATACACCGGCGTGCTGGTGTGCATATAAGGGCATATGAGTAATACGATCTCTCAAAGGGATCATACATGTTCAGTTACTGAACCGGAAGACATGAGCTCACTCAAGAGATATTGGGAAGAATCAAATTCCATGCGCATGGTCGTCTCGCTTCGGAAGCTTGACTGAATTTGTAGGTTTTATATATACTTTTGGAAAGTATATGATCAAGACCTAGGTATGATATATGCTTTTGGAAAGTATATGATCGATACCGACTCCCAAGGATCGAATGAGAAACTTACTGATAAAACCATGAAGTAGACAGTATAAAGTTCATCCGATACTTCGGGTTTAGTCTGAGCCTTCCAGTATGCAGGATGTACAGGTATTGGGAATACCTGAGGGTGATTTGATCATAAACAATTGTATAACCATGACGCTTGCATTCCTAGGGAGTGATGAAACGGGTCTGGATTTTAGTGACTCCTCTCAGTAGAGAAGTGATCTGATCTTAGTTCAAGTGTTGGACATTGATCTGAATGTGATTCAGATACAATGAGAAGATTAGATTTACGGTCTTGATTTAATCAAGCATCTATGGGAGGCCCGCGATCTGGATTTGAGATATGATCTCAATATCCATGTCACTATACGTGGAACAATACAATCTCCCTGTCCTTATCTCCAAGTATCTGCGGAGAGATTGCATTATTCTTGAATGGTTTGAGAATAATTCCATAAGATCTAAGCAATGAAGAAATGATGATTAAATGTGATTTAATCATATTGATGTGTGAAGAAATTATCCAATGTAATTAAATGTGATTTAATTATTATGGATAAGAATAATGTGGATAAAAATATCCAATTATTCATAATATATTATAAATGTGATTTATAATGTATTAGAGAGAGCTAATTATAATTTATATGTGTTGATTAATTATTATGTGTATTGGATACACATTGTGTAGTTAATTGACAATGTAAATTATATGTTGTTTTGGGTTGTGAATATGATTCACAACTTTTTCCATGGCAAGATTGCAATATTCTCAAATATAATTGTGAATTATTTTTGAAGAATAAAAGCCAACAAAAGTTGTTGGAAATAAATAAAGTAGATTTTCAAGGAGATATGCAATATCATGGATTTCCATGAGATTGCTCTCTCCATGGAAAATAGTGGGCGGCACACCGTTCCTAATAGGAATGTGTGGCCGTCCACATGGAAGGTGCATGGAGATGTAATCTCCATGCACATTCTCTCCTTATTTATTGATTTTATTTAGGACTAATTTATATTTGATTTTGTCAAATATATTTTAACCTAAATTTGTTGGTTTTACCAACAACAATCTTGACCATTGGATTGACATAAATCAATCTCATCCATTGATTTTATATGTTACATGGATTGAGATCCATGGATCCCAAAACCCTATAAATAGAGAGGCATTCCATGCTCTCTCTTTACACATGAATATTGGAGCTCTCTCTCTTTCTTGGTACACGTCTACCCTCTCTCCCTCTAATTGGTGGCCGACCACCAAACCCTAGAGGAGGGAACCGTCGTCGCCTTCGCCACCGCGCCGCCGCTTCGACGTTCTTCGGTTCTACGTCTTTTTGGAGAGTTCCTCTCACTAAGGAGACGTTTGATCTCGTGCGACGAGATCAGGAGCAACCACGCTTGGATCATATTCTTGGATTGCGAGGACAACGTGGTTCATCCCCGCGCTCGCAAGCGGTCTCGCCGACGATCGGACTTGAGACAGGAGGTCTCTTCCTTTAGAGACTTGATCAACCACGCTTCAAGAGGTATTGCATTATACTTGTTGTGGTTATAGATGAAACGATTTAAGAATGGTTCTCGGATCATGTGGTTTCATCGAATAAATTTTTTTAAATTCCGCTGCACCGAACAACTAGTATGACTAGTCTTCATCGTCGTATCCGATACGACAATCATGCTTCCGTGATGCGCTTGAGGATAAATTCCATATCCTTTACATGGATCCCAAAATATTATTAAAGGAGAGGCATCCCTTTGCTCTTCTTTACACAACACACAAGAGAACATAAGTCTCTCTCTCTCTTTCTCTCTACACGTCAGCTCTCTCTCTTACTCTCATGGTCATCCACCGTGGATGCCCTAGAGAGAGTCTCCATCGCCGCAGCGTCATCCTTATGCTTCCCGATGCTTTGCTCGTGGATCTCCGTCTCCTTCGGTGCGCCTCACTCGTGAAGAAGACGTCGGATCTCATGTGTCGAGATTCGGAGATCCGCCGCTTGGATCATCAACATGGATTGCGAGAAACATGCGATTCATCCCCGCGCTCCCAAGTGTCTCCTCTGTCGGATCGGACTTGAGACAGGAGGTCTCTTCGTTTAGAGACTCGACTGCAACCGTGCTTCAAGAGGTAATCCTATTACTTGTTTGTGGTTTAGATGAAATGATCCGAGAAGTGTTCTTGGATAATGTCGTTTTGTCGCATGAAAAAATTTAATTTCCGATGCATACAACAACTAGTGCAACTAGTCGTTCTTTGTCGTATTCGATACGATGCTCACGCTTCCATGATGCACTTGAGGATCTAACCATGTCCTTCATGTGGTCCCTTCAATACCACAACCCGAAATGGATATCGATAATATTTAGCATTTATTGATAGCCATTCATGATACAGATTTATCTTCCTATTACTTTATAAATCTGAAACCTTTGAAAAGTTTAAAGAGGTCATGTCTTTAGTTGAGAACCAAACCTATAAGAAGATTAAATGGATTATATCTGATCGATATGACGAGGACGTCTCGGATGAATTTTACGAATACCTTGAAGAGAGAGGAATTGTCTCCAATCTCACTCCTCTTGGGGGTGTTGTTGAAAGATGCAACGTGACTATCATGGACATGTTCCGTTTAATTATGAGTAAAGCACATTTAACTCTTCGTTTCTAGGGATATGCAGTAGAGACTACAATATAACTCCTCATGAGCTTTGGTATGATACCAAACCCAATGTTAGACACTTGAGCATTTGGGATTGCTTGGTCCTATTGGACATCCGATCCCACGTCAAGTCATTATGCAATAAATATTTTTGCAAATATCATTCTCGGATCTGAAATGAAAAATAATTAATTTGTATAATAGGTCCCTTAGTACAATTAGGGTTGTGTACCATGTCCATCTTAATGATCATACAACTATTGATTAATTTGTTGAATCACAAAGGTTGGCACTTGGGTGAATATCGAAAGAGTTAGATTGAGGACTCATCAAACACCATCAAATGATTATTAAGAGAAGATCTCCAGACTGAGAAGGAGATAACAATCCTTTCTCTAAAGGCTAAAATCTGACCGACCTCTTGATGCAAGTCCTCTGCATAGGAATAAAGATTCAGAGGTATCATACTAGTTAGGTCAAAAAGTTGACATAACGAGATTGAGATAATCAAAGAACTATGTCATATGCTATCACGATTTAGGCACACATCCTTTGATCGTTGACAGATGTGTTACTATATGTCTGAGTATGTACATTTGATAGACAAATAAGTTGATGACCTAACCAAGGTCTATACACCGGCGCACTGGTGTGCATTCAAAGGCATATGAGTAATACGATCTCTCAAAGGGATCATACAAGTTCACTTGTGAATCAAAAGGCATGAACTTGCTCATGAGATATTGGGAAGAGTCAAATTATGTGCATGTTCATCTTGCTTTAGAAGCTTGACTGAATTTGTAGATTTGATATATGCTTTTGAAAAGTATATAATCAATACCTTGGTATGATATATGTATTTGGAAAGTATATGATCGATACCGACTCCCATTGATCATATGAGAAATTTAATGATAAAGCTCTAAATTAGATGGTGTAAAATTGATCTAATACTCTGGGTTTTATTCTTGATCTTATGATATGCAGGATGTACATGTATTAGGAAAAGCTGAGGGTGATGTGATCATAAAGGATAGTATAATCATGATGCTTCCATTCCTAGGGAGTGTTGAAACAAGTTTGGATTTTAGTGACTCCTCCCAATAGAGAAGCGATCTGATCTTGGTCCAAATGTTGGACGTTGATCTGAATGTGAATCAGATGAATTAAGAATATTAGATTTATGGTCTTGATTTAATCAAGCATCCATGAGAGGTCCGCAAGATATGGATTTCATATATGATCTCAATATCAAAGTAACTATTCGTGGAATAATTCAATTTCCTTGTCTTTATCTTCAAATACCCGTAGAGAAATCGTATTATCCTTGAAAGAGTTCAAGGATAATTTCATTGTTGATTTATGTATCCGAGCATTGAGAAAATTGATAATTTAATGTGATTTAATTATCATGAATAATATGAATTTGTTCATATTATAAGAAGAGTTATCTTAGGTAATTAAATGTGATTTAATTATCAAATATGTGAATAATGTGAATATGATTCATATTATTTGAGCACATGAGAATAGATATCAAAGATTATTAAATGTGACTTAATTATCATGAATATGAATAATGTGGATAGCACTGTACGTATTAATCATATATATTATAAATGTGATTTATGTTATATAAGATAAGTATTTGTAATTTATATTTATTAATTAAATGTTGATGTGAAATAAATTCATATTGGATAATTAATTGAAAATGTAATTTACATTTTATTTTGGATCGTGATTGTGATACACATTTTTCTAATGGCAAGATTTCAACATTCACAAAAGAATTATGAATTATTTTTGTAGAATAATTATCAACAAGTATTGTTGTAAATGTTGGAGATTTCCATGAAATAATGTAGCCTCATGAGATTACATGAGATTGCACCCTTTCATAATAGGAGGGTGAACGACCAACCAATCCCATTAGGAAAGGGTGGCCGTCCACTCTATTCCCATGGAAGGAGGCAATCTCCATTCCATAATCACATACTAGATTGACTTAATTTTAGGATTAATTTATACTAATTTATCAATATATATTTAATCCAAATTAAATTAATTATTGTGTTTTTACAACAAAATCATGTCCATTGAAAGAAACACAAATCAATCTCATCCATTGATTTTGTGTAGTCCATGGATTGTGATCCATGGACTCCCAAAATACTATATAAGAAGAGGCACCACTTGATCTTCAAGTTACAACAACTATAAAAACATATGCTCTCTATCCTCTCTCTCTCTCTCATTGTGGTCGTCCATCATGGAGCCCTAGAGAGAGTAGCCAAAGCCGCAATGCCGTCGATATGCTGTCGAATCATTCACTTGTGGATCTATGTCTCCTTTCAGTGCACCTCGCTCGTGAAGTAGACGTCGGATCTCATGTGACGAGATTGGAAGATTCACTGCTTGTATCTTCAACATGAATTGAGAGAAGCACATGTTTCATCAATGCGCTTACAAGCGTCTCTTTCATCGAATTGGACTTGAGACAAGAGGTCTCTTTGTTTTGAGGCTCAATCTCTACCACTCTTCAAGGGGTAACCATAATATTTGTTTTTGGTTTGATGAAATGATACGAGAAGTGTTCTCGGATCATGTGGTTTTATCACATTAAGATTTTTTAAATTTCGTTGCCTCGAGAAACCAGTGCGACTAGTCTCTCCTGATCGCATACGATGTGATCCTCACGCTTCCATGTTGCACTTAAGGATATTACCATATCCTTTAAGTGGTATCAAAGTCTTAGGTCAGAGGTTTCAGATACGATCCATAAACCTAGGATGACTTGGTTTCATTAGGGTATGTGAAATTTTTACTGCATTTGATTCACGCAACCCTGTTTGTGATTAATTTTGGACCTGTTTAAAACGTTTAAAAATGAAATTATCAATTGTATTATGTTTTCAATTAAATAAAGAAACCGAGGGAATTGAGTTTGGAATCCGTGTGCTCAAGTTTTACTGAACATGTATCCACTATTTTAGGGATGGCAAATCTTGACTAATTAAAGAGCTTATTACAGTTTTGAAACGCCTATAAATGCATGTAAATCATTGAGTTCAGTTATAAGTAAAATTAGCAAACTATGGAAACATATTTTGCATGATTTGGATTTAAATTGATTGAGATGTACTCATTTTAGTAAGTGAGGGTCACTGCTGGAAATTGCATTCCTAATCAAGAACCTTGTGATTTAATCAATTATTGAAATTAATGGTTAATTTCCTGTAATAAGTATTGATGAATATTTTGTGAAATATCTGATAATGACTATTTTCTTAAATGACATTGCCTTAACCAATAATTGATTAAATATGACCTAGATCACAATTGGTTACTGAATCTACTTTCTAACAAACAAACTTGCTTGAATAGAATCGGGAATTTGTTTAGCAAATTTCCTTATAATATAAATCAAAATGGTTGTTATTATTATTATATGTTATAACTTTGGTTGAAAACCCGATTATCATCTCAAATACAAAGTGACCAATCAGTATTATCCTAACCTGAGGTGGATATGGTGTCTAGTCGGGGAGTGTTAGGGTAGCAAGTTGCTCCGTAAGCGGTCTGTCCCACTCCCATCGGTACTGGATATGACAGCGTGTAGGGAAGGGATAATGCATGAGGGATCATGATGTATTTTTCGAATTATTAAATTTCGAAAAATATGTACTTTGATATAATACCATCCTTTCAAATAACAATCAAGTTTGTTGATTGAATTGGATTGATAATTGATTTAATGTGATTAAATTAATTGCATCAAACTAAAACTCTCTATTATGAATAGATGTCTTATTTCCCTTGGAAGAATTAGTTTTGTGAATATGATTCATAATAACTAATTAGAATTTGAGCATGATATGAAGGATCACATAAGTGACATCCATGATATCTTGTCAAGGTCAAGGGTTCTGTCAACAGGGATTATATGTAGGAGACACCTATTTGAAGTGACAGCTCCTACATACTTGATTGTTACCTTAGGAGGATATCTTGTCAGCAGATCGAGCGACAAAAATATAATTCGGTGTGAGAGGAGATCCCAAGGGAACATCCTCGAAGGTAACGATAAATACCCTCCTCTTGCTGTTGGTTTCACATGCTTTTGGATCCTATATGCTCAAATATCCTCGTGGTCGTAGGTGTTTTTATGGTGAGTGGTAGTGATCAAAATATATTTCTATCCCTATTATTCCTTCAATTTTGATATGTCGCTGGAGTTAACATTGGGATACTATTGATGTGTTTATGAATGATTTCGAAAAAATACTAACCACAACACCTTTGGATGAATATCATTAATAAACTTGTCTATCAGCTTCACTCTAGATCACATGGATTTTCTACTGTCCTTAAGGATAATACATGCAAAATTATTTGATACATAAGCCATGTAGACAGTAAGTGCATATTTCTATCATATTTGTTGCCTGAGCTCATTCATCAATCATCAAATACGTAAATGTGTATGTTGCCTTGTGATTGAACCAACATCATAGTTTCTTTTCACCCCAAAAAAAAATTATTCGAGGTGACTATGAACCTTCCAGACTGTTCCTAACATATGCAGATAGAGACTTTTCATCTAATTAATGATATCAATATGATATATATTTTCTTTTAAATAATAATATGAGCACACGATTGATGCACGCACCATGATCTTGCCGTTTCTTTTTTGTGTCAATAAAGATGAATGAACACACGATTGGATGCACATGATCCTTGCCGTTTATTTTTGGTGTTAATAAAGATAATTGAATACAATGAGTTTATGAGAATGTTATAAATTGACAAAGGTGAAATCTAATTTGACATCATTACGATTACTATTATATCAACGTTCGTTTGAAACTGTAGATGCAATTTTTTTTTTTTGATGAAAAAGAGGGTGATCTCCCGAGTTGGGAGTCACCGCACAACTTTATATTATATCAAGAGTAGTGATACATTATGATTTAACTTGACTCCCAGAAACACGAGAGAGCCTTACAATGAGAGACAACATTTTCAGAATAAAACCTTTGATTTTTGAAGATGCGTTCATTTCTTGCCTGCCAAATTGCCCATAGTGCTGCAAAAGGTTTTGCCACATCATCAGACGAACTGCCTCCTACTTTCCTTATCCCTTCCCAAAATCTCGAAAAGCCACCCACATCCACCCATTGAATCGCTAATTCTCTCCAGACCTTCACCGAGGTCCGACAAGTGAGGAAGAGATGCTCTGAGTTCTCAACCTGTTCCCCGCACCTGTCACACATCACATCCAGAAGATTCAAAAACCTTGCCCTCCTTACCTTGTCCATTAACTTGTCTCTCCTCAAGCACCAAAGGAAAACTTTTATCCTGTTCGGGATCCTACTTGCCAAAATAATCTTCACATCCTGAACCAAGTCCATATCTTGTCCTTCTTCTCCATTTCTCAGCTCACCATATAAATTTTTGACAGAGAATTTAGTACCTGTCCATGCATAATGGTCTCTGATCTGGGAGAAGTCGTCCGGGGTTGAAGCCACGGCCATTAGTCTAGCCAACTCCTCCCTTCTTCTATCCGAAAGGATCGTAGTAAAACCTGGTCTCCACTCGCCTGATTGAGCCAACTCCCTTAATGTAGCCTCCTTTGATGTTGCCAAAGCAAAGATTCTAGAAAACCGCGTCTCGAAAGGGCCTTCTCCTGTCCAATCATCCCTCCAAAATCTGAAGCATCTCCCATCCCCAATCTTCGGCGTCAGTCTATGCGAAATAAGAGGTAATACCTCTTGAACCCCTTTCCAAAGGGTTGACTCAAACCGAAAGGGGCCCGCTTCTAAGACTCCCTTTACCTTGTAGATCTTTCTCAGCAGTCTAGTGACAAGATCCACAGTTGAGCCCCAAATGCGCACCACCCACTTTCCCAGTAAGGCTAAGTTCATGCAATTCAGGTCTCGAACTCCTAGACCCCCATGCTTACAGGTTCTTGTGATCTCCTCCCAAGCCACCAGATGCACACCCGGCTTCTGCTGTTTACCGTCTGACCAGAAAAATCTTCTCATCAGCTTTTCAATCTTCCTTCTCACTCCTACTGGCATCAGCCTAGTTGAGAAAAAGAACACGGGAATGGTTGATAAAACATGCTTCAGCAGAATCAGCTTCCCACCTTTCAACAAAGTAACCGCCTTCCACCCGGCCAATCTCAGCTCAATCTTCTTGATAACAGCATCCCAATCAGTAGCTCTGATTTTTCCTGCGACTAATGGAAGGCCAAGGTAAGAGATGGGTAGGTCACCAAGTGGACATCCAAGCAGCTCTGCTACCCTTGTCCGATCCTCATTCTGAAACCCAAAAGTGATAACCACCGACTTCTGCACATTTATCTCTAGCCCGGAGAGACTACTAAAGATGCCCAGCAACTGCGCCGCTCTACCGCTCATCTCATCAGAACCACCAAGAAATAGTACTGTGTCGTCCGCGTATTGCAACAACGGTATCGAGATGTCTTCAAGACGAAAGCCCTCACACCATCCTCCATCAACTGCTTGTCTAAACAAGACTGCCAGCGCATCTGCCACCAGAACAAAAAGCATGGGCGCTAAAGGACACCCCTGTCGAACACCTCTCTGCGGCTGAAAGAAGCCACCTTCTAGCTGACCATTCACTAAGACCGAGAAGGAAGACGTAGTGACACATCTTTTCATCCAAGCAATCCAGCAATCCGTGAATCCTCTTCTCCTCAATGATGACCATAAGAAGCTCCAGTCCACACAATCATAAGCCTTGGTGAAATCTATCTTCCACAACACTCCCTTTGTACCTCTGCGTTTCCACTCTAAGCAAATCTCTGACGCCAAGACCAGTCCATCTGTCATTTGTCGACCAGGAATAAACGCGGATTGACCTTCCAGAATAATAGAGTCCATGACTCCCTTGAGCCTGTTTGCCAGCACCTTTGCCACAATTAGGTAAATCCCATTCGAAAGTGCAATCGGTCTGAAATCTTCAACTCTCGCGGGGTGATCTTTCTTTGGAAGCAAAAATAACATTGCCCTATTAATCTTCTCGAAACCCCTATTTCCTTCTCTAAACTCTTCAAGCACCTCTAAGATCTCACCCTTCAGAAGATCCCAAAACTCTCTATAAAAGAATATCGGAAACCCATCCGGCCCCGGTGCCCCATCTGCATTTAGTCCCCAAACTGCTTTCTTCACCTCGCCCTCTGAGAACGGTGTTACTAGCTCCTCAGCCTGCCCTGGTGTTAAAGACTTCACCCCCTTCCCCAGCCAGCCCCACCCATCCCCTTGCCTTCTTCGCGATGTCTCCACAAAATGCCCTCTCAAAGCACTACCAATCTCTGCTTCATTGACAAGCCTCTGCCCCCCCACCTCGAGTTCATGAATATGGTTCTTTCTCCTTCTACCAGACGCCATGGAGTGAAAAAATCTGGTATTAGCATCTCCCTCTTTCAGCCATTTCTGCCTCGACTTTTGTCTCCATTCCACCTCATCTTTCCGATCCTCCAACAAAATCTCCTCCAAAAGCCCGGATCTCTCTGCCATCTCCTCCTGGTCTAAACCTTTGAGATCATCAATGCCATCTAGATGCACCAAACCTTCCTGTGCTTTACCTCTCTTTTCACTTCTTTTCATTCTCACAACTCTTCCATACTCTTTAAGGAATGTCTTGAGCATTCCCAGCTTAGCCGCCAACCGTCTTTAAGGAATGTCTTTAAGGAATGTCTTGAGCATTCCCAGCTTAGCCGCCAACTGTAGATGCAATATTAAGTTGTGAGGGTAATGACGTCCCTCCCCCTTAATATACATTCTCATTTTTTTCCTTTTTTTTAAAAAAACTTTGGTCTAACGTTTATTCATATATATTCCATAGCCATATAAATATTGGTGGATTTCTTCTGCAACTTGTTAGTTGTGGTTGGTTATATACAACAAAAAGTGTGGTTAACAATGTTATACATGGAATAAAGGAATATTAAATGTTGATAAATGATCTACAAGCCTTCATAAGTGAATTGTTAGAATTATGATATGATTTTAACTTGCAGGGGTGAGCTACTCATAATTCCTTTTGGTCTCAAATCCGAATAACTATGTGCTCTCTACCAATAATAATAGTTGTTTTCTTGTATAAATAATGGTAATTAGGCATTTCTACCCACGAATAATGCAATACAAGTTCTAAATTTTCTTACAGCATCTGCAAACTGTGTGCAAGTTATCGGTGAGTATGCCAACCATCTTAACTTCCCACATTTTATTGAACAATGGTAGAATACATGTGGTTAATAGAATTATTTCATAAGGTGCAAGAGTCCGCAGTGTTGGGTATTTGGAGATAGGTGCCGCAAGGGATTGGGCTTGCACCCTTGGCCTCGGGGAGATGCCTTGAAGGTCGCGACCGCAACGGACGAGTTGGGTGACGCGTTACACCTAGCAGCCCGGTAGTATCCAGAGTCGCTCGATGGAGTAGGCAGGTGGCGCGGTTAACGTTCTTGGTTTCGCACTTACACACGATATTAGAACTCGGAATAACATTTGGCGTGGCCATATCAAATTCTACTTCAAGTAATAGTATTATGATAGCTGTTCCGGGATATGATTTGAAGTTGGAGAATTTGAGGTTTAGATATTTTTTCCTATTCTAATTGGACAGAGACACTTGGAGGTTTATCCAAGATGACAAACAAGTTCCCGCATAGCGGAGGCCTGCGAGTCGCGTACTCGCGTGTGCTAAAATAATACTAGAAATGATAAATGAACTGATGTTGTAAATTTTATACCGTTGTGGACTCCAACCAACTTGTAGAAATATCAAGATCATTACGGTAGTACTGAAATGATTATTATATGAATAAATAAAAATCAACTGTTATGTGATCTAATGTGAGTTAGAGTGACTTGGTGTTCTTTCTAATTTTTTTCAATAAATAAAGTTGAGTATACATTCTTTTCTTACCCCTACATTATTCATTATAGTGTTTGTATTGTTATTGGGCAATTGCTCGTAACGTTATCCTCATGTGAACCCAACAGGTGTACCTGAGCAGCAGCCACCACTGTAGCGATCTTTTGAGGAGATCTGACTTCTAGTCATACATACACCAAACAAGGTGCGTCCTACTTAGAGTAACTTGTTTACTTCCGCATTATTTTATATTGAGAGGCAATGTAATGAGACATTGGGAGAACTCCTTCTACAAATTTATAAGTTAGTTGATGTATCTCATTTTGTGGACACGGACTTGATGATCATTATCAGTGAGAATGGATGTCGCATTTTACTTTCCATTTCATATTTTTCTCTTGTTGTTATTTATATTTCAAATGTTAATCTAATGTGCATAAGATAGTTTTCCGAGTATCATAGATCGTGGGCGTAACTGGACCGTAGGTCCGACGCTCCCGTCCTGTCGATTTCGGTAGGCGAAGGGGCGGGGCGTCACAAAGTATTCACGGAGAAAGTGCATTATCCTTGAAAGGGTTCAGGATAATTTCATTGTTGATATGAGTATCCGAGCATTGAGAAAATCGATAATTAAATGTGATTTAATTATCATGATTAATATGAATTCGATTCATATTATGTGGAGAGCTATCTTAGATAATTAAATGTGATTTGATTATCAAAGATGAAAATAATGTGAATCTGATTCATATTATTTGGGCACATGAGAATAGAGGTCCAAGATGTTTAAATGTTATTTAATTATCATGCATATGAATAATATGGATAGCAATATCCATATTAGTCATATATATATTATAAATGTGATTTATAATATAAGAGAGAGCAATTTGTAATTTAAATTTATTAATTAAATGTTGATGTGAATTGGATTCACATTGGATATTAAATTGAAAATGTAATTTACATTTTATTTTGGGATGTGAATATGATTCACAAATTTCCAGTGGCAAGATTGCAATATTCACAAAATGATTATGAATTATTTTGTAGAATAATCTACAACAATTGTTGTTGTAAATAATTGGAGACATATGGAATCATACAATCTTGAGATTGCATTGACATTCCCCCTTTCCTAATAGGAGAGGGGGGGCGGCCACCAATCCCTAATGGAAAGGGTGGCCGTCCACTCTTCCTATATGGAAGGGAGGAGCCTCCTTTCCGTTATCTCCTATGTGAATTCATTTAATTTGGCGATTGAATTATATTGATTTATAAATATAGATTTAAATTAAATTAAATTAATTGTTGTTGGTTTTTACCAACACAAATCTTAACCATTAAAAAGAAATACAAATCAATGAGAGCCACTGGATTTGTGTTGCCCATGGATTGAGATCCATGGTGTTGGAAATGCGAGCCCACGGCGAGCCATTATGCAATAAATATTATTGCATATATATTTCCCTGATCTGAAATGAAGAATAAATAATTTGCATAATAGGTCCCTTAGTACAATTAGGGTTATGTACCATGGCCATCTTAATAATCATACAGTTGTTGATTCAACTATTGAATCATAGAGGCTGGTGATTGGATGAATATCTAAAGGGTTAGATTGAGGACTCATCAAGCACCGTCAAATGATTGTTAAGAGATGATCTCCAGCCTGAGTACGAGATGGCAATCCTTATCTCTTAAGGCTGATATCTGACCGACCTCTTGATGCAGGTCCTCTGCATAGGAATATAGATTCGGAGGTGACAGATTAGTTAGGTCAAAGAGTTTACTTAACGAGATCGAGATAACCAAAGTCCTATATCGTATGCTGTCATGATATAGGCACACATCCTCTGACCGGAGACAGATGTGTTACTATATGTTTGAGTGTGTATATTTGGCAGACCAATAGGTTGATGACCTAATCAAGGTCTATACACCGGCGTGCTGGTGTGCATATAAGGGCATATGAGTAATACGATCTCTCAAAGGGATCATACAGGTTCAGTTACTGAACCGGAAGACATGAGCTCACTCAAGAGATATTGGGAAGAATCAAATTCCATGCGCATGGTCGTCTCGCTTCGGAAGCTTGACTGAATTTGTAGGTTTTATATATACTTTTGGAAAGTATATGATCAAGACCTAGGTATGATATATGCTTTTGGAAAGTATATGATCGATACCGACTCCCAAGGATCGAATGAGAAACTTACTGATAAAACCATGAAGTAGACAGTATAAAGTTTATCCGATACTTCGGGTTTAGTCTGAGCCTTCCAGTATGCAGGATGTACAGGTATTGGGAATACCTGAGGGTGATTTGATCATAAACAATTGTATAACCATGACGCTTGCATTCCTAGGGAGTGATGAAACGGGTCTGGATTTTAGTGACTCCTCTCAGTAGAGAAGTGATCTGATCTTAGTTCAAGTGTTGGACATTGATCTGAATGTGATTCAGATACAATGAGAAGATTAGATTTACGGTCTTGATTTAATCAAGCATCTATGGGAGGCCCGCGATCTGGATTTGAGATATGATCTCAATATCCATGTCACAATACGTGGAACAATACAATCTCCCTGTCCTTATCTCCAAGTATCTGCGGAGAGATTGCATTATTCTTGAATGGTTTGAGAATAATTCCATAAGATCTAAGCAATGAAGAAATGATGATTAAATGTGATTTAATCATATTGATGTGTGAAGAAATTATCCAATGTAATTAAATGTGATTTAATTATTATGGATAAGAATAATGTGGATAAAAATATCCAATTATTCATAATATATTATAAATGTGATTTATAATGTATTAGAGAGAGCTAATTATAATTTATATGTGTTGATTAATTATTATGTGTATTGGATACACATTGTGTAGTTAATTGACAATGTAAATTATATGTTGTTTTGGGTTGTGAATATGATTCACAACTTTTTCCATGGCAAGATTGCAATATTCTCAAATATAATTGTGAATTATTTTTGAAGAATAAAAGCCAACAAAAGTTGTTGGAAATAAATAAAGTAGATTTTCAAGGAGATATGCAATATCATGGATTTCCATGAGATTGCTCTCTCCATGGAAAATAGTGGGCGGCACACCATTCCTAATAGGAATGTGTGGCCGTCCACATGGAAGGTGCATGGAGATGTAATCTCCATGCACATTCTCTCCTTATTTATTGATTTTATTTAGGACTAATTTATATTTGATTTTGTCAAATATATTTTAACCTAAATTTGTTGGTTTTACCAACAACAATCTTGACCATTGGATTGACATAAATCAATCTCATCCATTGATTTTATATGTTACATGGATTGAGATCCATGGATCCCAAAACCCTATAAATAGAGAGGCATTCCATGCTCTCTCTTTACACATGAATATTGGAGCTCTCTCTCTTTCTTGGTACACGTCTACCCTCTCTCCCTCTAATTGGTGGCCGACCACCAAACCCTAGAGGAGGGAACCGTCGTCGCCTTCGCCACCGCGCCGCCGCTTCGACGTTCTTCGGTTCTACGTCTTTTTGGAGAGTTCCTCTCACTAAGGAGACGTTTGATCTCGTGCGACGAGATCAGGAGCAACCACGCTTGGATCATATTCTTGGATTGCGAGGACAACGTGGTTCATCCCCGCGCTCGCAAGCGGTCTCGCCGACGATCGGACTTGAGACAGGAGGTCTCTTCCTTTAGAGACTTGATCAACCACGCTTCAAGAGGTATTGCATTATACTTGTTGTGGTTATAGATGAAACGATTTAAGAATGGTTCTCGGATCATGTGGTTTCATCGAATAAATTTTTTTAAATTCCGCTGCACCGAACAACTAGTGTGACTAGTCGTTCATCGTCGTATCCGATACGACAATCATGCTTCCGTGATGCGCTTGAGGATAAATTCCATATCCTTTACATGGATCCCAAAATATTATTAAAGGAGAGGCATCCCTTTGCTCTTCTTTACACAACACACAAGAGAACATAAGTCTCTCTCTCTCTTTCTCTCTACACGTCAGCTCTCTCTCTTACTCTCATGGTCGTCCACCGTGGATGCCCTAGAGAGAGTCTCCATCGCCGCAGCGTCATCCTTATGCTTCCCGATGCTTTGCTCGTGGATCTCCGTCTCCTTCGGTGCGCCTCACTCGTGAAGAAGACGTCGGATCTCATGTGTCGAGATTCGAAGATCCGCCGCTTGGATCATCAACATGGATTGCGAGAAACATGCGATTCATCCCCGCGCTCCCAAGTGTCTCCTCTGTCGGATCGGACTTGAGACAGGAGGTCTCTTCGTTTAGAGACTCGACTGCAACCGTGCTTCAAGAGGTAATCCTATTACTTGTTTGTGGTTTAGATGAAATGATCCGAGAAGTGTTCTTGGATAATGTCGTTTTGTCGCATGAAAAAATTTAATTTCCGATGCATACAACAACTAGTGCAACTAGTCGTTCTTTGTCGTATTCGATACGATGCTCACGCTTCCATGATGCACTTGAGGATCTAACCATGTCCTTCATGTGGTCCCTTCAATACCACAACCCGAAATGGATATCGATAATATTTAGCATTTATTGATAGCCATTCATGATACAGATTTATCTTCCTATTACTTTATAAATCTGAAACCTTTGAAAAGTTTAAAGAGGTCATGTCTTTAGTTGAGAACCAAACCTATAAGAAGATTAAATGGATTATATCTGATCGATATGACGAGGACGTCTCGGATGAATTTTACGAATACCTTGAAGAGAGAGGAATTGTCTCCAATCTCACTCCTCTTGGGGGTGTTGTTGAAAGATGCAACGTGACTATCATGGACATGTTCCGTTTAATTATGAGTAAAGCACATTTAACTCTTCGTTTCTAGGGATATGCAGTAGAGACTACAATATAACTCCTCATGAGCTTTGGTATGATACCAAACCCAATGTTAGACACTTGAGCATTTGGGATTGCTTGGTCCTGTTGGACATCCGATCCCACGTCAAGTCATTATGCAATAAATATTTTTGCAAATATCATTCTCGGATCTGAAATGAAAAATAATTAATTTGTATAATAGGTCCCTTAGTACAATTAGGGTTGTGTACCATGTCCATCTTAATGATCATACAACTATTGATTAATTTGTTGAATCACAAAGGTTGGCACTTGGGTGAATATCGAAAGAGTTAGATTGAGGACTCATCAAACACCATCAAATGATTATTAAGAGAAGATCTCCAGACTGAGAAGGAGATAACAATCCTTTCTCTAAAGGCTAAAATCTGACCGACCTCTTGATGCAAGTCCTCTGCATAGGAATAAAGATTCAGAGGTATCATACTAGTTAGGTCAAAAAGTTGACATAACGAGATTGAGATAATCAAAGAACTATGTCATATGCTATCACGATTTAGGCACACATCCTTTGATCGTTGACAGATGTGTTACTATATGTCTGAGTATGTACATTTGATAGACAAATAAGTTGATGACCTAACCAAGGTCTATACACCGGCGCACTGGTGTGCATTCAAAGGCATATGAGTAATACGATCTCTCAAAGGGATCATACAAGTTCACTTGTGAATCAAAAGGCATGAACTTGCTCATGAGATATTGGGAAGAGTCAAATTATGTGCATGTTCATCTTGCTTTAGAAGCTTGACTGAATTTGTAGATTTGATATATGCTTTTGAAAAGTATATAATCAATACCTTGGTATGATATATGTATTTGGAAAGTATATGATCGATACCGACTCCCATTGATCATATGAGAAATTTAATGATAAAGCTCTAAATTAGATGGTGTAAAATTGATCTAATACTCTGGGTTTTATTCTTGATCTTATGATATGCAGGATGTACATGTATTAGGAAAAGCTGAGGGTGATGTGATCATAAAGGATAGTATAATCATGATGCTTCCATTCCTAGGGAGTGTTGAAACAAGTTTGGATTTTAGTGACTCCTCCCAATAGAGAAGCGATCTGATCTTGGTCCAAATGTTGGACGTTGATCTGAATGTGAATCAGATGAATTAAGAATATTAGATTTATGGTCTTGATTTAATCAAGCATCCATGAGAGGTCCGCAAGATATGGATTTCATATATGATCTCAATATCAAAGTAACTATTCGTGGAATAATTCAATTTCCTTGTCTTTATCTTCAAATACCCGTAGAGAAATCGTATTATCCTTGAAAGAGTTCAAGGATAATTTCATTGTTGATATATGTATCCGAGCATTGAGAAAATTGATAATTTAATGTGATTTAATTATCATGAATAATATGAATTTGTTCATATTATAAGAAGAGTTATCTTAGGTAATTAAATGTGATTTAATTATCAAATATGTGAATAATGTGAATATGATTCATATTACTTGAGCACATGAGAATAGATATCAAAGATTATTAAATGAGACTTAATTATCATGAATATGAATAATGTGGATAACACTGTACGTATTAATCATATATATTATAAATGTGATTTATATTATATAAGATAAGTATTTGTAATTTATATTTATTAATTAAATGTTGATGTGAAATAAATTCATATTGGATAATTAATTGAAAATGTAATTTACATTTTATTTTGGATCGTGATTGTGATACACATTTTTCTAATGGCAAGATTTCAACATTCACAAAAGAATTATGAATTATTTTTGTAGAATAATTATCAACAAGTATTGTTGTAAATGTTGGAGATTTCCATGAAATAATGTAGCCTCATGAGATTACATGAGATTGCACCCTTTCATAATAGGAGGGTGAACGACCAACCAATCCATTAGGAAAGGGTGGCCGTCCACTCTATTCCCATGGAAGGAGGCAATCTCCATTCCATAATCACATACTAGATTGACTTAATTTTTAGGATTAATTTATACTAATTTATCAATATATATTTAATCCAAATTAAATTAATTATTGTGTTTTTACAACAAAATCATGTCCATTGAAAAGAAACACAAATCAATCTCATCCATTGATTTTGTGTAGTCCATGGATTGTGATCCATGGACTCCCAAAATACTATATAAGAAGAGGCACCACTTGATCTTCAAGTTACAACAACTATAAAAACATATGCTCTCTATCCTCTCTCTCTCTCTCATTGTGGTCATCCATCATGGAGCCCTAGAGAGAGTAGCCAAAGCCGCAATGCCGTCGATATGCTGTCGAATCATTCACTTGTGGATCTATGTCTCCTTTCAGTGCACATCGCTCGTGAAGTAGACGTCGGATCTCATGTGACGAGATTGGAAGATTCACTGCTTGTATCTTCAACATGAATTGAGAGAAGCACATGTTTCATCAATGCGCTTACAAGCGTCTCTTTCATCGAATTGGACTTGAGACAAGAGGTCTCTTTGTTTTGAGGCTCAATCTCTACCACTCTTCAAGGGGTAACCATAATATTTGTTTTTGGTTTGATGAAATGATACGAGAAGTGTTCTCGGATCATGTGGTTTTATCACATTAAGATTTTTTAAATTTCGTTGCCTCGAGAAACCAGTGCGACTAGTCTCTCCTGATCGCATACGATGTGATCCTCACGCTTCCATGTTGCACTTAAGGATATTACCATATCCTTTAAGTGGTATCAAAGTCTTAGGTCAGAGGTTTCAGATACGATCCATAAACCTAGGATGACTTGGTTTCATTAGGGTATGTGAAATTTTTACTGCATTTGATTCACGCAACCCTGTTTGTGATTAATTTTGGACCTGTTTAAAACGTTTAAAAATGAAATTATCAATTGTATTATGTTTTCAATTAAATAAAGAAACCGTGGGAATTGAGTTTGGAATCCGTGTGCTCAAGTTTTACTGAACATGTATCCACTATTTTAGGGATGGCAAATCTTGACTAATTAAAGAGCTTATTACAGTTTTGAAACGCCTATAAATGCATGTAAATCATTGAGTTCAGTTATAAGTAAAATTAGCAAACTATGGAAACATATTTTGCATGATTTGGATTTAAATTGATTGAGATGTACTCATTTTAGTAAGTGAGGGTCACTGCTGGAAATTGCATTCCTAATCAAGAACCTTGTGATTTAATCAATTATTGAAATTAATGGTTAATTTCCTGTAATAAGTATTGATGAATATTTTGTGAAATATCTGATAATGACTATTTTCTTAAATGACATTGCCTTAACCAATAATTGATTAAATATGACCTAGATCACAATTGGTTACTGAATCTACTTTCTAACAAACAAACTTGCTTGAATAGAATCGGGAATTTGTTTAGCAAATTTCCTTATAATATAAATCAAAATGGTTGTTATTATTATTATATGTTATAACTTTGGTTGAAAACCCGATTATCATCTCAAATACAAAGTGACCAATCAGTATTATCCTAACCTGAGGTGGATATGGTGTCTAGTCGGGGAGTGTTAGGGTAGCAAGTTGCTCCGTAAGCGGTCTGTCCCACTCCCATCGGTACTGGATATGACAGCGTGTAGGGAAGGGATAATGCATGAGGGATCATGATGTATTTTTCGAATTATTAAATTTCGAAAAATATGTACTTTGATATAATACCATCCTTTCAAATAACAATCAAGTTTGTTGATTGAATTGGATTGATAATTGATTTAATGTGATTAAATTAATTGCATCAAACTAAAACTCTCTATTATGAATAGATGTCTTATTTCCCTTGGAAGAATTAGTTTTGTGAATATGATTCATAATAACTAATTAGAATTTGAGCATGATATGAAGGATCACATAAGTGACATCCATGATATCTTGTCAAGGTCAAGGGTTCTGTCAACAGGGATTATATGTAGGAGACACCTATTTGAAGTGACAGCTCCTACATACTTGATCAACATCACCTTAGGGTTGGTGGGCCTGGATGTTAAAGATCGAATTGGGAATGCAAGTTTGACTTGCAAGGCCGAATGTGTTCCTGCTTTTTTTATCTGAGTTACATCTTCTCGTATTATTGGGATGTGACAAAGAAAAGGAAGGAGATCCCTGATCTATTGATTTATAACGGTAAGTATATCTTTACATTGTAAGTGATTAAGGGAATGAACTTTCAGTGTTGACAAGGCGGGACAACTTTGATATAAAAATTCCTAAATCAAAGTAATATATATTTATGCAAATTACCTTATTTCAGATACCTTTATTAAATCCACTCAATACTATACTCAATAATAACCAGTTAAATATCATGGATTAGATCCATGATCAAGATATTGTACTTGCGATTGGACACATAATGTATGTGGTTGCAATGTGCAAGTTTCCTCATAATAATGAGGAATGACATTTAAATAGACAATAGGACTACAACCCTAGGTTTGTATGTCTCTATAGTCTTGATCTCTCATCGAATGTACTTTGGAAGTGACATATCGATGATAATCGTAATTGTCAAATAATCCTTATAAAAAATCTAAGAAGATGTTTCTAGCGTACATATGTGCTCTTAACATTTAATCATGAATGATATGGTTCACTGCATCATGCAGAATGATGACTCTATAAGAGATGATGTATTCAAAATGTTTAAGTACCTACCCGAACCAAAGTCTTTAAAGTTAAGATGTAAGTAGATATGATGTGTGTCATCATTCTATTGTCTATACTCAAGTCATTCATGAAGCTTCATAATATTCATATTGTATATGCATGTATAAATGTTGAAATACTCTTACATTGAATTCTTTCAAGTTAAACATAAGAGATCCTTTGTATTAAGAAATGGTTGTTTATAGATGAAGGGAGAACAATGGAAGCATGGGTCTGACCAAAGTAAGAAGGAAAGTTAAAGAGTTGACTATACTTCTCTAATTTCCATATGACATCCAAAGAGTTGGATGAATGCCAATACTACAATGAGCCAATGTTCTGGTAGTATAACTATCTAGACTAGCTTGGATACTTAGAGAATGACCCATATAATGCATCGAAATAATCTATATCTATATGTAATCAATGATATTGACTTGTTATCTCATTTTTCTAATGACACTTACAATTGGTTGCATATGTTTTAGAAAGACCAGAATATTTGATCTTAAGGTTTAATAGTCATCCTTGGATATTGACACAATGGTTGCAACAATCTCTATTGGGTAGATAGACTTCATAATTTCAGTGGGATATCCCTTACTCTTAGAGAATGTCTCTATGACTTATATATTGGAATTCACTCATTATTTATTTCTAAATGTTGGAAATAAACATGAGTTATGAAATAAACCTATCATAAAGAGTTATGATGGATGTATTTCAGATAGTAATATGACATATGGAGGACTCTGATAAATTAGAATATTAATGAATGGTTCATTAATATTTCTAATACTTAATATTAAACCTTAATATATAAATAGGAGGATGAAGATTATTTGACAATGATATGGCATCAAGCCTTTGACATATGTTTATTGATGAGATCAATAGACTAGTAAGAGATGAAACTTTAGAATGTCTAAAATTTCAAATCCTACATACTTGTGAATATTGTATTCAAAGTGAAATGTCTAATACACCCTTCTCAAAGTATGGTGAAAGATGCCAAGATATTTAATATCTCATACATATTGATGTACGTGGATCATATATATCATAATAAATATTAATGATATGCGATATCTGTTGATGATTATTTATGATATGAGATTTCTTATATTCACCTTAGAAACCTTTACAATGTTCAGATATTTCACAATATTGGTTTAGAACAAAAGTTTAAAGGAAGATGAAATGAATTTATTCTAACCTAGGTATCATGTACCTGTTAGATGAATTCAAGAAATACCTTATGGAGATATGTCCTACCTCACTTCTCCCGATACACCTAAACTGAATAGATTTATAGGGAGATATAATTGGATCATGTATTACATGATTTGATCAATGATGAATATTAGGATAATTACCTCTTAGTTTCTAGGTATATATGTAGTAGAGTCTACAATATATATCCTTAACAAGATTCCATGCAAATCTAAATCCGAACATCCTCATCAGCTATGGTTCGGAACCTAGCCTTGTGTTGGACACTTGAGGATTTAAGGTTGCTTGGTCCGTAACTTTGTCATGGATGCAAGTAAGTTGGAATCTAGCACAAGAGCGTGCTACTTCATTAGGAAAATAAAGGATGGTATTGGATGCCTAATTTATGAACTTGAGATTCTTAAAAGGTTTCATCTTTAAGGATATGATTCTTAGAGAATGAGACTCTTGAGAATAAAGATGAAAATGAAGTAAAGGATCTCATTGAGTCTTGAGAAGGTAATGAGGCTCCTGAAAGGACAACTAAAGATGAAACACGCATATATCTTCAACTTAGTTTGAGGATGGATTCCATGTGTCAATTAAGTCTGACATTGATTGAACTTCATATGATGAAGCTTCCGAGCATCATGACATGGAATGATGGATGTTAGCAATAAAGTCTAAAGTAGACTTTGTGTATAGTTTTGTATATAGATCCTCGAGGATCCACCTATAAGGGTAAGACTTGTAGGTGTAAATAGATCTTCAAGAGAAAAAGGAAACCTGATGATAAGGTAGAGACCTTCAAAGCACAGATCGTAGTCATGAGCTAGACACCGAAGAGAAGACACTGCTTGTGATGAGACTTGTTCTCGAGTGATCATGCTTAAACCCATCATACTAATGCTAACTGTTGCTACACAACTTGACTTTGACATCTTCAAGATGGAAGTCAATATTTCATTCTTATGTGAATACCTCTTTGAGGATATTCACATGAAGTATTCCCAGGGCTTCATGGTTGAGGAAAGCACAGTGTGCAAGCTTAAGAAACTCCATATATGGACTCGAATAGGCTTGTTTTAGTTGGAACATCAGATTTAATGAGATTATAAATGTTGTAATTTCAAATAGAATCTAGATGAACCATGTGAAGCTTAGTGGGAGTACCATTGTGTTCATTTTGCTAAAAGTAGATGATATCCTAGTCATTTGGAATGATAGAAGGATGATAGTAAGTGTTTATAATGTGACTATTCCATTTCTTAAGATATGATCTCAAAGATATCTCTTAGATCTTAGTTCTGAGGTTGATCGGAATCAAATAAAAGAGGGTATTGGGAATGTCACATTAGTGATATACATTAGACATTTCCATTTTCTGGAAAATTCCAAGGAAGGCTTCCTTCCCTTAAGATATGGTGTTGACCTATCTAAAGGGATAACACCTCAAAGAGTTGATGAAGTGAATGTTAGAACTACTTGCCCTTGTGCGTCAATTACGAGAACCTGAGTGTATGCTAGATGTGTACAAAAGCCAGATGTCTACCATGCAGTAGAATAGTAAGCTTTTATTAATCCTAGTATGGAGATAAAACACTTGATTGTAGTAATAACAATATCTTTAAAGATGACACGACTTTAGAGATAGTGTTCTCTAAGTCTTATCTTCAAGAGCTTAAGACTTTATAGATAGTGATCTAAAGGTCTTAATTGTAGATACATCAGGAGATAGAGATCTCAGGAATAAGGGTATTCTGATAAGGATCGTAGGAATTACATATTGGTTATAATAATTATTGAGTTGTAGTGTCAAGGACATTGTAACTAACAATATTGAGTATTGGTTGCATACGATGCAACATTCGCATTGGATGTGAGCACTATTACCGGGGGATATGAAAGTGCCATGAAAGGACTTGGCGTAGTCTCTTAGGAACAGAGTGACTGATCAGCCTACCTACGTATTTTTCTAAATAGAATATGATTGTTGCATGAGTAAGGGTTTAAAGATTAACCTATTAATGTCTCTTTGGGATAGTGGGAGATTGTTGGACAAGCGAGCCCACGACGAGCCATTATGTAATAAATGTAATTGTGAATATCATTTCCATATCTGAAATGAAGAATAATTCATTTGCATAATAGGTCCCTTAGTATAATTAGGGTTAGGTAGCATGGCCTCTTAATGATCATACAACTGTTTATTCAATTGTTGAATCATAGAGGCTTGTTCTTGGGTGAATATCTTAAGAGTTAGATTGAGGACTCATCAAGCACCGTCGAATGATTATTAAAAGAGGATCTCCATACTGAGAAGGAGATGGCAATCCATTCTTTAAAGGCTAATATCTAACAAACCTCTTGATGTAGGTTCTCTGTATATGAGTAGAGATTCATAGGTGTCATATTAGTCAGGTCAAAGATTTAACTCGATGAGATCGAGAAAACCAAAGACTTATGTCGTATGCTATTACGATATAGTCACACATCCTCTGACGGGAGATGGATGTGTTACTATATGTCTGAGTATGTACATTTGGCAGACAAATAGGTTGATGACCTAACCAAGGTCTATACACCGACGCGCTAGTGTGCATTCAAGGGCATATGAGTAATATGATCTCTCAAAGGGATCATATAGGTTCACTTGTGAACTGAAAGACATGAGCTCGCTCATGAGATATTGGGAAGAAACAAATTCCATGCACGGTCGTCTCACTTTGGAAGCTTGACAGAATTTGTAGGTTTGATATATGCTTTTCGAAAGTATATGATCAACACATGGGTATGATATATGCTTTTGGAAGGTATATGATCGATACCAACTTCCTAATGATTAAATGATAAATTTAATAATAAATCCATGAAGTAGACAGTATAAAATTTATCTAATACTTCATGTTTATTCTTGGTCTTCTGGTACACAAGATGTACATGTATTAGGAATACCTGAGGGTGATGTGATCACAAACGATTGTATAAACATGATGCTTCCATTACCAAGGAGTGATGAAACAGGTCTGGATTTTAGTGACTCCTCTTATTAGAGAAGTGATATGATCTTTGTCCAAATGTTGGACATTGATCTAATTGTGATTCAGATGAATTGAGAAGATTAGATTTAAAATCTTGTTTTAATCAAGCCTCTATAAGAGGTTTGAAAGATCTGGATTTGAGATATGATCTCAATATCCAAGTCACTATATGTGGATTTATACAATTACCCTGTCCTTATCTCCAACTATCTACGGAGAAAGCGCATTATCTTGAGTTCAAGGATAATTTCATTTTTGATATATGTATCTGAGCACTGAGAAAATCGATAATTTAATGTGATTTAATTATCATGAATAATATGAATTTGATTCATATTATAAGGAGAATTATCTTAGATAATTAAATGTTATTTAATTATCAAATATGTGAATGATGTGAGAGTGATTCATATTATTAAGGCACATGAGAATAAAGATCCAAGATGATTAAATGTGATTTAATTATCATTAATATGAATAATGTGTACCACACTATCCATATTAATCATATATATTATAAATGTGATTTATATTACATAAGATAGAGCTATTTGTAATTTATTTTAGTTAATTCAAGGTTGATGCGAATTGAATTCACATTGGACAATTAATTGAAAATATAATTTACATCTTATTTTGGGTTGTGAATGTAATTCACATTTTTCCAATGGCAAGATTGCAACATTCACAAAAGAAATATGTTTTTTGTAGAATAATTTGGAGATATCCATGGAATAATGTAATCTCACAAGATTACATGAGATTTCACCCATCCATAATGGGAGGGTGCTGAGTGAGATTTTCGAGGTTTTAAATTATTGAAATAAATAAGTACGCAATTGTCATTGCAACCCAAATAATCTCTTAATAAAAAAATTATTTTTTATTCTCAAGACAAATTAATTACAAAAGAATGTAGCGAGAGAATTTGCTATTTAATTTACCTGTATAGCTAATACAATCGAACTCAGGGAGGATACAAATCCTGAGGGTTATTCTAATACTCGAATAAAAATCAATTAAAAGAAAAAGCAAATTCAAGTGCCAACTATCTTGGTTTTTGTGGAATTTTTACCTTTTTACTTTTTTATTTTTAAATTTTGGTTTCCTAATTTTCAAATTTTTAGTGATTTTAAATTTTGCAATTAATTTTCAAAATAATTAATTTTAAAGCAATTCATACACGAAAGAAACACAAAATTTTTGATTTTTAAAAATATAAAAGTCACAAAAATGCTTAAAGAAAATATTTTTGTGTTTTATGTTTTTTACTATTTTTAAATTTTTTCAGAGATTTTTACACTTTTTTAATATTTTCAAAATGATTAAAAGAAAGGAATAAAGCAAACATTGAATAAGCAAGATTATTTTGCAATTTAATAATAGCAAATAAAATAAAATTACTGCTATTATTTTTCCTAAAAACTAGAATGAATTGTCTGGAAATATCAAGTGAGATCAAATTTTTTTAGATTTTTCTTCAATTTTATATGATTTTTAATAGTTTTATTCTTTTGCATTTTTATTTTAGTTTTAAAAATATTTAAGGTGTGAAATTTGGAAAGAAAATAAAATACACAAAAAAGGAATATAATCTAATTTTTTAGCATTTGTTAAACAATATTGGAATTTTTATGAATTTTCAAATTTTCGAGAGTGAAAATGCAATATTTTTTATTTTTTAATAATAGAAAATAAAAATAAAATGCACTTAAAGTTTTATACTATGAAAAGACACAAATTAGGAGTTTTACTTGAATTTTGGAGAATTTATTGACAATAAATGATATTATTGACAAATTTGGGAGAATTTACTTGAATTTATTGACAAAAAATAACAGAAATAAAACACGGGGAAAATATTGCAATTTACCTAAAAACATCGTGTTCTGCACATGATTGGCTGGACGACAAATCTTCTTTGCTAATATTACTAACTCAAGGGCGAAGTAATTTTTTTCCAAATTTTTTTCCAAATTTTTTTCCCTAAGGTTGACGCTGGATTCTTCGTTCTAAAGCAAGGGAAAAGGGGACGCCACTCCTTCCTCCAAGCAAGGCACAATGGCAGTGGCTTCGGTCAATGGCAAGTGAGGTCTCTCGTAGGTGGGCGGCCCTCACAGGAGGCTCGCGTCGGAATCGATTCGTGAGGGTGGTTCCTGTGCGAGGGTGGGCTGGGCGACAAACGTCCAGGTCAGCAGAAACGCCACCCACGTGGTGTGGCAGTCGGTTGTGTGAACTCGTGCGGGGCTACGAGAGGCGTCGATGGCGTTTCACCCTTGCGGAGGAGGCGACGATAGTTTTTACGGGTGCAGGTGCTGTGTGATTCGCGGTGTCCTGATATCCTGGCGGAGTGGTTCTGGATGGTGAAGACCTCCAGGTGGTGGACGGACTCATGCTGCCAATCTGGGAGAGGGCGGTGATCGGCGGAGATGGCACGGGGAAGCTATTCCTAGATGGCGGATGACGCACGAGGGGCGGATTACATCAACGACGCTAGAGAGTGGCGAGCGCTGACTGCAGGAGGGGAGGGCGACGCTTGCAGATTTTGATTTTTTTTATTTTTTTTGTAAAAACAGAAAGTGTATTTTTTTTATTTTATTGAAGTAGGAAAAGATTTTATTGTATTTTTTTAATGTGTACCTGCAATAAAACAATTACGATGCTGACTCGAGCACGACGGCTCGGTCAAAAACTATTGGGCAGAAAATATGAAAGAAAAGTGGATCTAGTGAGGTGGATGGATGGATCTGGATCTCCGGCCACCGTACATGGCCGGAGGTGTGGTTGCGTGAGGTAGAACGTGAAGCGATGAGATCGAGAAAATGAGATGTGATATCGGATTCGGGAGCAGGTCAAATCGTGATCATTGTTTAAAAATGATCATGAAGATCTAGAATAAAAAAATAACAACAAACAAAAAATGCAAAACCTAAACTACAATTAACCTAGATTAAAAAAAGAAAAAATAGATCTCACCAAATGGGAGTGGATAATGTTGTGATGGCCTCAACGAGGACCAATTCGCTGTCACTAGATGACTCGAAAGATGGGGTATAACAAGATTGCTCTTGGAGAATAGACTCCTCTCACCAAATGATTGATCAAGTGATAGTGAGGGTGGACGAGCCAAACTAATAGAAAAAATAATTGAATTTGAATTTTAAAATTTGAATCGAGAAAAAGAAGGAAAGAAGTAAATGGTGGATAAAATCACATTATCTACATAATTCCATAATTAATAAAATATTTTTGCCACTTTGTTAAGTTAAATAATAAATGTCAATTATTTATTTTTGTGGTGGTCATTTAAAGAAATCAATTATATACATATACTGTATGCATATGGTACATTATATGCATAGTTAAATAAGGAAATTATTTTATTTTATTTTATATTTTTATGTTTTTTAATTTTAATTTTTATTTTAAAAAATTATTAAACATATTTACAATTATTTAAAAAATACAATATGTATAAAAATAAATATGGATAAATATATAAAATAAATAAATGGTAAAACTGCAGAAACTACCCTAGAAAACTGACATTCAAACCATAACTCTAAAAATTATGAAACCACTATCATTTTAAAGATAATTTAATTTAGAATACGATGGAAGTGAGTTTTACTAAATTCGAGTTCATATGAAGCTGGAATTGGTCTTTTAATTATTGCTTTATGACTTTATCTGAGTGCAGTTATTTTTATTCTCTACATGGTTTTATTTCACAATTATTTTTATTATTTAGAAATTATTTTTATTTACAATTTTATTTTGAAAATTATTTAATTAGAGGTCAATCTATGGATAAATAAAATAATGTTAATTTTATACTATTATACACAGAGTAAATAAGGAAAAGAAGAGTATTTACAAAACATTCATTTATTTTAGCTTAAAATCTCTTATAAAAATACCTGTATATAATACTAACTCCATGTTATTACTAATTTGCATCTATGTTTAAATATTTCATATTTGTATATTATTTTAAACTAAAATAAGAAAAATAAAGAAAGAAAAAATAAAGAAAAGAAAAGAAGACTATATATATGTAATAGATACAGGCTGATCTGAACCCCGAGAGAACGTCAAGACTTTGACCTGATCGACCAGGAATAAAGTAGGGGGGATAGGGTCCTTAATCAAAAATCCAAAAAATGTGTATCTCGCTTATTTTGTGTAAATCTCTGTAAAACTAACGCTATTTTATTTGTACATAAATTGACCTTAAATAAGATAATTTTCAAAAAAAGTTGTAAATTAAAATGCTTGCTACATAATAAAAATAATTGCACTATGAAATCGTGTATATAATAAAAGTAATTACATCCGGAAAAATCCATTAAGCGATAATTGAAAGATCAATTCTACCTCCATATGAATTCAGATTGAACAAATTTTAAATTAAATTATCTTTAAAATGGCTATGATTTCCTAATTCTTGGAGTTACGGTTGAAATATCGGTTTTCTGGGGTGGTTTGTGTAATTTTACCATTTATTTGTATATATTATATTTGTAAATATTTGTCCTATTTATTTAAAATAAAAATAAAAAAATAAAAATTTTAAAACAAAAAAACCAATTTCCTTATATAACCATGTATATAATGTTATATATGTATATAGTTAATTTTGTTAAGTAACCACAAAAAAATAAAAAATTAACATTTAATTTTCAAATTAATAAAGTAAAAAGAATAAAAATTAGTTAATTTTTGTAAATAACTCTAACACTTATCTTTTTACTTTATCTCGTTTCAATTTTCACTCTTATCTCTTATCTTTATCTAAAAATTCAAAAATTCCAATTTCAGTTCCTATTTTTTCTATTAATATGGCTCTTCGTCCATCTATTCAACTTGATTTAATCTTTGGTGAGAGGAACCTGATCTCCAAAAGCCTTCTTGCCGTAAAAGGGTGCCTAGCCTCCGAGTCGTCCGATGACAACAAGTCAGTCTTTGTCTAGTAGGCCATCAAGGTATTTTCTGCTCCTAAGATGTTATCCATCATTTTCTCTTAATTTTTTATCCTAGGTCAATCATAGATTTATTTTCACGCATTTTTTCTTCGTCGTCATTTTTTGTTATCTAGCTCTTATAATCTATCACGATTTGATCTGCCACCGACACGATTTTTCATTTCACATTTTGATGTCCATGCGTTCTTTTCTACCTTGCACGATCTCTCACCTCCAACCACGTACGGTGATCGGAGATCCAGTTCCATCGGCCACTTTCCTCGGAACCGCACTCATTGACGTCTTGCGTTTTGATTTTGGGATCAAGTCGTTGTGCCCGCATCATAATTATTTATAAATAAAATAAAAAATAATAAAATAACAAAATTCTATCTTTCTAACATTTTTATGATAAAAAACACAAAAATAAATAAATAAAATTATAAAAAAACTCTGTAATTTCTGTTTTCGAAATAAAAAATTATTTAATATCTATTTTTACATTTGAAAATTAAAAAAAATAAAAAAGCCACCACCCAACGGCTATGCATGCCCGCAGCCCCGCTCCTGAGCACTAACCCTCGCATAGCGAGCCCACCGCCAACCACCAACGGTTGTCCAATGCTCGATCGTTGTGCCTTCACCCCCCACCCTGCAAAAGCGTTGACCTCCTCTGTGTGATGCCCTCTGCTAAGTGGCACCGCACTGCTCTCCGCCTCCACCGTGATGCAGTTCGGTCGTGGCCCCATACTGACCTCCGCGCGGACCTCGTGAAGCCCGCTTCCCACCAGCGCACAGACCATCGCACGAGCTCCCTCACCGCCTTGAGTGCCGCCAACACCCCAGTACAGGAACACCACAACTGCACTTCTCCACCAGACCATTGAATCCTTGCGCGAAGAAGCACCCCTGACCACTGTCATCTCCAAGGTCCAGCCCGCTGCGAAACCTGCACCGCTCCAGCCGTCGACAACCGCCCTTCCTGGTTGAAAAACAAGGGCGGAGACCCCCCTTTTCTCCTTTGGTTGAGAAGAAATGAATGCATATTAAACCTTAGGGGGAGTAAAATATTTTGGGAAAAATGACAAATCCACTCCCGATAATTTTCTAAGTTTTGCAAAAGGACCGTTTGCAGAGTTCATGTCACGTGCTTGGCACATTTATTGGGTAAATTGCAACTCTTTCCTGCATATTTCTTTATTGTTATTCATTTATGCAAGAACTTTGAATAATTACTGATGATTACATTATATACAGTTATAACATACTTAAATTATATGGAGTACAACCTTAATATTTGCTTTATAAACTCCAAAATCACATAATCTGCATCTAATTTATTCCATGCATCCAACAGAGAAAACCACTTTAAAACATAGAGAGCACAGCTAATCAAAGTATAAATCGAAAATTCATGCTTATATATCTGGATAAAATACTTCAACGATCTCTATTTTTATAAAACTATGAACTACATCCATCACTGAGATTGATAATATTATGTGTTAATTATCAAAATATAACTTAAATTTAAAAACTTCATTAAAATTATATTGATACAAGAGTGATGGAGAGAGAAACATTTAAAATCCAACACATTGATTTGGCTCTACAAATACCTCTCACATTTTGTTGGAAAGAAAAGAGAGGCTCTCTTATGCAATTTACCCCATCCCCTTTTCCCATGCAATATTTAAAAACCACTCCCTTTCCCATGCACGTATGGTCCCGCTCTTAACTTCTCTCTCTTCTATTTTTGCATGAGCCCCTAGCACACACCATACAACACCCCTTCCCCATGAAAAAATAAAAGCCAATTTGCCCCCATGCATGAATACCTCATCCCACTCTTAACTCTCTATAATTTTTGCAGGTGCACTCTTCAAATCCCTCCCCAAGGCAGCCGCCCAAGCTCTCTATAAAGAGAGACTCTCATTTCTCACAAAGGAGGGCCCAACCCGTGATCTCACGTCTCTTCCCTCCAAGCCAGGACGCACCCGACCCCGCTACCTCTTATACCCTCTCGTACCCAACACAAGCCAACTTCTCCTCGACATCCTCTTTATTCTAACGTGCAGCAACACCACCGGACGTGTGCTCCTCCAACCCACGCACAGCCCATGCATTTTTCTCTTTCATCGTGCACCCCTTACACTCCAGCGCACACCAGTAGCTCGCATAATCGTCGCTACCGCCATTGTCATCATCTCGCATCCGGATAGAGAAGCACCTCCTTTCTCATTTCTTTTTACATCTCCCTTTCACTTTGTTGTGTTAGTAACTCTTGTTTAAGTTAAACTTGATGAAACAATTATTTGGTAACATCCTTTATTTACTCTAGTTTGTTTCTCAACATATGCAATCCAGATCGTATATCGCATTATTCTCTCTTTAAACATTGCGAGTGTCATCTCATTTCCTCCATCTTAATTTGCGATTGAGCCTCTGTTTTCTTGTTTAGTTGCACTCATGCCCTCCTTCATTTACTTTAAGTTTTAAAAAGTATTTTCACCACAAATCCTATTCTCTCATATTTTTTCTTTCGTCGCAATAGATTAAAATTTGCATCAAGTTCGAAAGAAGAACAAAAATTACGAGTTTGCTTAGTCCCTGGGGTTACGAACCTCTACTTGCACTATACATCGTGTGTATTTTTATTATGCTTGTGGTTGTAACTCTATTTATTTGATTACGGTTTTCGTGATATAACAACGACGTGGTAAAATCAACTTCTTAAACCACGCAAAATCGTATAAACATTTTGACGCCGTTGTCGGGGACTAGGAAACATTTGCAATTTTTTTCTTCACTTTCAACTTGTTTTCAATATTCTAATCCCTACAATTTTTTTATTCCAGGTACTTGAACCCCAAAAAAGAAAAAAATGAACAATCCATGTATTTTTTTGCAAACTTGTAACTTGTTTTAAGTAAAAAAATTCTCCCTCCTTCTTGGAAAAGCTCGCCATCAGCAAGACAAAACATTACAGATTTAGCACCAGAAGTACATGCATTGTGAGCTTCCTTTTTCACTTAGGCATTCTAAGATTTATATTTCGTGCATTTGTTTGCGCATCGAATTAAACTGAAAAAAAATTAAAAAAAGTGCTTGATTGCATCGTCTCTGTGGTCTTCTCCTTCTGATAATCAAATTCAAAGACCACTAAAATTGTGATTGATCATATTAAAAAGATAAGCTTGAAAGATCACCGCAGTGATCTGAGCGAAAGCGGACAAAAATTTGAATAATTGTTTGATGCACATGGTGAATGACACAAAACTTACAAGCACATAGAACCTTAGGATAGAAACAAAAATCCCCGGTGCTAAGTGGGATTCCAGATAGAGATCGTAACTGCTCCATGCCTTGTGTACAGATTCTTGTGGGAAGAACATATCATTGATCTGAGTACCGTCCCCTGGATCCTCCAGCCAGATTAGGACATCGATTTCTCACAATCTTCCACACCCACCTCTTCATTAAGGACTCTTACTTCTCTGATAACATTTGTTGAATCACTAAATTAGAATCGAAAAGATAACCGCTTCCGCGGTAATTTTTGTGTGAGTTGGTGAATCAACAACTTGTCTTGTGTTTGTGTTGTGTTTGCTAGATCGTAGATCTTTGAAAAATCAATTGCAAAAACCGCAAGATTACGACCCAATCTATAAAAGAAAACCCCACCCATTCTTATCTGTACTTGATAATCTTTATTCATGGATAAAAATTCAGGTTATGCTCAATGAGATGCATGAGAAAACGAGGCTGAATCGGCTATTGCATTGAATTATTTGGAGGATAGGAAATGATCTTCTCGACCCATTGATCCACCTATTTTATTACCAATTGAGCATGAGATTGATGAAATGATGCATTTAGTGCAAAAATATCAAGAAGATCAGGAACACAAAAAAAACGAGTCATCCGATCAAACGTCATAACCATCCCATGATGATTCTATATTAGAGGAATTTCTTGCATTACCTTCTTCCGCATGCCCTTCCTTTGTGTCTTCCAAGCCACTTTCACACGCAAAACACTCATCCATTTTGAATACTGGACTAATCTCTAATTCTTTAAGAAATCACTCAATCTCCTCACCCCTATCACCGACCAATGAAAGTGACTCTCAACATACTCTTCATGAATTAATTATCCAAATCCAACAAAGCCAGGGAGCACTTATGTATAAGTGTAATAGGATGCATGAGCATGTCAGTAAACAAATTTTGGAAATTCGTGCTCACTTGATGAATAGGCCAGAAAGTTTGATAGATGAATGATATATCTCAACAATATTTTGAGAAACATCAAGAAAAGAAAATTGAGGATTTCAGACACTCAAGCAAAGAAGAAAAATGGGTCCCAATATCAGTAAACTAAACAAGGATACTTTCGTTTGATAGACTAGATGTGAGATGTATAGAAGAAGAATTTATTGATGAAATAGTTCCATCTCCATGTCTCCTCAAACCCAGATTGGCGAAATTTTATAATATCCCCATCTTCCCTCCTCCTGTATCAGACCATGTATTAATTGAGATGCCCAATGATTTAATAGATGTCTCTTGGAAAGACTCGAAAACTTTGAGCATGAAACATCATTTTGTGATCTTGAGGGGCGTCTTATGGAATATGCGTCTATGGATGAAATTAAGGAGGAATGTGATATAATTTCGGCATTCATGAATCATGTTGATCAGAATCATCTTGGAGAGTATAATAAGGACATTTTTGAAATTGAGATCACACCAATAATACAACTCGATCACGACCCACTCTTGATTGATACACGTATTAATGATGGCATCGATCTTTCCTTAGACTATTCTAAAGGGTATGAACCTCAGTCTACTCATGATATCGATTGGTCTGAGATAATAGTTGAATTTGAGGATAGTATTGGTATTGACTCCAGCGAAGAAATCGAGGAAGATTTGATGTTTGATGTTAATTCTGGTTGTGATTTTACGATTAACGAAAAAAGTCCAAACATAGAGTTTGAATATGAGGACATAGTGGACAATGAATTGACTTCTTCATGCACCAAGACTCTCTTCCAACCAACACATGATTCTACGCTAAAGATCTTTTATGATGACCCTTCCAAAGATGAGATTTCCAACTCCATTGCCTTCACCATTGAGAAAGAAGATCCACTCAATTCGGTTGATGACTATAAGAATACATCTTCTACTACTGAGTCAGAATCTGATCAGAATGATTTTTTATTCTCCGATCCTTTTTGGAATGAAACCGAGGAACTACTCAAAACATTCAAAGACGATCATCCAATCATTCATGCGACACAGCCTTTGCCAAATCCGACCTCTATTGTCATACCTCCTAATTCAATAGCCAACACTCCCCTGCTCCTGACCTTTGAATACCCAAATTATATTTTTGAGAGAGAATCACCCTAGTGGCACAAGCAGAGAACTAAAATGAAATTCACAATAGATGCCAAGGAAAATAGCCATAATGATCATTTGAGGGAAAATGATGATTTATCACAATATATGTTGGAGGATCACATGCTTATAACCATTCAACCTTCTTTGATGGAAGAATCAATTCTTGGTCATTTGGATCTTGACTTCAATCCATCAAGCCAACTTCTGGTCCATGAGCCCATCACCAATTCACCTATTCCCCTCCCACCACATCCAGTCCAAGATCAGACAACTTCATCTCTCATTCATGTTCACCAACCAATTACTTTCTTCACTATGTTAATGTTATCGCACATCTATCAAACCCATAACCATACTCCCACATCTTGGTCAGGATATTCATGTTGAACCAATAGTTTTATCATGGTTTTCTGAACACAGCTTCTGCACTCACACGCAATACTGGATATTCTTGAAAAGTTGATTCGTCGAGTTGGGACGCTAAACTAACAGCATTTTGTGGGTCCACACCCACATGTATGTTTCTTTTCTCTACATTTTAAATTTATTTATCTTCTTCTTAGCATTAAATATACCCAAAAACATTAGAAAATAAGGGAAATTAATATATATATATAAACAAACAAAAACAAAAACATTATGAACTACTCATGCATCATTACACTCCCTTGATCATTTGGTCCTCTTATTAATTTTTGTTTTCACCATGGTTTCTGAAAAGCTTGGGGGGTGTTTGCATATTTTTCAAAAATTGCATATGTTTTACAAAATTAAAAAAATAAAATAAAAAAAAGAGAAAGAGAAAAAACCACCAAAAATATGGCCTTCCCTATTTTTATCCTACTTTTGAGAAATCAGCTCTTCATTGCATAGATCATAGACTGAAGCCGAGTTGACCCTAATCCACTTAATTCCATCAGAATTTCACTAGGCATGAGTTTTTAAGCTTTCTTCAGGCCCATATGGACTTTATTCTCTCAGTTCCACTAACTCTACTGGTGAATGAACTTCTATATCTAACTAGATCACCTGAGCAACTAGTAGCACTCTTAAACTCTTCAGTGGATATTAAGAAACTACATATTCCACTTAGATTGATTGAGTTTATTTTACGAGATACAATTAGAATCTAGATGAGGTGAGGAGTTGTCCTCTTAGTTGTGCCAATGCCTGAACCTTGTCTATAGTCAGTGAAGGAACTTGACTCAGGAGCAACATGATCTCTCTAGTCTAAGTATGTCAGCAAATAAGCCAATATCATGCCTCCAAAATCAATACTAAGCCGATACTACCTTTGATGCCAAACTCAAAATAAAAACACTACAAAAAGGCATATCACAATACAAAAGAATGCCACAAAACCACCAATCATGCAAAGATATGCAAAGCAAAAGTAAAGAAAGAAGACACCAAATAACCCTTCTCCACCAACAAGTCGTGGTAGTAGCCCAATGATGCTACTTAAATTCTTAAAAGAGACCCAGGTTTATGCTTTCTAAAAGAAAGAAATGAGAGCAACAGACCAAAGCGATCTACGGAAAATCTCAAAAATTAAGTCCCATTGTCCAATAAACTATGACCTATTTTTATGCTGACATACTTGGGTGAAAAGAGAATATGCCTGAATTCAGGTGAGGACCAAGGCTATATGTCTAGGGAATCATTCAGTATCTTGATATATTGTGATGTTAGCTCGTTCTCTTGACTCACGCAAGCTAAAACATCACTAACACTGTTTATATCCATTCAAAATCAAAGAGAATACTTGTTTCTTAGGGATGAGCAGACCTGATCGACCTTCTGAAACCATGTCTGATTTTGTTGGAACTGAGAGGCTGTTGAAAAATACAAAACTCAAGTCAAGTCGATAATTCGAACAAATCATTAATCCATGGGTCAACTCTACTGATGTTTGTGTATTTATGTGGTTAGGATCTGAAAACTCAAGACTTTGTGGGTATGTCTGCTGCAAATCCTCACTTGATCTATCTTGGCTATTTTTCTTGTCCTTCATTATTACTTATCTTATTCTTGCTCGAGACTAGCAAGATTTAAGTATGGGGGTGTGATGATTACATTATATACATTTATAACGTTCTTAAATTATATGGAGTACAACCTTAATATTTGATTTATAAACTCCAAAATCATATAATCTGCATCTAATTTATTCCATGCACCCAACAGAGAAAACCACTTTAAAACATAGAGAGGACGACTAAGCAAAGTATAAATCGAAAATTCATGCTTATATATCCAGAAAAAATACTTCAATGTTCTCTATTTTTATAAATCTATGAACTACATCCAGCACTGAGATTGATAATTATCTGTGTTCATTATCAAAATATAACTTAAATTTTAAAACTTCATTAAAATTATATTGATACAAGAGAGAGTGAGAGAGAAATATTTAAAATCCAACACATTGATTAGGCTCTACAAATACCTCTCACATTTTGTTGGAAAGAAAAGTAGAGGCTCTCTTATGCAATTTATCCCCTCCCTTTTTTCCATGCAATATTTAAAAACCACTCTTTCCCATGCACGTATGGTCCCCCTCTTAACTTCTCTCTCTCTCTCTCTCTCTCTCTCTCTCTCTCTTCTGCTTTTGCATGAGCCCTAAGCACACACCATACAACACCCCTTCACCATGCAAAAATAAAAGCCAACTTGCCCCCATGCGTGAATACCCCATCGACTCTTAACTCTATAATTTTTGCAGTTGCACTCTTCAAATCCCTCCCCAAGGCAGCCGCCCAAGCTCTCCATAAAGAGGGACTCTCATCACTCGTAAAGGAGGGACCAACCCGTGATCTCATGTCTCTTCCCTCCAAGCCAGGATGCACCTGACCCTGCTACCTCTTATACCCTCTCGTCCCCAACGCAGGCCAGCTTCTCCTTGACATCCTGCCTGCTCTAACATGCAACAACACCGTCGGACATGTGCTCCTCCAGCCCACGCACAGCCGGTACACTTTTCTCCTCCGTCGTGCACTCCTTACGCTCCAACGCACACCAGCACCTCGCATAATCGTCGTTACCGCCATTGTCATCATCTCGCATCCGGATAGAGATGCACCTCCTTTCTCATTTTTTTTACATTTCCCTTGCACTTTGTTGTGTTAGAAACTCTTGTTTAAGTTAAACTTGATGAAACAATTATTTGGTAACATCCTTTATTTACTCTATTTATTTCTCAACATATGCAATCCAGATCTTATATCTCATTATTCTCTCTTTTAACATTGCAAGTGTCATCTCATTTCCTCCATATTAATTTGTTATTGAGCCTCTGTTTTCTTATTTAGTTGCACTCATGCCTTCCTTCATTTACTTTAAGTTTTAAAAAGTATTTTCACCATAGATCACATTCTCTCATGTTTTTTCTTTCGTCGTAATAGATTAAAACTTGCATCATGTTTGAAAGAAGAACAAAAATTACGAGTTTGCTTAGTCCCTGCGGATACAAACCTCTACTTGCACTATACATCTTGTGTATTTTTATTATGCTTGTGGTTATAACATTATTTGTTTGATTACAATTTTCGTGGGATAACAACGACGTGGTAAAATCAACTTCTTAAACAACGTAAAGTCACATCAACAATTACATTTTAGTCCTGTTTTTCCAGACCTTAAATTTGCATGATGTTTTCATTGGAATGATTACTTTTCTTGCTCAATAAATTCCCCAAAAATCATTCTATGCTCCTGATGTGTGTATATTTCTAGAATAATTTTTTGATTGCATTTTATGATCATTTGTTATTATTAAAAAAAATAAAAAAACAGTGTCATTTGCCCTTCCTGAAATTAAAAAAACATAAAAATTTGAATATTTCTTTGAAAATTCCAAAATAGAGTAATTTCCTTTCAATGTCTTTTAATTTCTGTCCAATTTTCATGCGTCAAGTCTTTTCACAACCCTAAAAAATGAAAAGTACAAAAATTATTTGAAAATCATAAAAAATCCTACAAAAATCCAAAAATCGTGATTTTAGTTCATGTTTATAGATATTTGCCTATATTTCATCATAGAAATAATTTCCAAGAGTTTTGGCACTTAAAGTGTTTTTAAGTTGCAAATTACTCCATGTTGTGCAATGTTTATCATCTTTGCCACTGTTTGATTTTTATAAAAATACAAAGACATCTGAAAATTCTAAAAAAATTCCCAAAAATGTTTCAAAATCTTTAAAACCCTCTATGCAATTTTCTGAGCATTTTCAATTATTTAGAAAAATAAAAAAAGAGTGTGGTGTGCATATTTCTCCCCTTATGCATATTGTTTATTAGATAAAAATAAAAAATTCCAAAATTAAAATCACTAAAAATTTGAAAATGAGAAAATAAAAAAATATAAATTAAAAAAATTAGAAAATAAAATAGAAAAATTTCCCAAAAACCAAGGATAGTTTGCCTTTGAGATTCCAGGTTTTTTTCTTAATTGAATTTCTCTCAATTATTTGAATAACCATTGCGAATTGTAACCTCCCTAAGTTCGATCATGTCTGCTATACAGGTAAATAAGTAGGAAAAACATTTCTCTTGCTTCATTATTCTCTTGTAGATTATTTTGCAGCTTGAGAAAAGGAAAAAAAATAAAATTGATTGTTTGTTGCAGGATTATTTGGGTAAACGACACTTTCATATATCATTTAAATCAAAACCTGAAAAATCCCACTCAACAAAATGGCATTGTTGTCGGGGAGGTACGGCATGGGTAGTTAGGTTTCTCTTTTAACCTGCTATTCTTGCTTGTAGATATCATTTTACATTTTGCCATTTACTCCATTGTTCCTATTCACTACATTCATTTCATTATTTGTGCTCATATTTTTATAATTATGTTTCTTACATAATCTCTCTCTTCATTTTCTTACGAGGGCCTGCGGGGCGAAGGAGGTGATCCTAGGATAGCCCAAGCACCCAAGCAAAGTGGAGGCAGTTTGATTCATCTCGAAGATGTAGGAGAGCGCATGAGGTGGAGAAGAAGATTTTGAAAGAGACCATCATTTGGAGCTCAGATAGTTTTTATTTATTTAGCATTTGAACTCTTGTAAAAGGACATTCATTTCTTGCGGGGTCTGTTTCACCAAGTGCCGATGCACTTGGGAGACCGTGCCGGATTTGTTTTCATCGCCTCTATTTTCTTTGTTTCACATGGATTTCGTGATCTACCTGTTGATTTCTTTAATTAATTTGCTTGATGTAGGTAATTAATTAGGTCCAAACATCCTAAACATGAATTTCTGTACCTACAAAGTAGAGCATAATTGGACTTAGTCAAATTTAATTGGTTCTTGCCCGTTAATAGAAGTTATCATCTAGGGCGGTTCACTTGCATCATATAAGTTACTTTACTTTTCTATATTTAGATTCTGGCCGGATCATTTTGCATGTAGAGTGCTGACGATAAGGTACGCATCTCTAACCCCTGTATGCATCTTGTTTTTAATCGCGCATTGGCATTTCCGATCTCCTTTCTCATTTTTACTCACATAAGTTAAAAAAGAAATTGGACACCCGATAGGCGACTCATTGAAAATATTTAAACCAAGTGACAACTTCCTAAAATACAAGACTACTAAAAAAGCTCGACCTTAAAACAAACACAAGGAAAAATCATTGTTTGGGGAGAGTAACCCCCTCATTGTTTGGTTTGTATGCAGCGAGAGAGAGACCCGTACACTAGGATAGAACTAAGCCCCAACTCTTTTCAGACTACTATCTTGGGTTAGTCCTTCTCCAGTGAGGATCTATCCAGTAGCCGATAAAGTGGCCCGCAACATCCTTAGCAGGTTGAATTGATCGGGTAGCCATTAAATGGTCCGCAATTCATACTGGATGGGAAAGATCTAACTATGTTATTAGGTCAATCTCCTGGGAGCATTGGGTTCCTAACAGCTCGCTTTAACTGCTCTGATAGATTTTATTCTCACCAAACTCTAATACTGACAAGATAACTGACCAAACCTTCACGATCTTCAAATTGAGTTGAGTTGGTGAGCTGGGGGTTTGTATTGTGTTTGCTTGATAGTGATAAAGATCCTTCTACGCAATTTGCGCCTTCATTCACTTTCACTCTTGCATTGACCTTCGTCCTCTCTGATGAATATGTGATTCATCACTCTAAAAGTTGAAAATAGAGCTTTGTTCCTGAGCAATTAGCTGCATATTTCCACTTATATTGCATAATTAACATTCATGCATGCATAAATAATATCCACATTTTAACATTCATGTTTACATTAAATAAGAAGCCCAATTTACTTGTAAAAATCACTTGTAAATACCATATACATATTATACTAATTCCCAAATCCAATAAAACCAGCTCTATAATGTATAATTACTAACACTAATAAAAAATATCAAAAAAATACTAACTTGTAAAATTGACCAATAAAACCCGAGTCCAAGTTTGAAACTAGGAGCCTTAAAACACACATATTTCTCTCATACAATGTCCGATTTAGGTCTACTCACTTTTAAAGTAATGTACATTCAAAGACCTTCAAAATGAGACCAATTTCATTAAAATCAGAGATCGTATGCAAAACATGGGTTTTGGGCCCCTATTGTGTATTGTACATATTGACTTTTGTGCCCTTGTATTTTGTTTATTTATTTTATTAATTATTAAAAAAAAATAGATTAATTTGTAAATATTCATTTCATGTTTTCTCTATTTTTATTTTGATTTTTCTCTTATTTAAAAATGATAAAAAAATTGCAAAAGATAAAATTGCGGTATTTTATACCTATAAGATACCACCCAAAAATGTACTTTGTACAGATGATTTCATTTGATTTTTTGCCCCATTCGCGAAAGTTGTAGATATCGTCGAGGCGGGCAACTTTTGTGTTGATCACTTATTGATTTGACCTAATTCGTTATTTCTTGTTTATTCTTCTTTTATTTTTAACTTCGATTATTCTAGGAGTGCAACGTGGCAGCGCCTGGAGTCGCCACGTGTCACCCATTTTTTCGCTTCTATTTATTTATTTATTTATTTATCAAAAAATTATAAATAAATGCCACGTGGCTACATTCCAGCGCTCCACGAGGCACAACATCCTTCTCTCTCTCCGGTCACGTGCATCGCACGTGACCCAACCCTAGCCCAGTCACGCGTGACGCACGTGACCTTCCCCTCCACTATTCTCGCTTCCTCCGCCATCGTGCCACCTCCTCCACTCCCGTTTCTAGCATCGCACACACCTCGCACATACCTCTATCTCCACTCTCTTCACCCAAAGCCACCACGCCGCGCACCTCGTCCACTCCACCCACGCCTCCCTCGTTAGCCGCACGTACCTCCGTGAACCCCACATCCTGCGCCACTCCTCCTCCTCGTGTCAGCCTTAAAAAGACGACGACCTCCCACTGCTTCTGTTATACGCCAAATCTTACGAGAAGTCGAGAGTTCCCTAGAGTATCTCTGGTGATAGCAGAGACCTAATCAAGGTTGAGCAACGACCAATCTTTCTCGCGGCGTGATCTAGGAGGTCCCTCGTCTCCTATCGTAGCGCCATCCTCGTAGTTGCTAAGCTCACGATGTCGACCTTTGAGCAATTATCTGAGGCTCTCCTCCGTGCACCTCCCTTCCCAGGCACTTGTCCACCTCCTCTAGCTCAGGTAAAATCCTTTTTCCTTTTCTATCTCCAACTTCCTCTTCTTCATATTTTCTTCTTCCTTCTCTCCATTCCTTCTCTCCTCGATTCGCAATCATCCACTCGACAAGTCATTAAATAAATTGTATTTATATGGATAAATCACTTATGGAGAATCTAACGATGATTTTTATTGAATTTATCAAAGAGTTTTCTTGAACCGATTTATCTAACATTTACTCTAGCTAAACAAAGAGAGGAACTTCCCCTGTTAACAGGAGAAATTCCTCTGTTTTGTTTCTTCTTCATCCCCATTTCATCCTCTTTTTCCTCCTTTATCTCCCTCAGCCAATCACTGCCCCGCTCGCCATCTGCATCAATCCTCCACCGAACTTCTCCGCGCGATGGCCCTACTCCCCAGCGGCCGACCCCTTGGAGCCCAACCTCCTCCTTGTCTTCCATGACGCATCATCTCCGCCACAATAGTGTGCATTAACCACCAACCAATTTTAGCCACATGTGCGTCATCGCAAGCACACGCTTGCCAGAGCACCCTCTTCCAGTCGTACCCCCGCATCTCGCCTCTAGTCTCCTCTCCTCCCCGCAGCCACCGGTGGCCTCCACGCGTGCCACTGCCTCATTGCCCGTGCCTAGCCGTTCGCTTGTGCACAGTCATCCACATTCACCTGTGGCGGAGTGCCCACTCGCCACTAGCCCTCCACCTTACGTCGTGTGTCGATGGAAGTGGAGACCGCCATGTCGTGCTCCTCCGCTCATACGTGCCTCCACCCGCAGTAACTTGCAGCCTCTGCCGCCCTCGCCATTCTAGCCACGAGACGCTCCCGCATGACCCCCACACCTCCAAGCCTGCGACCAGCTCCACCCCATCCGCATCCCTGCCACCTCCACCTTGCGCATTGATGCTCAGCTTCTCCTCTACCATGCAGTGCCATCAATGTGCCGCCTATGCATGCCTGGAGCCATGCACGTTATTTCCTACCTCATGTGATTGGCATGTGAGATGGGGGTAATTTGCATAAAATACCTTCAAAGTTCAATCCATCCATACTGAAGTTCCCTATCAGGTGGAAATCACGCGCCACATACAACCCTTTTGGGAAATTTATGCATTAGGCCCTCCATCTTCAAACAAATTGCAAGAGGGGCTCCGCTAACTGTACCTGCATGAGACACATGCCCTTTGCCTGGAACAACTGCGAGAGGAACCCTGTGGGTCGAGGTAATTAAAGAAGCATTTTATGCCCTATATATTTTCCACTTTCAATTCTGTATTTGCATTTAAGACCATGTGTTTGTAATTTTATTTAAACGTCCATTTGGCATCATTTCTTAATTCCAAAAATTTCATATTGTAGAACATCTTAGGCTTTATCATTGTGAATATTTGTTATATTTTTGTGCGCTTTTGATTATTTAATATAGTTTTTTAGTTGAAAATTGCATATTTTTCCCACTATTTGCCTTTAGTTGATTAATAAATCGATTGTTGCTCCAAAAATTACCAAAAATTCACGATAGGTCTAGTTTATGTAGTTCTACATCGTATCCGAAAATCACATCATTCACACACATATCTAGGTCGTAATAAATTAATTGGTGATTTGTGTAATTCATTTTTCATTGATTCCTCAGTATTTTAAGAAATTTAAAATTGTTCTGGATATCTCTCACATAGACTTATCTAGGATAAATTAGTTTCTGAAAAATATTAACTTTGGTTTTTATGAAAAATAATTTTGCAAAAATCACCGTATATTCATGTTTAATTCATAGTTAAATCATATAGAGTCGAAAAATTTCAACAAAATGAAAATAGCTTAATTTCATTGCTTTTAATATTCTCGCCAAGTTTCACAATTTTTGGACTTAATTTGATTACATTCCACATTTTAACCCTCAAACTTGGTCTAAATTGCATTTGAAATTCAAATTGCATAAAAAACATAAAAAATATTCTCCTGAAAACCTAACGTCCAGATTGACTTTAAATTGATCAAAGGAAAAAGTCGCCTCCCTTGGTTTGACCTTGGACTTGCCCAAGTAAAAAAGTTTTTGCCATTTGCGTTTAATTGACATATTACTCAAAATAGTTTTGATAAGTTCGATTTTACTCAACTACAATGAACATCATTAAATTTAATCGTTAATCTAGTTGAAGTAAGAGGTGTAATTCTAGGGTTAATCAAATGGCATCGTTGTCAGGGAGGCTTGACTTAGGTTAATTTATAGAAAATTTAGATTTTAGGTTTTCCATCCTCGGGTAGTCTGATTCTCGGTTTTTCTTGTGAATATTTTTCTGTCTATTTTCAGCATTTATTCTGTATCATTCTCTTTGACCATTGTTTATTTTTGTACGAGGTACATAAGGAATTGAAGGCGCTTCACCAGGCAAGCTGAGGAACCTACACCGAATTAAACCGAGTGTCTTTTGAGAGGACTTGTAAAGAAAAAGTTTGCAGTTATAGTGGTTCCCGTTTGGGTTCTCGCACATGTAAGTAATAATAAAAAGAACCTCTGTGTGCTGTGCGATTGCTTGACTTAGGATAGGACCTGCACCTGTGTCACTTAGAGCTCTCTTAGGATTGTTTGTGCTCGTAATATTTAGGACCACACTTCATCCATTAAAAGACGCACTTAGACCACATGACTTTAGCTAAATCTAACTTGTTCTTCACTCGCTAATAGAACTGCTTGTCTAGGAGTGGCCTTTCTTGCTTGCATTCATTTAGATAAAATTTCAAATTTATGTTGCATCCCGTGTGTAGAGTGCGAGGATAATTGTACGTCTTTTGAACTTGGCATACATATTTGTTTTATCGTGCATCAGCTTTTCTCCACTCCTTCTCCCTTGGTTTTCTAACTTAGGATTAAAGGAAATTGGGACTGGACGATAGGCATGCCCTGTGTGTGGACTAATCAAGTGTTCATCTGACTTAAAATCGGGACTGCTAAACAAATTGACCAAAAAATCAAAATAAAATCAGAAATTCTATTTGCGGGAGAATAACCCTGACCTTGATTTCAAGCTGAGTGAGGGTACAGAGTGTGTGTGCACACCCTAAGGCAGAGCCAAAATCCCCTCCTTCCATATCACGTAACCCGATTCGAGCAAATATCACAAGTTGAATTATTTGTTCAAGTGACCAATGCCAAGGAGCCTCTACCTTCTCCGGTAGGTAGATAGGGGCGAAGCAGCGGTGCACTGCGACAAGTTGCTAGTGGCCTCCGCCTATTCCGACAGGAAGACAAGGGCGAAGTTAAAGCCATGTCAGCCTCCTACTTCGGTAGGTAGATAGGGGCAGGTCATTGAAGTCTCATCTAGGGATAGGAGTGAAGAAAGGAAGGGCCTTGTTATCTTAGGCGATGGGTTAAATAGGGGAGACGCATCCGGCTTTGAGCTGACTTCCCTATAAGGCACGTAACCTTTGCTGTTTGCTTGACTATTTGTCTTTTTATTTTCTTAATTATTAAAAATACAAAAAATAGATTAAACTATAAATACTAATTTCATATTTTCTCTATTTTTATTTTGATTTTTCTCTCATTTAAAAATGACAAAAAAATTCAAAAGATAAAAATACGGTATTTTATACCTATAAGATACCACCCAAAAATATACTTTGTACAAATGATTTCATTTGATTTTCGTCCCTTCTAGATATCATCGAGACGGGCAACTTTCACGGTTACCACTTTTTGATTTGACCTCATTTGTTATTTCTTTTTTATTTTTATTTTATTTTTTACTTCGAATTTTTAGGAGTGACACGTGGCAGCGCCTGGAGTTGCCATGTGTCACCTATTTTTTGGCCTATTTTATTTATTTTATTTCCAAAAAATTATAAATAAAAGCCACGTGGCATTCCAGTGTGCCACGTGGCACAACATCCTTCTCTCTCTGGTCACGTGCGTCGCACATGATCAGGCCCTAGCCCAGTCACGCGCGACGCACGTTACCTTCCCCTCCCCTCCTCCCACTTCCTCCGCCATTGCGCCACCTCCTCCACTCTCATTTCTCACGGCGCACACACCCCACGCATCCCTCGATCTCCACCCTCTTCATCCAAAGACACGGTGCTGCGCACCTTGTCTACTCCGCCTACTCCTCCCTCGTCAGCCGCACGCACCTCCACGAACCCCACATCCTGCACCACTCCTCCTCCTCGCGATGACCTCCAACTACTTCAGTTATCTGCCAATCTTGCGAGACGTCGAGAGTTCCCTAGAGTATCTCTGGTGACAGCAGAGACCCAATCAATATTGAGCGACGACCAATCTTTCTCATGGCGAGATCCAGGAGGTCTCTCGTCTCCTGTTGCAGTCGCCATCCTCGTAGTTGCTAAGGTCAGGCCGTCGACCTTTGAGCAATGATATGAGATGCTCCTATGTGCACCTCCCTTCCCAGGCACTCGTCCGCCTTCTCTAGCTCAGGTAAAATCCTCTCTCTTTTTCTATCTCCATCTTCCTCTTCTTCATATTTTATTCTTCCTTCTCTCCATTCCTTCTCTCCTCGATTCACCAGTTATAGTGGTTCCCGTTTGGGTTCTCGCACATGTAAGTAATAATAAAAAGAACCTCTGTGTGCTGTGCGATTGCTTGACTTAGGATAGGACCTGCACTTGTGTCACTTGAGCTCTCTTAGGATTGTTTGTGCTCGTAATATTTAGGACCACACTTCATCCATTAAAAGACGCACTTAGACCACATGACTTTAGCTAAATCTAACTTGTTCTTCACTCGCTAATAGAACTGCTTGTCTAGGAGTGGCCTTTCTTGCTTGCATTCATTTAGATAAAATTTCAAATTTATGTTGCATCCCGTGTGTAGAGTGCGAGGATAATTGTAAGTCTTTTGAACTTGGCATACATAATTGTTTTATCGTGCATCAGCTTTTCTCCACTCCTTCTCCCTTGGTTTTCTAACTTAGGATTAAAGGAAGTTGAATTATTTGTTCAACTGACCAATGCCAAGGAGCCTCCACCTTCTCCGGTAGGTAGATAGGGGCGAAGCAGCAGTGCACCGCGACAAGTTGCTAGTGGCCTCCGCCTATTCCGACAGGTAGACAAGGGCGAAGTTAAAGCCATGTCAGCCTCCTCCTACTTCGGTAGGTAGATAGGGGCAGGTCATTGAAGTCTCATCTAGGGATAGGAGTGAAGAAAGGAAGGGCCTTGTTATCTTAGGCGATGGGTTAAATAGGGGAGACGCATCCGGCTTTGAGCTGACTTCCCTATAAGGCACGTAACCTTTGCTGTTTGCTTGACTATTTGTCTTTTTATTTTCTTAATTATTAAAAATACAAAAAATAGATTAAACTATAAATACTAATTTCATATTTTCTCTATTTTTATTTTGATTTTTCTCTCATTTAAAAATGACAAAAAAATTCAAAAGATAAAAATACGGTATTTTATACCTATAAGATACCACCCAAAAATATACTTTGTACAAATGATTTCATTTGATTTTCGTCCCTTCTAGATATCATCGAGACGAGCAACTTTCACAGTTACCACTTTTTGATTTGACCTCATTTGTTATTTCTTTTTTATTTTTATTTTATTTTTTACTTCGAATTTTTAGTAGTGACACGTGGCAGCGCCTGGAGTTGCCATGTGTCACCTATTTTTTGGCCTATTTTATTTATTTTATTTCCAAAAAATTATAAATAAAAGCCACGTGGCATTCCAGTGTGCCACGTGGCACAACATCCTTCTCTCTCTGGTCACGTGCGTCGCACATGATCGGGCCCTAGCCCAGTCACGCGCGACGCACGTTACCTTCCCCTCCCCTCCTCCCACTTCCTCCGCCATTGCGCCACCTCCTCCACTCTCGTTTCTCACGGCGCACACACCCCACGCATCCCTCGATCTCCACCCTCTTCATCCAAAGACACGGTGCTGCGCACCTTGTCTACTCTGCCTACTCCTCCCTCGTCAGCCGCACGCACCTCCACGAACCCCACATCCTGCACCACTCCTCCTCCTCGCGATGACCTCCAACTACTTCAGTTATCTGCCAATCTTGCGAGACGTCGAGAGTTCCCTAGAGTATCTCTGGTGACAGCAGAGACCCAATCAATATTGAGCGACGACCAATCTTTCTCATGGCGAGATCCAGGAGGTCTCTCGTCTCCTGTTGCAGTCGCCATCCTCGTAGTTGCTAAGGTCAGGCCGTCGACCTTTGAGCAATGATATGAGATGCTCCTACGTGCACCTCCCTTCCCAGGCACTCGTCCACCTTCTCTAGCTCAGGTAAAATCCTCTCTCTTTTTCTATCTCCATCTTCCTCTTCTTCATATTTTATTCTTCCTTCTCTCCATTCCTTCTCTCCTCGATTCACAATCATCCACTCGACAAATCATAAAATAAATTGTTTTTCTACGGATAAATCACTTATGGAGATTCTAACGATGATTTTTATTGAATTTATTGAAGTGTTTTCTTGAACCGATTTATCTAACATTTACTCTAGCTAAACAAATAGTGGAACTTCCCCTGTTCACAGGGGAAGCTCCCCTGTTTTTTTCTTCATCCCCATTTCATCATCTTCTTCCTCCTTTATCTTCCTCGGACAATCACCGCTCTGCTCGCCATCTGCATCAGTCCTCCACCGAACTTCTCCGCGCGGTGGCCCTACACCCCAACGGCCGACCCTTGGAGCCCAAGCTCCTCCTTGTCTTCCACAACGCATCATCTCCGCCACAGCAGTGTGCATTAACCACCAACCAACTTCATCCGCATGTGCAACATCGCAAGCACATGCTAGCTGGAGCACCCTCTTCCAGTCGCACCCCCGCACCTCGCCTCTAGTCTCCACTCCTCCCCGCAGCCACCAGTGGCCTCCACACGCACCTCTGCCTCATTGCCCATGCCTAGCCGTTCGCTTGTGCACAGTCATCCACATCCACCTGTGGTAGAGTGCCCACTCACCACCAGCCCTCTACCTTGCGTTGTATGTCGACGGAGGTGGAGACCGCCACACAGTGATCCTCCTCTCATAAGTGCCTCCACCTGCAACAACCTGCGGCCTCCGCTGTCCTCGCCATTCCAGCCACGAGCCGCTCCCGCGTGCAGCTCCACACTTTAATGACTGCGGCCAGCTCCACCCCATCCGCTTTCCTGCCACCTCCTCCTTACACACGGATGCTCAGCTCCTCCTCTGCCGCGTAGTGCCACCAATGTGATGCCTATGCATGCAAGGAGCCATGCACGTTATTTCCTACCTTATGCGATTGGCATGTGAGGCATGGGTAATTTGCATAAAATACCTTCAAAGTTCCAGCCATCCATACTGAAGGTCCCTGTCAGCTGGAAATCATGTGCCATGCACCACCCTCTTGGGAAATTTACGCATCAGGTCCTCCATCTACCAGTAAATTGCAAGAGGGGCTCTACTAACTATACCCAAGTGAGACATATGCCCTCTGCTTAAAACAATTGCGAGACGACCCCTGTGTTGGACATGCGATCCCACATCGAGCCATTATGCAATAAATGTTCTTGCGAATATCATTCCCTGCTATGAAATGAAGAATAACTAATTTTCATAATAGGTCCCTTAGTACAATTATGGTTATGTACCATGGCCATCTTAATAATCATACAACTATTGATTCAACTATTAAATCATACAGGCTAGTGCTTGGGTGAATATCTAAAGGGTTAGATTGAGGACTCATCAAGCACCGTCAAATGATTGTTAAGAGACGATCTCCAGCCTGAGTAGGAGATGGCATTCCTTTCACATTTCGGCCGATATCTGACTGACCTCTTGATGCAGGTCCTCTGCATAGGAATAGAGATTCGGAGGTGTTAGATAAGTTAGGTCAAAGAGTTGACTTGATGAGATCGAGATAACAAAAGTCCTATGTCGTATGCTGTCACGATATAGGCACGCAACCTCTAACAGGATACAGATATGTTACTATATGTCTGAGCATGTACATTTGGCAGACCAATATGTCAATGACCTAACCAAGGTCTATACACTAGCGCGATAGTATGCATGTAAGGGCATATGAGTAATACGACCTCTCAAAGGGATCATACATGTTCAGTTACTGAACCGGAAGACATGAACTCACTCATGAGAAATTGGGAAGAATCAAATTATGTACACGATCATCTCGCTTTGGAAGCTTGATCGAATTTGTAGGTTTGATATATACTTTTGGAAAGTATATGATAAAGACCCAGGTATGATATATGTGAAATCCCGTATTTTTTTTCCTAAAATCTAGAATATTTTTAACATCCAAAAAAATTCAAATAATCACGCCATTGCGCAGATCTCGTCTATATCTTTCCAACGAGCCCAAGAACACCCAATTCCGATATTCCTAGCTCAAGTTATCGATGTTTTAACTAAAATAGTTGGGACCCATATATGGATCCGAACCATATCCGAAATTGCACCCATTTTCACCTCTCCCTTATAAATAGAAGGTGATAGGCTACTCTCTCAAAGCCCTAGCCACTACAATCCTTCCCTCACTTTGGAGCACCACCATCTTGGTCGATTTCATCATTGGAAGGCCGCCGTCGACATCGGAGAAGGAGCTTCGCTCAAAGATCCGTGACCACCATCACGTAGGAAAGCTCGAGGTCACCGCGGTGCACACCTCCGCACTGTGATCGAGCGACGGAAATACCATTTCCTTATAAGAGGAGATCCCGAGGGAACATCCTCGGAGGTAACGATAATACCCCCTTTGCTGTTGGGTTCCACGTATTTTTCCTATACACTTAAATACCTCTAGAGCCTTATGTGTTTTTGTAACGATGTTATACTCTCCTCTTGTTGTTGGTTTCACACGATTCTCATTCCTATGTGCTTGAATATGTTTGTTTTTTAGCCTTAGATATCCGTATACCATGAATATTAAATTGTAAAGAAATTTCCCCCTCCTTGTTGTTGGTTATCGTGTGATTCATAGTCCTTGAACATGTTAAAACCTTAAGTTCCTTATGATATGATTTTTTTTAATGTGAATGTAAGTGACGTATTACATGTTACTTCATTTCATTCGCATCCGTACATTGATCAATTTTTAAGACTTAAATTGAATAGTATCGATAGATCTGATTTGAAATACAATTCCTGTGAATGCATCATACTGCGGATGCCAAGTTCGGAGTTAGAGCAGTGGAATAACGTTAGATATAACATTAAAAATCATTATTATTTTTCATTGATATTAAGACAACATGTTCTGGATACGAAATTCATGATTTTACTTATTAATGGTATTAACGTTGCTCATTCCATTGGGAATTAGTGGGATCCATGAAAATCATTGAGACCTTTAGATTCCTAAATTATGTAACGTATGCCATGTCTCAACGTGTATCATATTTAACGTTTCTATCCCCTAGGAAATTAACTAGTTACGTTACTCATTTATAACTTTCATATACCCTTGGATCATTGTTGGCAAATCACTAATGCATATAGTTGTGATTTGTCAAAAGTTTCAATTTGCATATAATGTGAGTATTTCAATACACATACCCGACATACAAATATATTTAATTTTACATGGATATCTGTTGGAAGTAATGCACGTCAACTGACAATGGCATACTTGTAAACCTTTAACGACAATATCATATTTTAGTTATGGACTTTAGTACTTCTCGATAATACAGATTAAACGAAGGATGTGTTTACATACCTTGCATGCCTGGTATGTTCAAGGAACATTAAATGGGAATTTATCAATGCTAAAAAAATCAAAAATATTTTATGAAAAAGGAGAATGTATGGATATTAGATACTTTAATATCCATTTCTCAAACGGCAAATTGGTTTTCTCCAATGACAAGGATTCGAGTTTACTAATTATTGTTTACAGCTGTCACAGGAAATTTTCTTATATCATTATAACATGTACTTGATGCAGGTGAATGCTTGATCATGTAGAGTGTAGTGCCTTATATACTCTAGCTCATGAAAACGATTACGAATCTGATGACCATGAGATCACATCCCTAGGTTATGTGCCTTTCTCATATTACCCTATTTAAAATATACAAATAAAAAAATCTCATCCGTAGGAGATCTCACAGTGTTCGGTAGAAGGAGGTAAGTACCTCAAGGGATTGGGCATGCACCCTTGGGCCCTGGGTAGATGCCATGAAGGTCGCGATCCCAACGGACGAGTAGGGTGACGCGTTGCACCTAGCAGCCTGGTTACATCCGGAGTCGCTCGACGGAGTAGGCAGGTGACGCGGTTGGCGTTCTCGGTATCGCACTTATACACAATATTAAGACTCGATTTAGAATTTGATGTGGCCGCATCGAATGCTACTTTGAATATTATTATTGTGAGAGGTGTTCCGGGATATGGTTTGAAGTTGGAGAATTTGAGGTTGAAATACTTGGAGGTTTATCCAAGATGACAAACAAGTTCCCGCGTAGCGGAGGCCTACGAGTCGCGTACTTGCATGTGCTAAAATAATACGAGAAATGATTATTGATCGGGTGTCGGAAAATGTATACCGTTGTGGACTCTAATCGATTTGTAGAAATATCAAGATTATGGTGGTTGTACTTAAATGATTATTATATAAATAAATAAAAGTAAATAATTATGAGATCCAATGTGAATTAGAATGACTTGGTGTTCTTTCTAAATTTTTTTCAATAGATGCATGTGCCATTAAATAAAATTGAGTATACATTCTTTTCTTACCCCTGCATTAGTCATTATAATGTTTGTCTCGTTACCGGGCAATTGCTCATAACGTTACCCTTGTGTGAACCCAACATGTATACCTGAGCAGCAGCCGCTACAGTAGCGGTCTTTTGAGGAGATCAGCACTTCCTACGTCATACTTGCACTAGATAGGGTGCTCCTATTTAGAGTAACTTATTCACTTCCGCATCATTTTATATTATTATTGAGAGACATTATAGTGAGATATGTTGAGAGCTTTTTCTACAAAATTTAAGATTTCATGATTTATCTCTTCTATGGACATGGATTTGATTATCATTATCAATGAGAATGGATGGTGTATTTTACTTTCCATTTCACATTATTCTCCTGTTGTTATTTATATTTCAAATGTTAATCTAATGTGCATAAGATGGTTTGCTGAGTATCATAGATCGTGGGCGTATTTGGATCGTAGGTCCGATGCTCCCGTCTCGTCGGTTTCAGTAGCGGGCGGGGCGGGGCGTCACAGATGGTATCAGAGCCCGATACTCCATTCTATCCTTTGCATATTAGATTATCAACGGGATTTGAAATATAAATATAGCGACAAAGCTATCTAATTTTAGCATTAGTTAAGGAGAATAATTACAGTCATGTTTAAGAAGTCCATTGTCTTTCCAATCACCTCAGTCCGTGAGATCTGTTCGTCGAGATTTCTACAGAGCTCGTAGAGAGCGTCGTTTCCACCTAGTGGCTACCACTCCTACCACTAGCAGATTTGCTCCTACGCCTATTTTGGGGCAGGGCTTGGCGAGTCGCGATACTACTTCCTTCCGCTCTTCGACACACTCGCGGGGTCACAAGACAAGAGGTGCTAGCCTTGTCTCGGGAGGCTCATTTTCTCAGTCAAGAGATCGTAGGTGTTTCCACTGCCAACAACCGGGTCATTTCAAGGCCAAGTGTCCCTTACTTACTAGCAGCTTAGGCAGTCATCAACCAAGTGTACGATCAACTTTATCACTCGCACAATCACATGGATCAGCTTCTCGTCATGGAGGTCGAGGCTTTCAATGTCCTCCACCATGACCAACCATTTGTGTTGCAAGTTCTAACACCCTATCACACCTGCAGGGACAATTGAATGCAATCACACAGGAGCAGGCCCGCATCTCAGGAACTGTAGTGCGAGGTATGATTTCAGTGCATGGTATATCATTACATGCCTTATTTGATTCAAGAGCTACGCACTCTTTGCTAGCACATCGACTAGTATCCAAGTTAGAAAAAGAACCAATCTTTGTTTCATATCCTTACTACATCAAGGTCCCAAGGGGTCAATTATTCATCGTGCGACAAGAAGCGAGGGATGTAGCAGTGCAGATTGGCGGGCACCTAATGCCTGCATATCTTTTACTTATTCTGTTAGGAAATTTTGATGTCATCCTAGGTATGGATTAGCTCGAGCAACATCACACATGCCTTGATTGCTTTGAGAAGACGGTAGTGTTCCGTCTCCCAGGCATACCTACCTTTCAGTTTGATGGGCGTACCCTAGATAGTGAAGTCTTATATGTATCAGCATTGAAGGCCCAACACTTACTCGATCAAGGTTGCATAGGTTTTCTCTCCTATGCTATGGAGTTACCTGCCTAGTATCGCATGATTGAAGATGTTAGAGTTGTGCCTGATTTTCCTAATGTATTTCCAGAGGAGTTACCTGGACTGTCACCAAGGAGGGAGATCGAGTTCGAGATCACCTTGATACCCGATACACAACCCATCTCCATACCTCCATACCGAATGGCACCAGCCGAATTCAGGGAGCTCAAAGTACAACTGTAGGAGTTGTTGAAAAAAAAGGACTCACCCTTCTTAATACATCACCTTAGCGGGCACTGGTCCTCTTCATAAATATGCAGGATGGGTGATAACCTGAAAATCTCGAAGACCCGGATGAAGGTAATAAGACAAGGGTCGTTGCGACCCGGATCTCAGAGGATAGGTATATCAAGAAAAATGAACCACTCGAAAAAAAACGTAAAATCAAAACAAAGCGGTCCTGCTAGGAGATTAACCTGGTATAGCACCCAGGGTCGAACACAAGGAGCACGGGTTTGCTTAAAAAGGCTACGAAGTAGTCGAAGAATCAGAGAAAAAGGGAAAACATTTTTAGTGGTTTTTAATTATTTTTATATTTTTTTTGGATTTTTAATATAATGAGAAAATAAAAGAAAACAAAAACAAACACACTTTATCAATTTATTTAATGCATTAAAAATCAAGCAAAAATTCAGACAAAAATATTTTTGTGTGTTTTATATTTTTTTATGTTTTTGGTGAATTTTTGGGATTTTTCTGATATTTATTTTAATTTCTAAAAATCAAACAGTACGAAAAAGACAAGGTACTGTCCAGCCAGGTCCAAAACCCAAAAATAAAATATCTAAGGATCTCAGAGGGACCTGGAGGTAATTTTCCTGTATACTAGAGAAAACAAGAAAAATTTGAGCACCAAGATTATTGTTTTTGGGTTTTTGGATTATTTAATATGATTTTTATGAGTTTTTAGGTGTTTTTGAATTTTTAGGGTTTTTAAGCAATGAAAAATACCCAAAGTTGGCTAGAAAATCAAAGGACAAAAAATAAACAGTACCTAATTTTTATAGAATTATTCAAGGAGTTTTTATATTTTTTTGGGGGTTTTTAAAACTGGACAGTGGCTAAAATGAAGGTTTTTGAATTTTTAAAAATAACAAATAAACTCAGAAATGTCCCCCAAAATTCTAAAAAATCCTACAACATGGCAGGAGCCATGTGTCAAATTTTTATCGAATTTGGAGATGAATTGATATTTTATTCAAAAATAACAAGGGGGCACTGTGCACAGGGACCAAAGTGCAAATACCCAAAGCTCTGGGGGTCCAGGTGCAATTTTCCCAGCAAGTCACGTGCGTGGCACGTGCCTAGGGCACTCAGGGACCTTCTGGTAATAAAAACAAGTCCTAGGACCTTTTGGTAACTCATACCAAAAAGTCCAGGGGCTGTTATGCAAATAACCCACTAAAAGGCGCACATGCGGAAATAAAACGCTCACAGGGGCATAAATGCAATTATCAAAAAGTTTTCATTCATTAAAGAACATCCAGAACTACAGGGCTAATGTCGCAAATACACCAAATATACACGTGACGATGCACGTGACTCACACAAACAGGGGCATAAATGCAAATATAAACAAGCACGAGGTCCAATGTGCAATTTACCCTACGTAAATAAAACGCATAAAATATTTACAGGGCTGAAAGTAAAAACATAAACTACGAGGGGGCCTAAGGTAAATTACCCCTTTATTACGTCGACGGCTGGATGAGCGCCACGTAGCTGATCTAACGGCTGAGGACGGCGGGCGCTTCTCTTCTTCCGCACGTGAGCCTGATCGACGACGCAGAGGGGGCCACGTGGGAGATCTAACGGCCTCGGGTGCTGGTGGTTCTCTCCTCTGTGCTAACGGTCCGGATCAGCCCTCCAGATAATCAACGGTGTCGGCTCCTCGATGAATGGATGGTGACGATGGAAACTGGAGCTCTGAGGGCTATCGGACGGTGATGGAGGACCCTCGAAGAACAGGTGGCCGGCGAGGTTCGCCGGCCTCGTACGCGTGCTGTGGTCCTCCTCAGCTGCCTCTGAAGATCGGAGAAGACTCGCACTGACGTTCCGCAGCTGTTGGTGCCCTCCGATGGCCCAGCCGAGCCTTGGAGGGGCTCCGGCGAGGTTGACGGAGGGAAGCTCCTGGCCTGGATGTGGGGACGCCTCAGAAGGCCTCCTCTGGACCTGCAAAGTGGCTCAAGAGCTTCGCGGGTCGAGGGCAAAATACCTCGACCCGGTTAGGTGGTGTGGGGGTGATCGGTGCGTCGGGACGGGCGAGCTCCGGCGAGCGACGGGCGGTGGAGCTCGAACCCCAGCTCCTGTGCGAGCTGGGTTGAACGAAGGGGCGGAGAAGGTGCGTGGAGGGATGGCGAAGGTGACTGGGTGTTCCGATGATCAAGAGGATACGCGATATAGCAGGAATCGACGGAACGCGGCAGAGCTTCGATTTGGGGGAAACAAGAAATTGAGCGAAATAGGGAAGCTATAAGGATACCTGGGTGGTGTGGAAGACTGTGCTGGAGCTAAGGTAGCTCCTGGTCGTTGCCTCGAAGGTCGCCAAGGCCTGAGGCTCGAGCTCCTGCACTGGGCGGAGCACGGCGGCGCAAAGTCGCCGGATCAGTGGTCCGGCCACCCCCTCCTCACTGCTACAAGGGCAATCGCGAGCTGTCACCTCAGGGATCGCTATGGAGGTCACGGGAGTGAGAGTGGAGAGCCAAAGATGCTCAATGAATGCGGCGGAGCTGGCATTTTATATGGGTGCAGGTCCGGGAAGAAGAGCTCGGGTCCGGCTCGGTTGAGCACGGATCCCTAGGATTAATGTCGGGCGAGATTCCCGGATACCTGGGGAGTGATTAGGACCCTGGGTTAGGCTAAATGGTGATCGGGTCTGGCGGGAATAAATGGAAGAAGTCGGATCCGTGAACCAGACCCGTGGGAAGTGGTCCACAGGGGGGAGTTGACCGGGCGGTCAACAACCCCCGTGGACCAATGGGAATCAGCCCCGTCAGAAAAGATTTAGAAATTGAATTAAAAATAACAAATGGCCGATTTAATTAAAACTCAAAACATGAAATATTTTTGTTTTAATTTTTTCTATTTTTTTGTGATTTTTAATTAATTTTTCAAAATAAAAATAAGGTATTTACATAGTAGGGCTATATATAGGTATATGTACAATATAGGGTTTTTACTTTTTAATTTTTAATTATTATTTTTGTACAATTTTATTCCTATTTTATATTTTATTTATTTATAGAATAAAATGAGGAATAAAAGGCTATTTTTATTTTATTTTTATTATTTATATGCATAGGTGAAATAAATAAATATATACAACTATGTACATGGCATATGTACAATATGTTTTTGTAATTTTAATTTTTGTTATTTTTATTTGATTTTTGTTGTGTTTCTTTTTATTTATTTTATTTACAAAATATACCATAGAATATTCACAAAAAGTTTTGAAAATAAATACATTTATTTATAGGGTTAAATAAATAAAGGATGATGGTCTATGCACATGGTGGAGGGATATTTTTGCATTTTTGATTTTTAAATTTTTATTTTGTTTTTAAGAGTTTCTAAATATATGCAAAATATGTACAAGCATATTTTTGGGTGAGGAAAATATAATTTTATTTATTTACAAAAATCTATACACATGAGCCCCTATCTCCCTCTACTTTGGCTTTTATGCGGTCAGGTTCATGTTGAGCCCTCCCTTGGGTTAGGTTGCTCAATATTTATTCTAAATATTTCCCTCTTTTTCTTTTTCATCTTTATTCTTTTATTTTTGCACAAAAAACATGCTAATTATATGTTTTTACAAGATGCATGCTTTTGCTAATTATTACTATTTACACATATCTACATGCATTTGCATAGGTTTTTGTAGCTAAAATATAAGAATAAAGAGTGATGAATGGGTATTCATCAATGGGTCTATGCGTATGTGCATCGACTACATGCAATTGAATAAAGAACCGTAAAGAACCGCTATTTACTTCCACGAATGGATGATCTTTTCGATCAGTTGCAAGGTGAAACGGTATTCTCAAAGATTAATCTACGATCGGGTTATCATCGATTGAGAATTAAGGACACAGAGGTGCTTAAATATGCTTTTTACATCAGATGCAACCATTATGAGTTTGTGGTCATGCCGTTTGGACTCACGAACGCACCTGCCGCGTTCATGGATATGACGAATAGAATTTTCTATCCATACTTAGATCGTTTTGTGGTAGTATTCATTGATGATATCTTCAACTACTCACGTGATGAGCATGAGCATGAGCAGCACCTTCATACTATTCTTGAGACACTCAGAGAACGCAATTTGTATGCAAATAAAACAAGTGTGAATTTTGTCTTACCGAAGTAGCCTTCCTTGGTCATGTAATTTCGGGGGCAGGTGTGGCAGTTGATCCAGCCAAGATAGAGGCAATAATGTCCTGGGAGCAGTCCAAGATAGTTACCGAGATACACAGTTTCTTAGGCCTTGCTGGCTACGACAGACGTTTTGTTAGGGGCTTCTCGCAGCTAGATTTACCACTTACTCGTATGACATAGAAAGATGTCTCTTTCATTTGGAGCGACAAGTATGAGCTGAGCTTTCGTATGTTGAAAGAGAGATTGACCAATGCCCCGATTCTCACCCTCCAGAAACTTTAGATTTTACGATGTATACTGATGCATCAAAGGAGGGTTAGGAGCAGTGTTGATGCAACGTGGTCAGGTTGTGACATATGCATCGCGACAATTAAAGAACCATGAACAGAACTAACCTACTCATAACTTGAAATTGGCAGCTATAGTCTTCGCATTGAAGATATGGTGTCACTACTTATATGGGGTCACTTTTGAAATTTTTACAGATCACAAGAGTCCCAAATATATCTTTGACCAACGAGAATTGAATACGAGACAAAGACGATAGATGGAACTGTTGAAAGATTACGACTGCATGACCGCTCATCATTGGGGTAAGGGAAATGTAGTAGGGAATGCTTTGAGTAGGAGAGCACATACCGAGGGCACCACATCATGGCTACAGACTTGGGATATGCTCACAACACTCAATGACTGGCACCCATTTGATGGTACTACAGATGTCGTAACTGTACCTGCTAAGTACAGTGGATTATGGGACAAGCTTGTGCATGGTCAGCAGACAGATCAGAAACTACAAGACTTGTTCCATCGATGTCTGAAGGAGGAGTTTGATGGATTTAGAGTTTGTGAGTCCATCTTATGGAAGGGAGACCGTGTCTGTGTCCCTGATGATGATGAGTTAAGGAGAGACATCCTAGATGAGGCTCATTGTTCCAGATTATCTATCCATCCAGGAAGCACCAAGATGTATAAAGATCTCCGTCAACACTTCTGATGGGAAGGGATGAAGAGAGATGTTGTAGAACATGTCAGTCGTTGCCTTACGTGCCAATTGGTGAAGGCAGAGCACAAGCATCCTCCAGGCTTGTTACAGTCACTTCCTATTCCGTTGTGGAAATGAGAGAGTGTCTCTATGGACTTCGTGACATCCTTACCTCGTACAGTAGGTGGATATGATGCTATTTGGGTTATTGTAGACAGGTTGACTAAGCATGCACATTTTATTCCCGTGAACATGACATACACTCCGGTGGATCTGGCCAAACTATATATTCAACATGTTATTCGCTTGCATGGGATTCCCAAGGAGGTTGTATCTGATAGGGACTCTCGTTTCACATCACATTACTGGGGAGAATTCATGAAGGCCCTAAAAACTAAACCGTGTCTTAGTTCAGCATATCATCCACAAACGGATGGACAATCAGAGAGGACAATTCAGACTCTTGACGACCTGCTCAGAACATGTGCCATTGAGTGGCAAGGATCTTGGAAGGATCACCATCCTTTAGTGGAGTTCACTTATAACAACAGCTACCATGCTAGTATTGGCATGGCACCTTTCGAGGCATTGTATGGGCGAAGATGCACTACTCCCTTGTGTTAACAGGAAGTGGGTGACAAGGGTATTTATTCCACTCAAATAATCGAGGACACAACAAGAGCTGTGGAAATGGCTAGGAAGAAATTATTGACTGCACAGAGCCGTCAGAAGAGCTACGCTGATTAAAGACGTCGTGATCTGGAATTTGATGCCGGAGATTTTGTATTCTTAAAAGTATCTCCAATGAAAGGTATTCAAGGATTTGGTGTCAAGGGCAAGTTGGCACCACGGTTCGTTGGCCCTTTCAAGATTTTATCTCGTATTGGGAAGGTAGCATAGCGAGTATCACTCCCCCCTCACTTGGCAGGCGTGCATGATGTATTTCATGTGTCAAACCTCTGGAAGTATATTCGCGACCCTCGACGTGTGATTAGCTATGAGGACCTCGCGGTTGAACCGAATTTGTCTTTTCCTGAGGCACCCGTGCAGATTTTAGACTGGACAGCCAAGAAGTTACGACGAAAAGACATCCCTTTGGTTAAGGTATTGTGGCAAAGTCAGAATGTGGAGGAGGTCACATGGGAGCCTGAGGCAGATATGCGACAGAAATACCCCTATCTTTTTGAAGGTATGTTCACGAGACCCTATTCCAATCCTCTTTAAGATTTTTATGGGTTTCGTTCTCTTTAAGATTTTTATGCATGATTATACACCACATTAGGAACTTACACGTTAAATCCTACGTCTCGAGGACGAGACTTCCTTTAAGATTTTTATGATGTGAAATCCCGTATTTTCTTTTTCCTAAAATCTAGAATATTTTTAACATCCAAAAAAATTCAAATAATCACGCCATTGCGCAGATCTCGTCTATATCTTTCCAACGAGCCCAAGAACACCCAATTCCGATATTCCTAGCTCAAGTTGTCGATGTTTTAAGTAAAATAGTTGGGACCCATATATGGATCCGAACCATATCCGAAATTGCACCCATTTTCACCTCTCCCTTATAAATAGAAGGTGATAGGCTACTCTCTCAAAGCCCTAGCCACTACAATCCTTCCCTCACTTTGGAGCACCACCATCTTGGTCGATTTCATCATTGGAAGGCCGCCGTCGACGTCGGAGAAGGAGCTCCGCTCAAAGATCCGCGACCACCATCACGTAGGAAAGCTCGAGCTCACTGCGGTGCACGCCTCCGCACTGTGATCGAGCGACGGAAATACCATTTCCGTATAAGAGGAGATCCCGAGGGAACATCCTCAGAGGTAACGATAATACCCTCTTTTGCTGTTGGGTTCCACGTATTTTTCCTATACACTTAAATACCTCTAGAGCCTTATGTGTTTTTGTAACGATGTTATACTCTCCTCTTGTTGTTGGTTTCACACGATTCTCATTCCTATGTGCTTGAATATGTTTGTTTTTTAGCCTTAGATATCCGTATACCATGAATATTAAATTGTAAAGAAATTTCCCCCTCCTTGTTGTTGGTTATCGTGTGATTCATAGTCCTTGAACATGTTAAAACCTTAAGTTCCTTATGATATGATTTTTTTAATGTGAATGTAAGTGACGTATTACATGGAACTTCATTTCATTCGCATCCCTACATTGATCAATTTTTAAGACTTAAATTGAATAGTATCGATAGATCTGATTTGAAATACAATTCCTGTGAATGTATCATACTGCGGATGCCAAGTTCGGAGTCAGAGCAGTTATGACATACAAATGTATTTAATTTTACATGGATATCTGTTGGAAGTAATGCACGTTAACTGACAATGGCATACTTGTAAACCTTTAACGACAATATCATATTTTAGTTATGGACTTTAGTACTTCTCGATAATACAGATTAAACGAAGGATGTGTTTACATACCTTGCATGCCTGGTATGTTCAAGGAACATTAAATGGGAATTTATCAATGCTAAAAAAATCAAAAATATTTTATGAAAAAGGAGAATGTATGGATATTAGATACTTTAATATCCATTTCTCAAACGTCAAATTGGTTTTCTCCAATGACAAGGATTCGAGTTTACTAATTATTGTTTACAGCTGTCCAGGAGACGAAATTTTCTTATATCATTATGACATGTACTTGATGCAGGTGAATGCTTGATCATGTAGAGTGTAGTGCCTTATATACTCTAGCTCATGAAAACGATTACGAATCTGATGACCATGAGATCACATCCCTAGGTTACGTGCCTTTCTCATATTACCCTATTTAAAATATACAAATAAAAAAATCTCATCCGTAGGAGATCTCACAGTGTTCGGTAGAAGGAGGTAAGTACCTCAAGGGATTGGGCATGCACCCTTGGGCCCTGGGTAGATGCCATGAAGGTCGCGATCCCAACGGACAAGTTGGGTGACGCGTTGCACCTAGCAGCCCGGTTACATCCGGAGTCGCTCGACGGAGTAGGCAGGTGACGCGGTTGGCGTTCTTGGTATCACACTTATACACAAGATTAAGACTCGATTTAGAATTTGATGTGGCCGCATCGAATTCTACTTTGAGTATTATTATTGTGAGAGGTGTTCCGGGATATAGTTTGAAGTTGGAGAATTTGAGGTTGAAATACTTGGAGGTTTATCCAAGATGACAAACAAGTTCCCGCGTAGTGGAGGCCTGCGAGTCGCGTACTTGCATGTGCTAAAATAATACGAGAAATGATTATTGATCGGGTGTCGGAAAATGTATACCGTTGTGGACTCTAATCAATTTGTAGAAATATCAAGATTATGGTGGTTGTACTTAAATGATTATTATATAAATAAATAAAAGTAAATAATTATGAGATCCAATGTGAATTAGAATGACTTGGTGTTCTTTCTAAATTTTTTTCAATAGATGCATGTGCCATTAAATAAAATTGAGTATACATTCTTTTCTTACCCCTGCATTAGTCATTATAGTGTTTGTCTCGTTACCGGGCAATTGCTCATAACGTTACCCTTGTGTGAACCCAACAGGTATACCTGAGCAGCAGCCGCTACAGTAGCGGCCTTTTGAGGAGATCAGCACTTCCTACGTCATACTTGCACTAGACAGGGTGCGCCCTATTTAGAGTAACTTATTCACTTCTGCGTCATTTTATATTATTATTGAGAGACATTGTAGTGAGATATGTTGAGAGCTTTTTCTACCAAATTTAAGATTTCATGATGTATCTCTTCTATGGACATGGATTTGATTATCATTATCAATGAGAATGGATGGTGTATTTTACTTTCCATTTCACATTATTCTCCTGTTGTTATTTATATTTCAAATGTTAATCTAATGTGCATAAGATGGTTTGCTGAGTATCATAGATCGTGGGCGTATTTGGATCGTAGGTCCGATGCTCCCGTCTCGTCGGTTTCGGTAGCCGGCGGGGCTGGGCGTCATAATATATGCTTTTGGAAAGTACATGATCGATACCAACTCCAAATGATCAAATGAGAAACTTACTGATAAAACTCTAAAGTAGACAGTGTAAATTTGATCTAATACTTCGGTTTATTCTAGCCTTCTAGTATGCAGGATGTACAGGTGTTGGGAATACCTGAGGGTGATGTGATCATAAATGATTGTATAACCATGACGCTTCCATTCCTAGGGAGTGATGAAACAGGTATGGATTTCAGCAACTCCTCTTAGTAGAAAAGTAATCAGATCTTGGTCCAAATATTGGACATTGATCTGAATGTGATTTAGATGAATTGAAAAGATTAGATTTGCGGTTTTCATTTAATCAAGATACTATGGGAGGAACGATATATGGATTTGAGATGTAATCTCAATACCCAAGTCACTATACGTAGAACAATACAATCGTCGTGTCCTTATCTCCAAGTATCCGCGGAGAAAGCGCATTATCCTTGAAAGAGTTCAGGATAATTTCATTGGTGATATTATATATCTGAGCATTGAGAAAATTGATAATTAAATGTGATTTAATTATCATGAGTAATATGAATTTGATTCATACTATAAAGAGAGTTATCTAAGATAATTAATTGTGATTTAATTATCAAAGATGTGAATAATGAGAATGTGATTCATATTATTTAGGCACATGAGAATAGAGATCTAAGATGATTTAATATGATTTAATTATTATGGATATGAATAATGTGGATAGCACTATCCATATTAATCATATATATTATAAATGTGATTTACAACATATAAGTGAGAGCTACTTGTAATTTACATTTATTAAATTAAATGTTGATGTGAATTGGATTCATACTGGTCATTAAATTGAAAATGTAATTTACATTTTATTTTGGGTTGTGAATGTGATTCACAATTTTTCAATGGCAAGATCACATTATTTATAAAATAATTATAAATTATTTTTGTTGAATAATTTACAACAAGTGTTGTTGTAAATCTTGGAGATTTCCATGGAATAATGTAATCTCATGAGATATCATGAGATTTCACGAGATTGCCACCAAGTCCCATATTATGGAAGAAGGCAATCTTCATTCCATAATCTCCATGCTTGATTGATTTAATTTGGAATTAAATCATATTGATTTATCAATATATATTTAATCTAAATTAAATTGATTATTGTTGGTTTTTTACCAACAAAATCTTGGCCACTAAAAGAAACACAAATCAATGTAAGCCATTGGATTTGTGTTGTCCATGGATTGAGATCCACGGATCCCAAAATATTATAAAATGAGAGGCAACCCTTGTTCTTCTTGGTTAAAACAACACAATGAGAACATAAGGCTCTCTCTCTCATTCTCTCTACACGCCCACTCTCTCTCCCTTATGACCGTCAACCATGGATGCCCTAGAGAGAGTCTCTATCACCGCAGCATCGTCGTCATGTTGCCAAATTGTTTACTCGTAGATCTCCATCTACTTCAACGCGCTTTTTCTTGTGAAGAATACATCGTATCTCGTGTGACAATATCAGGAGATTCATCGCTTGGATCATCAACATGGATTGCGAGGAGCACGTGTTTCATCAACACGTTCGCAAGCGTCTCCTCCAGCAGATCAGACTTGAGAGAAGAGGTCTCCTAGTTTAGAGTCGATCGTAACCATGCTTCAAGAGGTAATCCTATTACTTGCTTGTGGTTTAGATGAAACGATTCGAGAAGTGTTCTTGGATCATGTGATTTTGTCACAAAAAAAATTAATTTCCGTTGCCTCGAGCAACTAGTGCGACTAGTCACTCCCAATCGCATACGATGCGATCCTCATGCTTCCGTGATGCCTTAAGGATATTACCATATCCTTCAAGTGGTATCAAATCTAGGTTGAAGGTTTTGGATGCGATCCATAAACAAAGGATGACTTGGGTTCGTTAGGGTTTGCGAAAGTTCTGTCGCATTTCATTTTCGCATCTCTATTTGATGATTATTTTCGACCCTGTTTAAATTGTCTAAACACGAAAAATAATATTATTTTGTTCCGCTTTAAATAAGGAAACCGTAGGATCTGAGTTTGTGTGATTTCAAATTCGTTTGCTCAAGTTATAATCATTTTAGTGAACATGTATCCACAGTTTTGGGGACTGCGAATCTTAATGTAATTAAAGAGTTAATTGCGAATTTGAACACCTATAAATGCGTGCAAATCACTTAGGTTATTTTGTAAATCAAATTAGAAAAATTTAGGAACTTATTTTCCTTAATTTGGATTTAAATTGATTAATATATGATATTTTTAGTAAGCGAGGGTCACTGCTGGAATTACTTTCCTAATCAAGAAGGATTGTCATTTAAGGAATTAATGAAATTAAATGGTTTAATTTCCTGGAATAATTATGGATAAATTTTTTTGAAATATTTGATGATAATTATTTCCTTGAATGACATCGCCTTAACCAATATTTGATTAGATGTGATCTAGATAACAAATTGGTTACATGATCTACTTTCCAACAAACATGCTACTTGAATAGGAGTTGGAATTTGTTTGGAAAATCTCATTATGATGCTAATCAAAATAATTTTGACTATTATTATATGGTATAATTTCGATTGAAAAACCTATGATCATCTCAAGTACAAAGTGATCTATTTTGCATTATCCTTTCCCGAGGTAGATATGGTGTCTAGTCGGCGAGCGTTGGGGTAGCATGTTGCACCATGTGTGGTCTATCCCACTCCTGTCGGTACTGGACATGACAGTGGGTAGTGTTGGTATAATGCTTAATAAATCATGATTTATTTTTAATTATTAAAATTCGAAATAATATGTATTTGAGATAATACCATAATTTCAAGTAGCAATTAAAATTGTTTGTTGGATATTGATTGGATCATTAATATATGATTAGATTAATTGGAATCCAATTAATAGTTAAACAATATGTTTTAATAGAGATGTTATTTCCCTTGGAATAATTAATTATGTGAATGTGATTCGTAATGATTAATTGGAATTTGAATATGATATGGAGGATCACATAAATGACATCCATTGTCTCTCGTTAAGGGGAAGAGTTCCATCGCCAAGGATTGTATGCAAGAGACGCATGTCCGATGTGACAACTCTTGTATGGAAGTGCATTTGGATCAGGCTCTTTTCTTCTCGAAAGAGTAAGGCCGTATGCGTAGTGACCCCAATATTGTGTCCTCATATTATTGGGGCGATATTGGATTACGCATAACGAGTTCTAATCTTGTTGACGGTTGGATCAATTAACAATGGGTCAACATCACCTTAGGAGTGGTGCGCTCGGGTGTTAAAGACCGAATTGAGAAATGCAAGTTGGATTTGCAAGGCGGAATGTGTTCCTACTTCTTTTTATCGGAGTTACATGTTCTCATATTATTGGGATGTGATAAATATAGGGAAGGAGGTTCCGGATTTGCTGATATATAATGGTAAGTATATCTCTTACATTGAAAGTGATTAAGGGAAAGAACTTTCAGTGTTGACAATGCAAGACAACTTTGATATAAAAACTCCTAAATCAAAGTAAAGTATGTATATATATATATATAAATATATACACATGCAAATTTCTTATTTCCGATAATCCTTCACTAAACCCACTCAATATTATACTCAATAATAACCAGTAGAATATCACGGATTAGATCCATGATCAAGATATTGTACTTACAATTGGACACATACTGTATGTGGTTGCAATGCGCAAGTTTACTCATAATAATGAGGAATGGCAATTAAATAGACAATAGATCTACAACTGTAGGGTTTTTATGTATCCATAGTCTTGATCTCATCGAATGTACTTTGGAAGTGACATGTCGATGATGACCGTAATTGTCAATTAATCCTTATAAAATATAAAAAGATGTTTTGGCATACATATGTTCTCTTGACATTTAATCATGAGTGACATGGTTCTCTGCATCATGCAGAATGGTAGTTCTGTATGAGATGATGTATTCAAGATGTTTGAGTGCCTACCTAAATCAAGAATTTTAAAAGTTAAGATGGATGTAGGTACGATGAATGTCATAATTCTACTGTCTATACTCTTTTCATTCAAGAAGCTTCATAATATTCATATGAATTGGGTGAAGCATGTATAAATGTTGAAATACTACTACATTGAATTCTTTTGAGTTCAACATAAGAGATCCATTATCATGAACAATGGTTGTCTATAGATTAAGGGAGCATAGTGGAAGCATGGGTATGAACCATGTGGGAAGGAAAGTCAAAAGAGTTGACTTTACTTCTATGACTTTCATATAACATCCAAAGAGTTGCATGAATGCCTATATTGCAATAAGGTGATGAGTTGATAGTATGACTATCAAGTCTATCTAAAATCCTTAGAGAAGGACTCAGATAGTGCATCATGATAATTCATATCTACATTTGATCATAGATATTGACTTGCTTATTTGATAAAATAAAGTCTAATAGTAGTATCTCAATCTTCTAGTGACACTTGAAATTAGTTGCATATATATTAGAAGATTAGAAATTTGATCTTAAAGTTTAATTGTCATCCATGTTGGAATTGATGAAATTATTGCAACAATTTCCATTGGATCAATGGACTTCATAATTTCAATCGAAGAATCCTTGGTCTTACAGAATGTCTCTATGACCTAGACATTAGAATACACTCATTGTTTGTTTCTAAATGTTGGAAATAAACATGAATTCTGAGATAGAACTATCATAAAGAGTTATGATGGATATATTTCAGATAGTAAACTAACATCTAGTGGACTCCACAAAATTTAAAAATTAATGGATGGTTCATTAATATTTCTAATAATGAAAATTAAACCTTTAAAGATTAGTAGGAGGATAAAGATCATTTGATAATGATGTGACAACATGTTTTGGACATATGTCTGTTGATGAGATCAATAGACAAGTAAGAGATGAAATTTTAGAATGTCTAAAATTTCAAAACTTACATACTTATGAATATTGTATTCAAAGTAAAATGTCCAATACATCCTTCTTGTGGAAATGGTGTTAGATGACAAGGTATTCAAGATATCATACATATTGATGTATGTGGATCATCTACAACAAAATAAACATTATGGATATGTGATATCTATTAACGATTATTTATGATATGATATTTCTTCCCTTCAGCTCAGAAAGCTTTGAAATGTTCAAAGATTTCATAATTTTGGTTTAGAACAAAAGTTTGAAGGAAGATAAAATGAATTTGATCTAACAAAGTAGCAAGTACCTATTATATGAATTGATGGAATACCTCATAGAGTAAGGAATATCATTCCTATCTCGCTCCTCCTTATACATCTAGACTCAACAAAGTTATAGAGAGATACAATTGAATAATGTGTGACATGGTTTGATCAATGATAATTTTTAGCCTAATTACCTCTTAGTTTCCAGGTATATATGTAGTAGAGACTACATTATATATCCTTAATATGGTTCCATGCATACGAGCTGGAATCTAGCACCATAGAGTGCTACTTCATTAGGAAAATAAAAGATGGTATTGGACACCTACTTTATGACCTTGAGATTCTTAAAAGGATCCCATCTCTAAGAATGTGATTCTTAGAGGATGACTCTCTTGAGAATCAAGGTTAAAAATTAAATAAAGGAACTCATTTAATCTTAAGATGATAATGATGCTCCTGAAATCAGAAACTAAAAGGACAACTAAAGATGAAACACTAATACCTCTTCAAATGAGTTTGAGGATGTATTCCATGTGTCAGTTAAGTCCGACAATGATCAGACTTCATGTAGTGAAACTCCTGAGGATCATGACATGGAAAGATAGATTTTAGCAATGAAAGTCTAAAGTAGGCTTCATATACAAGTGTTGTATATGGACCCTCGAGGATCCACCTATAAGGGTAAGACCTGTTAAGGTGTAAATGGATTTTCAAGAGAAAGTGGGAACCCGATGAGAAGGTAGAGACCTTCAAAGCACGTTTCGTAGCCATGAGCTACACACAGTAAGAGAAGACATTGCTTGCGATGACACTTGCTCTTCAATAACCTTGCTTAAACAACTTGATTTTTACATTTTCAAGATGAAAGCTGAGATGGCATTCTTCTATGAATACCTCTTCGAGGATATTCACATGAAGTAGCCCCAGGGCTTCATGATTGGGGAAAGAAAGGTGTGAAAGCTAAAGAAGTCCATTTATGGACTCAAATAAGCTTCTTGTTGTTAGAACATAAAATTTGATGAAATTATAAATGTCATGATTTCAGATAGAATCTTGATGAACCATATGAAGCTTAGTGACAGTGCCTCTGTGTTCATCGTATTAAATGTAGATGATATCTTAATCATTTAGAATGATATAAGGATAATAGTAAGTGTTTTAAAATATGGTTGTTCCATAACAAGATATATGATCTCAAGGAAACCTCTTGGATCTTAGTTCTGAAGGTGCTCAGAAGCATAGAGAAGAGGGTATTGGGACCGTCACATTTGTGGTACACCGTGGACATGTTCCATTCATGGAAAACCCCAAGGAAGGCTTCCTTCCCTTAAGATATGGTACTGACCTATCTGAAGGTATATCACCTCAAAGAGTTGAGGAAGTGAATGCTAGAATTGCTTGCCCTTGTGCATCAGTTACGAGAAGCTGAGCGTATGCTAGATGTGTACAAAAGCGAGATGTCTACCATGTAGTGGGAGTAGTAAACTATTACTAATCGTATTATGGAAATAAAACACTTGATTGCAGTAATGACAATATCTTCAAATATAAAAAGACTTTAAAGATAGTGATCTCTAAGTATTATTTTCAAGGACTTAAGAATTTATAGATAGTGATATAAAAGGTCTTAATTGCAGATACCTTAGGAGATAGAGATCTCCAAGAATAAGGGTAATCTGATAAGGATCATGGAAATACTGGTTATAATAATTATTGAGCCATAGTGTCAAGGACACTATAACTGACTAGATTGAGTATTGGTTGCATAAGATGCAACATTCACAATGGACGTGAGCACTGTTACTGGGGATATGCAAGTGTCGTAAAAGGATTTGGCATAGTATTTTGGGAACAGAGTGGCTGATCAACTTACCAAGCTATTTTTCTAAATAGCCTATGATTGTCACATGAGTGCGGGTTTAAGTGATTAGCCCAGTAATGGCTCTTTGGGCTACTGGGAGATTGTTGGACATGTGAGCCCGTGGCGAGCCACTATGCAATAAATGTTATTGCGAATATCATTCCCTGATCTGAAATGAAGAATAACTAATTTGTATAATAGGTCCCTTACTACAATTAGGGTTATGTACCATGGCCATCTTAATAATTATGCAGCTATTGATTCAACAATTGAATCATAGAGGCTGGTGCTTGGGTGAATATCTAAAGGGTTAGATTGAGGACTCATCAAGCACCGTCAAATGATTGTTAAGATTTGATCTCCAGCCTGAGTAGGAGATGGCAATCCTTTCTATGTTAGGCTGATATCTGATCGACCTCTTGATGTAGGTCCTTTACATAGGAATAGAGATTAGAGGTGTTAGATAAGTTGGGTCAAAGAGTTGACTTAATGAGATCGAGATAACAAAAGTCTATGTCGTATGCTATCATGATATTGGCACGCATCCTCTAATCAGAGACAAATGTCTTACTATATGTCTGAGCATGTACATTTGGTAGACCAATAGGTTGATGATCTAACCAAGGTCTATACACCGGCGCACTAGCGTGCATGTAAGGGCATATGAGTAATACGATCTCTCAAAGGGATCACACAGGTTCAATTACTAAACTAGAAGACATGAGCTCACTCATGAGATATTGGGAAGAATCAAATTCTGTGTACGATCATCTCGCTTTGAAAGCTTGACTGAATTTGTAGGTTTGATATATACTTTTGGAAAGTATATGATCAAGACCTAGGTATGATATATGCTTTTGGAAAGTATATGATCGATACCAACTCTTAATGATCAAATGAGAAACTTACTGATGAAACTATGAAGTAGATAGTGTAATTGATCTGATACTTCGTGTTTATTCTGGGTCTTCTAGTATGCAGGATGTAAAGGTGTTGGGAATACTTGAGGGTGATGCGATCATAAACGATTGTATAATTATGACCCTTCCATTCCTAGGGAGTGGTGAAACGGGTCTGGATTTTAGTGACTCATCTTAATAGAAAAGTAATCTGATCTTGGTCCAAATGTTGGACATTGATCTGAATGTGATTCAGATGCAATGAAAAGATTAGATTTGCTGTCTTGTCTTAAGCAAGCATCTATTGGAGGCCCGATATCTCGATTTAAGATGTGTTCTCAATATCCAAGTCACTATACATGGAACAATACAATCGTCATGTCCTTATCTCCAAGTGTCCGCGGAGAAAGCGCACAATCCTTGAAAGAGTTCAGGATAATTTCATTGTTGATATTATATATACAAGCATTGAGAAAATTGATAATTAAATGTGATTTAATTATCATGAGTAATATGAATTTGATTCATATTCTAAAGAGAGATATCTAAGATAATTAAATGTTATTTAGTTATCAAAGATGTGAATAATGTGGATGTGATTCATATTATTTGGGCGCATCAGAATAGAGATCTAAGATGATTAAATGTGATTTGATTATTATAGATATGAATAATGTAGATAACACTATCCATATTAATCATATATATATATATATTATAAATGTGATTTATAATATATAAGAGAGAGCTATTTGTAATTTACATTTATTAAATTAAATGTTGATGTGAATTGGATTCACATTGGACATTAAATTGAAAATGTAATTTACATTTTATTTTTGGATTGTGAATGTGATTCACAATTTTCAAATGGCAAGATTGCAATATTCACAAAATAATTATGAGTTATTTTTGTGGAATAATTTACAACAAGTGTTGTTGTAAATATTGGAGATTTCGATGGAATAATGTAATCTCATGAGAATACATGAGATTGCCAACAAATCCCATATTATGGTAGGAGGAAATCTTCATTCCATAATCTCCATGCTTATTGATTTAATTTGGGCTTAATCATATTGATTTATCAATATTTGTTTAATCTAAATTAAATTAATTGTTGTTGGTTTTTTATCAACAAAATATTGGCCATTAAAAGAAAAACAAATCAATGTAAGCCACAGGATTTGTGTTGTCCATGGATTGAGATCCATGGATCCCAAAATATTATAAATGGAGAGACACCCCTTGCTCTTCTTGGTTACAATAACACAATGAGAACATAAGGCTCTCTCTCTCTCTCATTCTCTCTACACGCCCACTGCCTCTCTCTCTCATATGGTCGTCAACCATGGATGCCCTAGAGAGAGTCTCTATCGTCGCAGCGTCATCGTCATGCTGTCGGATTGTTTGCTCGTAGATCTCCGTCTACTTCGGCGCGCTTTGCTCATGAAGAAGATGTTGTATCTCATGGGATGAGATCAAGAGATTTATCGCTTGGATCATCAACATGGATTGCGAGGGGCACGTGTTTCATCAACACGCTCGCAAGCGTCTCCTTCGTCAGATCGGACTTGAGACAGGAGGTCTCTTCGTTTAGAAACTCGATCGCAACCAGGCTTCAAGAGGTAATCCTATTAGTTGTTTGTGGTTTAGATGAAGTGATTCAAGAAGTGTTCTTGGATCATGTGGTTTTGTCACAAAAAAATTTAATTTCCGCTACATCGAACAACTAGTGCGACTAGTCACTCTCGATCGCAAACGATGCGATCCTCACGCCTCCATGATGCTATTAAGGATCTTACCATATCCTTCACTTTGCGGGTCGAGGTAATTAAAGAAGCACTTTGTGCGCTATATTTTTTTCTACATCAATTCTGTATTTTCATTTAAGCCCATATGTTCGACATTTAATTTAAACGTCCATTTAGCATCATTTCTTAATTCTGAAAATTGTATATTTTAAAACATCTTAGGATTTATCATTGTGAATGCTTGTTATATTTTTATAAGCTTTTGATTATTTAATATAATTCTTTTAGCAAAAAGTAGCTTATTTTGCCCACTGTTTGCCTTTAATTGATTATTAAATCGATTGTTGCTCCAAAAATTACCAAAAATTCACGATATGTAGTTCTACATCGCGCCCATAAATCACATCATTCGCATTCTTATCTAGATCGCAATAATCTATTGGTGATTTTTGTAATTTATTTTTCATTAATTCCTCACTTAGCTTTTTTAGAAATTAAAAATTGTTCTAGATATCTCTCACATATACTTATATAGGATAAATTAGTTTCTAAAAAATTGAGTTTTGGTATCTATTAAAATTAATTTTGCAAAAATCACCCTGCATTCATGTTTAACTCATAGTTAATTCATATAGAGTCGAAAAAAATCCAAAAAAATGCAGTAGCTTAAGATCATTGCATTTAACATTCATGCCATGTTTTAAAATTTTTGGACTTAATTTGATTATTTTTCACATTTTATCTCTCAAACTTAGTCTAAATTGCATTTGCATTTCCAATTGCATAAAAAAATATTCTCATGAAAACCTAACGTCCAGATTGGCTTTAAATTGATCTAAGGAAAAAGCTATCTCCCTAAGTTCGACCTTGGGATTGCCCAAGTAAAAAAAAATTTTGCCGCCTGCGTTTAATTGACATATTAGTCAAAGTGGTTTTGATAAGTCAGATTTTACACGACTACAATGAACATCATTAAATTTAATCGCTAATCCGGTTGAATTAACAAGGGCAATAATAGGGTTAATCACTCTCGCATCCTCCCTATTGATTTCGAAGATGTCGGACCGGAGTATTTCTCGTTCGGAATTTGCGAACTCATTTCACGCTCTGAACCGTTCACCTTCTATTCGGGGAGACTCACTTCATGAACATTCCTCTTCACCCTTCACAACATCCATCAACCCGCTATTTGATGTTAGCTTTAATCTCGAATTAATATCTAAGACTCCATCAATTCTGAGCACTACTCTAGTGGCTTGCAGATTTTTAGAGTCATACACCGGACAATTAATGCCACCAAAGGGAAAGGGAACCATGTCGGAACAGAGTAAGATCAACAATACCATGTTAGCCTCCATTCAGTCAATTCAAGCCCAGTTAACAGATAAGGCTAATTTTCAGACTACATTGAGAGATATGATTCTCGAGATGAGATAGGAAAGAGAAGATAGGACAGAGGGGGATAACACAAATCATGGAGGTGGGAATGGGGAAGAAGAACTTCACATAGAACCTATGGATAAGCCTATTGAAGGATACTTATAATCCAGGGGCAGGACAAACAAACTCTTGGATACAAATCCCTGTGGTTCATGGGCATTTTGAGCTTAACCCCACTATTTTACCTATTTTCCCAATATTCCATGGAAATATAGTGAAGAACCTTATATACACCTCCAGCAGTTCGACCGCATTTGTGGAATAGTACACTACCCAAATGTCCCATTAGGGGTAGTGCAGATGGTTGCCTTTTCATTCAATCTGATGGGTAGATCTTTATATTTGTTAAATCACTTGGGGAAGGTTGACACTACTTGGGAAGAGTTGAGGTCCGCATTTCTGAGCAAATATTATTTGCTTGTATGACTCAAACAAATGCGATCCTTGATTGCTACTTTCTCCTATATTCCCCAAGAGCTTATTCACGAGGCATGGGAAAGATTCAAAGATATCATGGAGAAATGATCCATCATGATATACCAAAGACTAGCCTTGTACAAAATTTCTTTGGGGGTTTAAGCATTGAGAATCAGAAGTTGGTAGATGCTGCTTGTGGGAAGGGGGGTACTTCAAAAAGTACGAGGATGCCCTTTATCAAATTTTTGACGAGATGGCGTAGAGTTCAACAGCTCTTTCTTCTTCACGTGCTTTTCAGAAACATCCCGTCACCACCCCTACAATACCCCACAAGGATGTGAACATGACGACGTCACAAGAAATGGATAGGGTGGTTAGCTCTGACCTAACCATTATTGGAACCACCTATCCAAAGTTGTACATCATTGAGAAATGATCCAACGAGCTTGAGAAGCTTTAAGTCTTCAAGTAGAGGATGAAGAACCTGGATAAGCTGGATGAGATAACAAAGCACCTGGAGCTTCTTGTGAGTAAGATTAGTGCAGTTCATAGTGTGAGTGCAGCAACCGATACCTCTGCTAGGGAGTAGAATTCTTCCACCCAGTGGAGTAGCATAGGACCATCCACAGTTCATCATGTCCACTAGGTGCAGCCACCTTATCAGGATCAGCAACATGTCATCACCTAGTTCCATACCAACAGTCTCCACCTCCACCTGCCATTCAGGAGGTGGACCATACATGGTTCTACCGTGAGTAAAACCAACCTCATCCGTCAGGGCAAGGCTAGTTGGGTTGGCAACAGGGTCAGAGACCCATCCACCAGCTTCAAGGAGGCATACAACAACAGTACCATCACCAACAGTTCCATCCTCACTTTCAGTCGCCACCACAGTTCCAAAATTAGAGACAAGGCAAACCACAATAGTAGTCTATGTATTTTCCTCATCCTAACCATTAGCAGACTGCATATTATGGACAGTAACCTCCCAATCCTACTCCTCCTCATTATCATAATCTGTATGGTTACCAACACACTCCGTACTATAAGTCTTAGTGACAACCAGTTAATAAGCAATCTGAGGCCCCTTCAGTTAACCTAGCACTAGACCAACTTGCATTGCTCATGAAGAACATGAATGAATCGACTCAGCGGATTGATGACCTGACCACCACCAAGACACTGATTCCAACACAGGTCAAAGCCAACCCAACAATTTCATATGCAAGGAGCAGGTAGCCAACAACCCACCCACCACCGAGACAGGTATGTCCCTTGATTTTACATGTTTATCTGACTCCATTCCTTGTCAGGAGCGGTAGGAGATTGCAGCCACCTACACACCAGTTGGGGATGGGAGTTCGAACCATTGAGAGAACATCACCTTCTACATCATCTCCTTCACCAGCAGTCGAGAGGACCAATGTAGCAGCACCCAAGTCTGGAGTTTCACCGACTTTACCACAACCTTCACCAGGCAGATGTAGATCACCATCAGCAAGGGAGAATATACTAGTCGCAAGTTCTTCCTCTTCGCCAGCAGTAGCATCCCGTTTTGTTTTAGATTCTATTATTTCTACACATGATCTGGACAACATCGTACAGACTGATTCTGGTTGTCCTTTTGTACATGAGGATCTACTTTGAATAATGGAAATGAACGTTTGCATGTTTATTCTAATTCAGTGCCATTTCCTTCTGCTCTCAAATCCAAGAAAATTGAAAAATTAAAAGCATCCCTGTCCGATCCTAGAGTGGTTAGGATCTTACATAACATCTTTTTAAAGATGCCACTACTTAAGGCCATGGAATATGTGCCTACAGTAAAAAAGAATGAAAGAGGCATGTACACAAAAGTGTCAACCTAGGAAGAACAGACAAAAGGAAACAAAGAAACCTATCTTGACCATGGCCACAATTCATGCCATCAGTGACATCCCACCTAAAAAGAAACACAAGGGAGCACCTCACATCCATTGCCATATATTTGATCAATAATTTGATCGTACTCTTCTCGATAGAGGTTTCTCCATCAATCTCATGCCTTCCTCTTTACTAACTGAATTTCAGTTAGGGCCTTTTAAAACAGCCCGGATGATCCTTAAGTTTTTTGCTACTTCTACATCATCTCCTTCACCAGCAGTCGTGAGGACCAATGTAGCAGCACCCAAGTTTGGAGTTTCACCGCCTTTACCACCACCTTCACCAGGCAGATGTAGATCACCATCAACAAGTGAGAATATATCAGTCGCAGATTCTTCCTCTTCACCAGCAGTAGCATCCCATTCTATTTTAGATTCTGTTTTTCCTACACCTGATTTGGACAACACCGTACAGACTGATTCTGGTTGTCCTTTTGTACATGAGGATCTACTTTGAATAATGGAAATGAACGTTTGCATGTTTATTCTGATTCAGTGCCATTTCCTTCTGCTCTCAAATCCAAGAAAATTAAAAATTAAAAGCATCCCTATCTGATCCTGGAATGGTTGAGATTTTACATAACATCTTTTTAAAGATGCCACTCCTTAAGGCCATGGAATATGTGCCTACAGTAAATAAGAATGAAAGAGGCATGTACACAAAAGAGTCAACCAAGGAAGAACAGACAAAAGGAAACAAAGAAACCTATCTTGACCATGGCCACAATTCATTCCATCAATAACATCCCACCCAAAAAGAAACACAAGGGAGCACCTCACATCCGTTGCCATATATTTGATCAATAACGTGATCGTACTCTTCTTGATAGATGTTCCTCCATCACTCTCATGCATTCCTCTTTACTAACTGAATTTCATTTAGGGCCTCTTAAAACAAGCCGGATGATCCTTCAGTTTATTGCTAGATTGATTAAGAGGCCAAGAGGCATTTTAGAGGAAGTTATTGTAATGGTGCAAGGAATGAAATTCCTTGTTTATTTTGTTGTCATGGATATGGACACACCTGTACCGTTACTCCATACCCCGATCATACTAGGTCGATCATACATCCGAATGAACGAAGTAGCAGTTGATTATGGTACTGGAGAGATCATCTTTCACTCTCGTAGTGGTAAGGTGAAAATTAAGACGATCTCTGATCCTAGACCAACACCGCCACCTACAGTAGATGAGATAGAGAAATCTATATCCGAGCCATATGACTGTGATTTTTTTGCTGATTTCAAAGAGACAGATCTTTTCACTGATTTTATAGATACCCAGGAGTTCCTTTTCCGAAAGGAATATATGGAAAGCACAGTTGACATGAGTTCCCTTGGTGGTCCAATTGAGCTAGTTGTTGATGGGCAGTTTGAGTTGGTTTCTGAGGATCAATCTGAGTTTTTAGAGGGACATTTTGGTATTACTTTGATACACTTTTCTGAGATTACTGATGATAGGCATCATTCTGAGAATTCTGAAGTACAGATATCTGAGCCATGCGTTGAATTGCCCGATTTATGCACAAATGAGAGACATCTTTCAAAGATTATTGTCAAGATATATAAACCATTATTTAATAAGAATGCTGAATTCCCTGATGAGCCCCTCCTTTCTTAGCATAGATCATTCATTGCAGACCTATCATATATTTTACTTGTTGAGCCATTAGCAGCCAAGGTGGATAGTCCACAGAGTACAGATAATATACCATTTACCAGTGCAGTAGCAGATGTTATTGTAGATCTGATTCAGACCCCGCCTGAGATGAAGGTTCTACCATCAACGTTGAAATATGCCTTCCTTTCGAGACCCCCACATGTTTCCGGTCATCCTCAGCTCGTAGTTGACTGTTGAACAAGAATCTCGTGTGCTAGAGGTTTTTGAGAGAAATCGCAAAGCCATAGGATGGAATATCTCGGATCTTCGTAGGGGCAATCTAGCTTTGTTTTCACATCATATCTAGCTGGAGGATGACTGTAAACCCTTCCGTGAATGTCAGTTCCATCTAAATCCAAATCTAACGGAGGTAGGTGGTCATGAAGGAGATCAGAAAATGATGCGATGCTGGATTTATATATCCTACATCAGATTCCAAGTGGGTCATCCCTTTACATGTGGTCCCGATGATATCCGAGATTACTATTGTAAAGAATGACCGTGGTGAGGAGATTCCAACAAGGGTACCTACTTCATGGTATGTCTGTGTAGATTGCCAATGCCTAAACTCAGCTACTGATGAGCCGAAAATCCCCACGAAATCCGAGTATGAATAAAATCAATCAATGGTCGTTGGATCTCGCAGATCGGACTCAACAAGAAAAATAGACCACCAAATAAGAGTAATCATAAATGAAATCTGAATAGTGGTCTCGTTATTTATTTAACCTGGTATAGCGACCAGGGTTGAACTCAAGGAGCACGGATTGACTCAAAAGAGCCTACGAAGTAGTCGAAAAATGAAAAGAAAGAATAAATTTTTTGGTGGATTTTATCTTTTTAATTTTTTTGTGTTTTTAAATATAAAGAAAATATAAGAACAAGGCAAAAAGCACACAAACAATAATTTATTAAACACTCCAAAATAACTCAGAACATTTCAATAAAATTATTTTTGTGTTTTTTATATTTTTAAGTGTTTTTGGTAGTTTTCTCAGAATTTTGTGATTTTTAGTTGATTTTATAAAAACATAAAAGGCTGAAAATCAGAATCAATGTGCAACCAGATTTTAAAAGCTAATTAAAAATGTGTAATAGCCTCTAAAAATCTGGAGACAATTTTTTTATGAAAACTAGATATAAAATCTAAGCTACAGAAAGAGAGTTTGCATTTTTTTTATTTTATAGAATTTTTAAGAATTTTTATAAGACTTTTCGGGTTTTGTTTTTTAGGTGTTTTATAAATCCAAATCTAACAAAAATTGGACTGAAGCTAGAAGACACTAAAAGAAGCAGTAAACATTTTTTGTAATTTTTAAATGATTTTTATATTTTTAATTGATTTTTCAATTCAAACAGTAACAAAAATGCGTGTTTTGAATTTTTAAAAATATCAAAATGGCTAAAAAATGTCCCAAAAATTTAGTGAAATTTTTACACAGTGGCAGGAGCCACATGTCCAAATTTCACTTGATTTAGAATTGATTTTATATTTTATTCAACCAATACAAGAGCCACAACACACATAAGCCAAAATGCAAAGAAAACTAATTCCAGGGGCTTAAATGTAATATGTGTGTAAAACTGTAAGGGCTAAACCATAAAATTCGCACAGAATCCGCACATGTTCCTATTTCAGTACGCACATGGGTATAAATGCAAATATCAGAAATAAAACTTCAATTCATAACATCAGATAAACCCCGAGCCCATACATGCAAAAAGCCTAGAAACTCACGTGTCGAAGCACGTGCACCACAATAGGAAGGACTAAATTGCAAATATTAAAAACCTAAGGTCCTAGGTGCAAATTATCCAAATTAAAAACAACAGACACAAATATTTACAGGACTCGAAAAAAATGCAAAACTAAAGAGGGCCTAAGTGATATTTACCCTCGTTATTAATGATCAATGGCGGAAGGAGGGCCACGTGGAAGATCTTGTGGTGGAGAATGGCTGGTACCCCTTCGAAGATGGACGTCCTAGATCGAATCCCAGATGGATCGGATGGTGGAGACCTCTCGTGAATGGATGGCTACGATCAGAATTGCAGCGGGAACTCGATCGGACGGCGGAGGATCCTAGATGAACTGGACACCGACGAAGTTCGTCCCGCCAATACGCGCTCCCAGGGCCTCTCCGATGCTGCTCTAATGGGTGAAATGCTCCTGGAGGTGGTCCACAGCTGATGACGTACTCAGATGGGGCCGGGAGGCCCTGGAGGATCCCGGCGACACTCAAGACCTGGAGCACCTATGCTCGAGCGTTCGACCTCCAGATGAGGTCGCTTTGACCTGCAAACCTGCACGAAACGAACCCTAGGTCGAGGGAAAAATGCCTCGACCCTATTAAGGGTGAAATATGTGGATGTATGGTGCGGGGCGATGCTCTCCGACAAAACAACGGTGGAAGAGAGCGAATGCCCGATTTCGAGGTGATACAGGGTGGATGAAAGGGTGGAGAAGGTGGAGCGAAGTCTGGTGAAGGTAAAGAGACGGTCGTATGGGCAAATGGGTGAACGGAGTGCCGAGAAATGGGCGGTGAACATCGATGGTCGGAAAATGGAAAATCAGAATCTACAGCTACCTACTGAAGATCTAAGCTACCTGGCGGTCGAGGTCGTCTGTGCTAGAGGTCGAGGACCTCCGGAGGTCATCGCCTCGATGGTTCGACGGGACCAGAGGCTCAGGCTCTCTTGGTGGAGGAGCACGGTGGCGAAGACCACCGGATCAGTGGTTCCCGGCTGCTCGTCCCTCTCTGTTACTCTCTCGCACACGGCTGTCACTCATGTGAAGGAGAGGAGCTCATCGGAGGCAAGGGGGAAGGCAAAATATGCGTGAATGTGAGGCTGGAGGCAAAAATTTATATGGTGAGGGGTCCGAGAAGATGGGAGTCGGCCAAGCAAATCGGAGCTCGGATCCCTAGGAAAGATGCAAGGCGTGAATCATGGATTGATCGTCTATAGTCGGAGTCCGGGGTTTGGCTAAATGGTGATCGGACCAATTCGGGAAAATTGGGCGAAGTCGGGTCGAAAGTCGGGTCTGGGTCAAAAGTGGTCCTGGGGGGAGAGTTGACCGGGGGTCAACAATCCCCCGTGGACCAATCAGGATATTCCAAACTGAAATTATTTGTAAATTAATTTTAAAATAGTAAATGATTTTATTTTAAAATATTTACAAAATGAAAAATGTTCATTATTTTTCAAAGTATTTTTTAGTGATTTTTATTTATTTTTTTGAAAAAAAATTATTACTATTTTATTATATACAGGTATTTGTACATATGTATTTTTTATTTTTATTTTTAATTGTTTATTTTTGTATGGTTATCCCTATTTTATATATTATTTTTTTACTACATAAAATATGGGATTCAAAATAATTTTTATTTGATTTTTATTAATTATTTACAAAGGTAAAATAAATATATACATATATATATGTACATATATATATGGTATATACAAATGGAAGAGAGAGAATTTGTTTTTGTTTTATTTTTATTTTTCTTATTTTATTTTATTTTTATAAATATATCCAGATTAATCAAAAACACATTTCTATTTTTATTTTTAGGAAAATAAAATTATTTATATATAGGTGTATGTACAAGCATGATTGACCCTATCTCCCTCTACATGGTTTCTTTTGCGGTCAGGCCAATGCTTGGCCCTCCCTTGGGATTAGGTCGCTCAATATTTATTCTAAATATTTCCCTCTTTTTCTGTGTCTCTTTATTATTTTATTTATGCACAGAAACATGATAATTGTTCAATATTAACAAATGCATGCCTTTTGATAATTTTTTATATTTACACATATATACATGGTGTTTTTGCCAAAATAACTAGCTAAAATAAAAGAATAAAGAGTGATGAATGGATATTCATCACACCCTATACTTAACTTTGCTAGTCCCTTAGCAAACACTTATTTGAAAAATAAGTGAAAAAGAGAAAAGAAAAAGAAAAAGATGGGAAATCAATGCTGAGTATTAAACTTGCCTTCTTTAAATTGAAATATGGAGCTCAGTCAGACCTTTGGATTATTAATTTGTCGGAACCTTATTTGGACTTAAGCTTAAAACTTAACAGCCTCTCAGTTCCACCAATCTATGGTCAAGACTCCTCAATAAACCAGATCAGAACAAGTCTACATACACAAACTCTAATGACCATGAATCTTTCCTTGTACTGTGTAAGTGATATGTAGCTCCCTACTTCAGAAGTGACAAAGATGAAGGATATGGTTATATCCTCAAGCACATCACGGAAGCGTGAGCATTGTATCGAATACGACGAAGAATGATAAGTCACACTAGTTGTTCTATGTAGCGGAAATTAAATTTTTTTCATGCGACGAAACCACATGATCCCAGAACACTTCTCGGATCGTTTCGTCTAAACCATAAATAAGTATTAGGGTTACCTCTTGAAGCGTGGTTGCGATCGAGTCTCTAAACGAAGAGACCTCCTATCTCAAGTCCGATCCAACGGAGGAGATGCTTGCGAGCGTGGGGATGAACCACGTGCTTCTCGCAATCCATGTTGACGATCCAAGCGATATGATCTCCTAATCTCGACACACGAGATCCGACGTCTTCTTCACAAGCGAGGCACACCGAAGGAGACGGAGATCCACGAGCAAATAATCGGGCAGCATAACGACGACGCTGCGTTGATGAAGAACCTCTCTAGGGCATCCATGGTGGACGGCCATGAGAGAAGAAGAGAGTGGGTTTTCGTGTAGAGAGAAAGAGGGAGAGAGAGACTTATGTTCTCTTGTGTGTAAAGAAGAGCAATGGGGTGCCTCTCCTTTTATAATATTTTGGGATCCATGGATCTCATTCATGGGCAACATAAATCCAATGGCTCTCATTGATTGTGTTTCTTCTAATGGCAAAGATTTGTGTTGGTAAAAACCAACAAAAATTAATTTAATTTAGATTAAATCTCTATTGATAAATTAATATAAATCAGTCCCAAATTAAATCAATCAAGCATGGAGATTATGGAATGAAGATTGCCTCTTTCCATAATATTGGATTTGGTGGCAATCTCATGTAATCTCATGAGATTACATTATTCCATGGAAATCTCCAAGATTTACAACAACACTTGTTGTTAATTATTCTACAAAAATATATGATAATTATTTTGTCAATATTGCAATCTTGCCATTGGAAAATTGTGGATCATATTCACAATCCAAAATAAAATGTAAATTACATTTTCAATTTAATGTTCAATGTGAATCCAATTCACATTAACATTTAATTAACAAATGTAAATTACAAATAGCTCTCTCTTATATATTATAAATCACATTTATAATATATATAACTAATATGGATATTTCTATCCACATTATTCATATCCATGATTATTAAATCATATTTAATCATCTTGGATCTCTATTCTCATGTGCCCAAATAATATGAATCACATTCACATTATTTATATCTTTGATAATTAAATCACATTTAGTTATCTAAGATAATTCTCTTTATAATATGAATCAAATTCATATTATTCATGATAATTAAATCACATTTAATTATCCATTTTCTCAATACTCGGATACACATATCAACAATGAAATTATCCTGAACTCTTTCAAGGCTAATGCGCTTTCTCCACGGATACTTGGAGATAAGGACATGGAGATTGTATTGTTCCATGTATACTGACTTGTATATTGAGATCGTATCTCAAATCCATATCGTGGGCCTCCCATAGATGCTTGATTAAATCAAGACCGTAAATCTAATCTTCTCATTGCATCTAAATCACATTCAGATCAATGTCCAACATTTGGACCAAGATAAGATTACTTCTCTACTGAGAGGAGTCACTAAAATCTAGACCCATTTCATCACTCCTTAAGAATGGAAGCGTCATGGTTATACAATAATTTATGATCACATCACCCTCTGGTATTCTCAATACCTGTACATCCTGCATTGGAAGATTCAGAATAAACCCGTAGTATTAGATCATCTTTATACTATCTACTTCATGGTTTTATCAGTAAGTTTCTCATTCGATCATTGGGAGTCGGTATCGATCATATACTTTCCAAAAGCATGTATCATACCTAGGTCTTGATCATATACTTTCCAAAAGTATATATCAAACCAACAAATTCAGTCAAGCTTCCAAAGCGAGACGACCGTGCGCACAGAATTTGATTCTTCCCAATATCTCATGAGTGAGCTCATGCCTTCCGGTTCAACGAATGAACCTGTATGATCCCTTTGAGAGATCATATTACTCATATGCCCTTATATGCACACCAGAGCGCCGGTGTATAGACCTTGGCTAGGCTTATGGTCCAACTTCAAGAAGCGTATTTGAGTCCATAGATGGATTCCTTAGCTTGCACACCTTGCTTTCCTCAACCATGAAGCCCTGGGGCTACTTCATGTGAATATCCTCGTAGAGGTATTTATAAAGGAATGCAATCTTGACTTGCATCTTGAAGATGCAATAGTCAAGTTGTGTAGCTAAGGTTAGCAATATTCTGATGATTTTAAGCATGGTCACTGAAGAGCAAGTCTCATTGCAAGCAATGTCTTCTCTTCCGGTGTGTAGCTCATGGCTACGAACCGTGCTTTGAAGGTCTCTACCTTCTCATCAGGTTCCCTTTCTCTTGAAGATCCATTTACTCCTTTACAGGTCTTACCCATATAGGTGGATCCTCGAGGGTCCATGTACAACACTTGTATATGAAGTCTACATTATACTTTTTATCGCTAACATCCATCTATCCATGCCATGATCTTCAGAAGCTTCATCACATGAAGTTTGATCATTGTCAGATTTCTCTGACACATGGAATCCATCCTCAAACTCATTTGAAGAGGTATTAGTGTTTCATCTTTCATTGTCCTTTTAGTTTCCAATTTCGGGAGCCTCATTGTCTTTTCACGATTAAATGAGTTCCTACACTTCATTTTCATCTTGATTCTCAAGAGTCTCAACCTCTAAGAATCACATTCTCAGAGATGAGATATTTTAAGAATCTCAAGGTCATAAAGTAGGTATCCAATACCATCCTCTATTTTCCTAATGAAGCAACACTCTCAAGTGCTAAATTCCATCTTGCATGGAATCTTGTTAAGGATATATAATGTAATCTCTACTACATATATACCTGGAAACTAAGAGGAAATTATGCTAAAATTCATCTTTGATCAAATAATGTCACACATGATCCAATTGTATCTCACTATAACTCTATTGAGTCAAGGTGTGTTAAGAGGATTGAGGTCGAAATGCTATTCATATCTCCATGAGGTATTCTTTGAATTTATCTAACAGGTACAAGCTACCTAGATTAGATCAAATTCATTTTATCTTGCTTCAAACTTTGATTCTGAACCAAAATTATGAAATCTTTGAACATTCTAAAGGTCTCTTAGGCGAAGAGAAGAAATCTCATATCATACATAATCATCAACATATATCACATATCCATAATGTTTACTGTGATATAGATAATCTGCATACATCAATATGTATGAGATCCTGAATACCTTGACATCTTACACCTTTCCCAATGAAGAGTGTATTGGACATTTTTATCTTTTGAATACAATATTCACAAGTATGTAAGATTTGAACCTTTAGACAATCTGAAGTTTCATCTCTCACTAGTCTACTGATCTCATCAACAGACATATGTCCAAAACTTGATGCAAGATCATTGTCAAATGATCTTCATCCTCCAATTGATCTTATAAAGGTTTTAATTTTCAGTATTAGAAATCTCAATAAACCATTCATTAGTTTTCTAATTTTGTTGTGTCCACTAGATGTTAGATTACTATCTGAAATATATCCATCATAACTCTTTATGATAGTTCTATCTCAGAATTCATGTTTATTTCTAAAATTTAGAAACAAACAATGAATGTATTCTTATATCTAGGTCATAGAGACATTCTCTAAAACTAAGGACTCTCCCACTGAAATTAACAAGTCTATCAATCCAACAGATATTGTTGCAACAATTGCATCAATATCCATGTGGATGACTATTAAACCTTTAAGATCAAATTTCTAATCTTCTAATATATATGCAACCAACAAGTGCCATTAGAAGATTGAGATACAATTATTAGACTTTATCTTATCAAATAAGTAAGTCAAACTCAATGATTATATGTAGATTATTCTGATGCCCGATCTGAGTCCTTCACTAAGGATCCTAGATAGTCCAAATAGTCATACTATCAATACATCGACTCATTGTAGTATTGGCATTCATCCAACTCTTAGGATGTCATAAGGAAGTCACAGAAGTACATTCAACTCCTTGACTTTCCCTCTTACTTGGGTCCAACCCATGCTTCCACTGTGCTCCCTTTATCTATAAACAACCATTGCTTAAGACTAAGGATCTCTTATGTTAAATTCAAAAGAATTCAATGTAAGAGCATTTCAACATTTAATTAACACGCTTCACTAAATTCATACAATATGAATATTATGAAGCTTCATGAATGACTAGAGTATAAACAATAGAATGATGGCACTCATCGTATCTACATCCATCTAAACTCTTGAAATATTGGTTCAGGTAGGTATTCAAATATTTTGAATACATCATCTCTTATAGAGCCACCATTCTGCATGATGCAGAGAACCATGTCATTCATGATAAATGTTGAGAGCACATATGTATACCAGAATATCTTCTTAGATTTTATAAGGATTATTTGACAATTGCGATCATCATCGACATGTCACTTCTAAAATACATTTGATGATATCAAGACTACAGAGACATACAAACCCTAGGGTTGTAGTCCTATTATCCATTTAATTGTCATTGCTCATTATTATGAGGAAACTTGCATATTGCAACCACATACATTATGTGTCCAACTACAAGTACAATATCTGGATCATGAGTCCAATCCATGGTATTTTACTGGTTATTATTGAGTATAACATTGAGTGGGTTTAATGAAGGATTATCTGAAATAAGAAATTTGCATAAGTGTATATACTTATATATATACATATTTTTCTTTGATTTAGGAATTTTTATATCAAAGTTGTCTTGCCTTGTCAACACTGAAAGTTCATTCCCTTAATCACTTTCAATGTAAGAGATATACTTACCATTATATCTCAAGCAAGATCTTGGATCTCCTTCCTTATCTTTGTTGCATCCCAATAATATGAGAACCTACAACTCAGATAAAAAGAAGCGGGAACACATTCCGCCTTGCAAGTCCAACTTACATCTCCCAATTCGGTCTTTAACACCCAGCCCACCACCCCTAAGGCAATGTTGACCCATCATTAACTGAACCAACCGTCAACAGGAATACAACTCGCTATGCGCAATCCAATATTGCTCCCATAATATGAGGACCCGATATTGGGGTCACTACACATACGTCCTTACTCTTTAGAGAAGCGAAGACCCCGATCCAGATGCGCTTGCATACAGGAGCTGTCACTTCGGACAGGCGTTACCTGCATACAATCCCTGGCGACGGTACCCTCCGCCTTGACGGTAGACCATGAATGTCACTTATGTGATCCTCCGTATCATATTCAAATTCTAATTAATCATTATGAATCATATTCATTATGATTAATTCTTCCAAGGGAAATAACATCTCTATTTATAATAGAGTGTTTTAATTTTAATTAGATTCCAATTAATCTAATCATATTAAATTAATGATCTAATTAATATCCAACAAACATTTTTAATTGTTACTTGAATTATGGTATTATCTCAAATACGTATTATTTCGAATTTTAATAATTAGAAATGAATCATGATTTCTTAAGAATTATACTAACCCTACCCGCTGTCATGGCCAGTACCGACGAGAGTGGGACGGACCACATAAGTTGCACCCTGCTATCCCAATGCTCTCCGACTAGACACCATATCCACCTTGGGAAAGGATAATGCAAAATAGATCACTTTGTACTTGAGATGATCATCGGTTCTTCAACCAAAATTATACCATATAATAATAATCAAAACAATTTTGATTAACATTATAATGAGATTTTCTAAACAAATCTCAAATACTATTCAAGCAACATGTTTGTTAGAATGTAGATCATGTAGATCAGGTAACCAATTAGGGATTTAGATCACATCTAATCAAATATTGGTTAAGGCAATGTCATTTATGGAAATAATTATCATAAAATATTTCATAAATTTTTATGCACAATTATTCCAGGAAATTAAACAATTTAATTTCACTAATTGATTAAATGACAATCACTAGGTTCTTGATTAGGAAAGTATTTCCAGCAGTGGCCCTCACTTACTAAAAATACAATATCTCAATCAATTTAAATCTAAATTAAGCAAAGTAAGTTCCTAAAATTTGCTAATTTGATTTACAAAAGAACCTAAGTAATTTGCATGCATTTCAAGGCGTTTCAAATCCGCAATTAACTCTTTAATTAAGTTGAGATTCGCAGTCCCCGAAACTGTGGATACATGTTCACTAAAATGAGTATAACTTGAGCAAACGGAATCGAAATCACGTAAACTCAGATCCTACGGTTTCCTTATTTAATGGGGAACAAAATACAGTTATTATTTTCGTGTTTAAAAAATTTAAACAGTACCGAAAATAATAACAAAAAAGAGTTGCGAAAATGAAATGAAAGAAAACTTTCGCAAACCCTAATGAACCCAAGTCGTCCTCGATTTACGGATCGTATCCAAAACCTTCTGAACCTGACTCTGATACCACTTGAAGGATATGATTATATCCTCAATCACATCACGGAAGTGTGAGCATCATATCGAATACGACGAAGAACGACTAGTCACACTAGTTGTTCTATACAGTGGAAATTAAAATTTTTTCATGCGACGAAACGACATGATCCAAGAACATTTCTCGGATCGTTTCGTCTAAACCAGAAACAAGTATTAGGGTTACCTCTTGAAGTGTGTTTGCGATCGAGTCTCTCAATGAAGAGACCTCCTGTCTCAAGTCCGATCCGACGAAGGAGACGCTTGCGAGCACGGGGATGAACCACGTGCTTCTCGCAATCCATGTTGATGATCCAAGCGGTAGGATCTCCTGATCTCGACACACGAGATCCGACGTCTTCTTCACGAGTGAGGCACACCGAAGGAGACGGAGATCCACGAGCAAACAATCGGGCAGCATAACGACGATGCTGCGGTGATGAAGAACCTCTCTAGGGCATCCATGGTGGACGGCCACGAGAGAAGAAGAGAGCGGGATGTCTTGTAGAGAGAGAGAGAGACTTATGTTCTCTTGTGTGTAAAGAAGAGCAATGAGGTGCCTCTCCTTTTATAATATTTTGGGATCCAGGAATCTCAATCCATGGGCAACACAAATCCAACGGCTCTCATTGGTTGTGTTTCTTCTAATGGCTAAGATTTGTGTTGGTAAAAACCAACAACAATTAATTTAATTTAGATTAAATCTATATTGATAAATTAATATAAATTAATCCCAAATTAAATCAATCAAGCATGGAGATTATGGAATGAAGATTGCCTCCTTCCATAATATTGGATTTGGTGGCAATCTCATGTAATCTCATGAGATTACATTATTCCATGGAAATCTTCAAGATTTACAACAACACTTGCCGTAAATTATTCTACAAAAATAATTGATAATTGTTTTGTGAATATTGTAGTCTTGCCATTGGAAAATTGTGAATCATATTCACAATCCAAAATAAAATGTAAATTACATTTTCAATTTAATGTCCAATGTGAATCCAATTCACATTAACATTTAATTAACAAATGTAAATTACAAATAGCTCTCTCTTATATATTATAATTCACATTTATAATATATATAACTAATATGGATATTGCTATCCACATTATTCATATCCATGATAATTAAATCATATTTAATTATCTTGGATGTCTATTCTCATGTGCCCAAATAATATGAATCACATGCACATTATTTATATCTTTGATAATTAAATCACATTTAATTATCTAAGATAATTCTCTTTATAATATGAATCAAATTCATATTATTCATGATAATTAAATCACATTTAATTATCCATTTTCTCAATGCTCGGATACACACATCAACAATGAAATTATCCTGAACTCTTTCAAGGATAATGCGCTTTCTCCACGGATACTTGGAGATAAAGACAGGGAGATTGTATTATTCCACGTATAGTGACTTGGATATTGAGATCGTATCTCAAATCCAGATCGTGGGCCTCCCATAGATGCTTCATTAAGTCAAGACCGTAAATCTAATCTTCTCATTGCATCTGAATCACATTCAGATCAATGTCCAACATTTGGACCAAGATAAGATTACTTTTCTACTGAGAGGAGTCATTAAAATCTAGACCTGTTTCATCACTCCCTAGGAATGGAAGCGTCATGGTTATACAATCTTTTATGATTACATCACCCTCCGGTATTCCCAATACCTGTACATCCTGCATACTGGAAGACTTAGAATAAACCCGAAGTATTGGATCAACTTTATACTGTCTTCTTCATGGTTTTATCAGTAAGTTTCCCATTTGATCATTGGGAGTCGGTATCGATCATATACTTTACAGAAGCATATATCATACCTAGGTCTAGATCATATACTTTCCAAAAGTATATATCAAACCAACAAATTCAGTCAAGCTTCCAAAGCGAGAGGACCGTACGCACGGAATTTGATTCTTCCCAATATCTCATGAGTGAGCTCATGCCTTCCGGTTCAGTGAATGAACCTGTATGATCCCTTTGAGAGATCGTATTACTCATATGCCCTTATATGCACACCAGTGCGCCAGTGTATAGACCTTGGTTAGGTCATCAACCTATTGTTCTGCCAAATGCACATACTTAGACACATAGTAACACATCTGTCTCCGGTCAGAGGATGCGTGCATGTATCGTGACAACATACAATATAGGACTTTGGTTATCTCAATCTCATTAAGTCAACTCTTTGACCTAACTAATCTGACACTTCCGAATCTCTATTTCTATGCAGAGGACCTGCATCAAGAGGTCGGTCAGATATCGACCTTTAGAGATAAGGATTGACATCTCCTACTCAGGTTGGAGATCATCTCTTAACAATCATTTGACGGTGCATGATGAGTTCCCAATCTAACTCTTTAGATATTCATCCAAGCATCAACCTCTATGATTCAACAGTTGAATCAACAGCTGTATGATCATCAAGATGGCCATGGTACATAACCCTAATTGTACTAAGGGACCTATTATGCAAATTATTTATTCTTCATTTCAGATCAGGGAATGATATTTGCAATAACATTTATTGCATAATGGCTCGCTGTGGGCTCGCATGTCCAACTAAAGAAACAACCTCCCTAAACCTGGTAACTCTAATGCCTCAGTCTAGCAACTCTTTCCTTGAGGAGAAGGGTATTCCCTTCTAAGTTCAAGTACAACCGGCTCAAGAAGAGGGGGAAGAAGAGAATGGGCCATGACAAGTGTAGCCATGTATCCTTGGGAGCTTTAACCAGTGTAGCTGAGTCTCCCGCTGCAAGCTTCATGAGATGGTCATGTGTAACATAAGCTTTGCTTTATTTGGCTATATACACTCCGGTGGGATTATTAAATTTTCAATCTGACCCACCACTTTTTTGGAGTTTTTCTTTCTTTGCACTTTTTTTTGTGCTTATGTACACCATATCTACATGGTGCAACATATATACATAAGGAGTTTTTCCTCTTGTGCCAGTAGACTATCCCTCTTTTGAAGCTTTATTGCAACCCACAACTCCTGTCTTTAGACTTCATAACTACCAGACCAAGTTGAGACATACTTCCTTCACTATAAGAAGAAGAGAGGTTCCTCCTAGAAGTACTACCCTCATATGCTACCCGAAGCCAAAGGAAACAACCTCCTCACCACCTCATTCGTGGAGAGCTAGGTGTAAAGTGCTGGTGCAATTAAAGCCATTGTCTCTAAGAGTCATGTGTGCGTTGTTAAGTGCTCTACTTAGGCTTATTAAGATGACATATGCTCATAGCCTAGTGGACTCAAAGAATTAAGTCCCAATGGACCTAAAAAGTCTTAATCCTAAGTCTTATAAGGTTCCTCTTATAATTAGGTGGATTAAGGTCTTAACCAAGCTCCATTTGTCAATTTAATTCCAGGCCAGTTTAAATGTCAACTATGATTTGGAAGAACTGTACAAATATTTACAGAGATGCAATTTTACAAATTTTTACAAATGTGCAAAATGTTTGAAAAATGTTTGAAGACATGGATGTATGTATGAATGTAAAATTTTGCAAAATGTTCACAAAAATTTACTCAAGGTTTTTTGCAAACTTTTGGTTTTGAAATATTTTACAAAAAATTTGTACTATATACATAATTTTGGTATGAAAATATTTACATAAATCATTTTTACAAACATTTGTACAAAAATAATTTTTATAAATAGGTAGGTATGTGCAAGAAGAATTTTTTATACAAGGAGTGTTTTTAAAATTTTATGGGATTTTAGCCATTTTATTTATTAACACACTCATACAAAGTATGAGTTATGGCTAAAGTATATATGAAATATATACGGCACCCCCCTATACTTAGCTCGAACGATGTCCTCAGAGTGATCAAGAGCGATGAAGAAGACATAACTCGTGCTTAGTATAGGGAAGTGAAAAGGAATGGTATATACAAAGACGAATCAAAGAATAGAAGGAAGAGGACTCGGTGTTTCCCCCTATACTTAGGATCAAGTAATCCTAAGTATATCAAGCTGTACATGAAGGGAAATTCAAGTAGAAGGATGTACAGGGTAAACCCCCCCACACTTAGGGTAAAATATCCCTAAGTATAGGCAGCAAAACAGAGGTAGAGAGAGACGAAGAAGACAAATATATACAAGATGGAAGGGCATTACTCCCCCTATACTTAAGGTGACGTATCCTTAAGTATAGGCAACGACAGGAGCAATGAAACAGAGCAAAAGGAACAACTCGATGTTTACACCCCCCTATACTTAGGATGAGGTATATCCTAAGTATAGAAAAGATAATCCTAAGCCAGACTGGGGGTGAAAACAGAGCGGAAGAGAGAAGGATCAACTCATGACGAAACACATATATACAAAAGTGGACAATGTTGAGGTGCCTCTCAACAAGGCTATATTTTACGCCCCTAGCTTGGCGCAAAGGCTAGGACAAAGCAGTGTCAAGGTAAGGACGACATCTGTAAGGCGAACGTCGTACTGTCATCGCAGTATCGGTATGAGAACAACGACGAAATCAACAGTGCAAATAAAGACACCCAGGTATGCAATCAAGAAGGTGTTTGTTACCGGCTAAGGATATAGGAAGATGTGATCGGGATCCGGTAGCACAAACGAAATCATCGGCTCAGGATCAGACTGGAGGGGAAGTGTGGAGCTGAAGAAATCAAACGTGGAGAAGGATGGATCAGTCATGGAATCCTCCACGTTAATCATTGTCTCAAAAAGATGTGGAAAATCAAGATCAAGAGACTCTCTACAAAAACTTATATTCAATGCATAAAATGGAGAGAAATCGGACATAACATCGAATATCTCAAGGATCAGTTCATCCTCGCGAGGGTCGTCGAGATGAGGAAACTCAGAGTCAGAAAGATCGGAAGACTCGGTTTCGTGATACGCCAGATCGGATACACTCTCAGAAGGTGAAACCGAGTACACATCGTGTATGGCATTCTCTCGCAGATAACCCTCGGGGAGGAATGCAAGATCATTGGTGAGAAATAAACGATTAGGATCAATCACGGCATCTGCGCTGCTGTCAAGCACCCACTCTGTGCACCAGGATGCATCCTCATCTGAAGTCTGTGTTTGGTCAATCTGGAAGCAGGAGAAGGTACTGGTCAACAACGCGAAGGCTGGCAATGTGGCTGCAACTGGTCCTCGCTCTGTGGTAGTGCTGGCTATCATCTGGTCCTCATAGTATGGATCTATCTCATCAAAGTGGAGGACAAAAGGCTCTAATACGAGAGTATCTATATCAGTCATCCCAAAGTGGTATCGCATATCGAGTTGTGGCTGCTGGAATAAGTCCTGGTATCTGCCTGAATCCGAGAAGTATCTCTGCAAAATGGAAGCTGAGTCATCTGGGACTGGACACTGAAATGGCTGGATCGATGGCTGTAGTATCGGGGGCTGCTCCATCTCCTGGAATATCAGAAGATCTGATATCTAAGACTTGTCGACTGAAAACTCCGGGGCTGACTCGAACTCTAGCTGGAAGATCAACGAGAACTCGAGTAGACTTTGGGTCAGAACCTCCACTGTGGTAGTCATCTCCTCTATCATATGTACTGTAGCAGAATCCAAATCCTCGATTGGGTGTATAGAAGATGTATCCTCATGTATGGCGGCACACCCAACCGGTACTGCAACATCCTCATGTGTTGTCTCGACTACGACATCCCGTGAAGATAGGCTCTGTGAAAGTGATCTCGAGATGGCATCAAGTAACCCAATTTCGGAATTGCGGTGTGAACCGCCACACGAGGTCACGACCAGTGCTATCTGATTGGAGGTCATCCCCCTCATAGAGATCTCGATGAGGTCTGTCGGTGAAAGTCCGTGATCGGGGAATCTCCTCAAGAGGTTAAAAAACCTCAGCCATGCATCATGCACTGGCTCCTGGGGGTCTACTGAATAATCCATGATCAAAGACCGCATCATATCTGCTCTACGCTTTGGATAATATCTCTGTAGAAACTCTAATCGTAGCTCTCCCCACGTAGTAAATCTCCTTCCCAATCGTCTATGCCATCTCATGGCTCTACTCTGGAGTGTAAATGGGAAGGTCTTCAGCATCAGCTCCTTCGCAGAGGTATCTGAATATATCTGTCTCTCACAAAACTCCTCGAATGCGGTCAGATGAAGATAAGGCTCCTCGTGCACCTCCCCTGAAAATGTCGGCAGTCTCTGAATAAACTCCAAATTGAGAATGAATGGACCTAATGTAGAAGCTGACTCAGCTCCCTGCTCTATATGCTTATCCATCATACTGGCATAGGGGGCATCTGATACTTGCATCTGCTCTCTACGATCTCATACGGAGTGCACTCTCAATGCAGCAATGTTATCGTCCGGTTATCGCATCTGCTCAATCTGATCTCCGCGGACGTCTAGCGCAGCATGCCCAGAAGAATGAAAAGGAGAGGAGGGAGGGAATGGAAGGTCGGTCGGAGATCCGACCTCCCTCGAGGGTGTACTGGGCTGATGGGAAGAATATGGAGAAGCCGCAAGAGTCGGCAAGAAGTGAGGGGGGGCCATCATCCAAGGATACATAAGAGGAAGGGAACTGATAGGAGGGTGTGAGGGAGAAAGATAGATGACCAGAGGAGAAGATAGATGAAGAAGAGAACGGATGGGACCTAGAAAAGTAAACAAGATCGGTCAAGAAAAACCCTAAATTCACCTACACACCCAAAGCTGATGACCGTGAAGGTTCGGTCTTTTATCTTGTCTATTTTATTAGGTGATCAAACAGTCTTTTAGAGCGATTTAGCGAACTGATAGGGATCCAATACTATTAACAGACTGTCCCGTAAAAACCCGATAGTATGTCAAGAATTCGGATATGGCTCTAGCCTAGGATGCGGGTCACTCTCTCGCTCATCCAAACCAAGCAATGAGGTGATTACTCTCCTAGGACAAATTTTTAAGTGAAGTGTCTTTTAGTATCAAGTTTGATTAACAATCCCAATTTTATAGTTTTTTTAGATATTTTTCAGATAAACAATGCCTAATAATTTTTTCTATTCTCCTGGTTATTTAAGTCTGAAAACAGGAGGGGGGAGAAGACGAAAAAGTCGATGTGCGATGAAATCAATGATGCATGCAGAGTAAGAGATGCGTACCTGACTCCAACAATCTACATGCAGAGTGATCCACGCATAAAGTAAAGACTGAAAGTAAACTACCCATATGATGTACGAGAAACAGCCTTAAGCAGAGCAATTTCTACACGATAAGAACAATAGCCAGGTACTCAAACCTAAGTCCAGAGTCCTATCTTGGGAGCCACTCGGTGTCTGCCACAACGGATCCTGCACACGCTGTATGTGACTCCTCAAGGCACGTGGACTAGAGTCTAAGTAATCCGATTTTTATTGTGAGTTAATTAATTTGGTCCACTTACGATCTAATATGTGCAAGAAGATAATTAGGGTTCGGATCCTAATTAATTTCATCACAATCAGAATAAAATCCTAAGCTAAGGCTAAAACAACATAAATCAGATAAGCAGTTATAATAAAATGCGATAAAAATAAAAAATCGGCGAAAAACACGGTGAGGTCCCCCGAGCACATCGGTGCTTGGCGAAACAGACCCCAGTAGTCACCCATAGAGTCCAAGTCTGTTCCTTTATTATTACAATTAAAATTTTGCTGAAAATAAATCTAAACTACTCTACGGCTATCTATGGTTATTTTTGCAGCTATTCTGCGGCTCACGCACTCCTGCTCAGCTCCTCGCGCTCTCCTGCGGATCTACATAGAAACGAGCCGCCTCCGACTCCCGTGGTTGCTTCGGCTTCTGAAAAATCCGCCTCGGTCCTCGGGCCCTCGCAAGAAAACAAGATAGAAATGTGTTAGACCAGATTATTATGACAATATGCAAAGAAAATAAGAGCAAAAATATCTACAAATATCTACAGAAAAAGCCGCAAAAAACGGACGGCGGAGGACATTCCTGGATGAACTGGACGCCGACGAAGTTCGTCTGGCTAATACGTGCTCCCAAGGGCCTCTCCGATGCTGCTCTGATGGGCAAAATGTTCCTGTAGGTGGTCTACAGCTGATGATGTGCTCAGATGGGGCCGGGAGGCCCTGGAGGATTCTGGAAACACTCAAGACCTGGAGCACCTGTGCTCGAGTGTTTGGCCTCCAGATGAGGTCGCTTTGACCTGCAAACCTGTACAGAACGAACCCTGGGTCGAGGGCAAAATGCCTCGACGCGGTTAAGGGTGAAATGGGTGGACGCGTGGTGCGGGGACGTACTCTCCGGCGAAGCGATGGTAGAGGAGAGTGAATGCCTAGTTCCGGGGCGAACCAGGGTGGATGAAAGGATGGAGAAGGTGGAGCGAAGTCTGGTGAAGGTGAAGAGACGATGGGATGGACAAATGGGCGAATGGAGTGTCGGGAAATGGACGGTGAACGGCAGCGGTCGGAAAATGGAAAATCGGAATCTACATCTACCTACTGAAGATCTAAGCCGCCTAGCGATCGAGGTCATCTGTGCTGGAGGTCGAGGACCTCTGGGGGTCGTCGCCTCGATGGTTCGACGGGTCCAGAGGCTCAGGCTCGCTTGGTGGCGGAGCACGGCGGCGAAGACCGCCGGATCAGTGGTTCTCGGCTGCTTTTCCCTCTCTACGACTCTCTCGCACACGACTGTCATTCAAGTGAAGGAGAGGAGGTAATCGGAGGCGAGGGGGAAGGCCAAAGATGCGTTAATGTGCGGCCAGAAGATGGGAGTCGGGCAAGCAAATCGGAGCTCGCATCCCTAGGAAAGATGCCGTGCGTGAATCACGGATTGATCGTCTATAGTCGGAGCCCGGGGTTTGGCTAAATGGTGATCAGACCGATTCGGGAAAATTGGGAGAAGGCGGGTTGAAAGTCGGGTCCGGGTCAAAAGTGGTCCAGGGGGGAGAGTTGACCGGGGGTCAACAATCCCCCGTGGATCAATCAGGAAATTCCAAATCCAAAATTATTTGTAAATTCATTTTGAAATAGTAAATGATTTTATTTTAAAATATTTACAAAATGAAAAATATTCATTATTTTTCAAAGTATTTTTTAGTGATTTATATTTATTTTTTGAAAAATAAATTATTATTATATTATTATATACATGTATACGTACATATGTATTTTTGTTTTTTATTTTTAATTGTTTATTTTTGTACAATTATCCCTATTTTATATTTTATTTATTTACAACATAAAATATAAGATTTAAAATAATTTTTTTTTGATTTTTGTTAATTATTTACAAAGGTAATATAAATATATATAGGTACACACAGATATATATATATATATATATATATATATGGTATATACAAATGGAAGAGAGAGAATTTGTTTTTGTTTTTTTTATTTTTCTTATTTTATTTTATTTTATAAATATATCCAGATTAATCAAAAACACATTTTTTTATTTTGAGGAAAATAAAATTATTTATATATTGGTGTATGTACAAGCATGATTTACCCTATCTCCCTCTACTTGGTTTCTTTTGCGGTCAGGCCATGCTTGGTCCTCCCTTGGGATTAGGTCGCTCAATATTTATTCTAAATATTTCCCTCTTTTTCTGTGTCTCTTTATTCTTTTATGTATGCACAAAAACATGCTAATTATTCAATATTAACGAATGCATGCTTTTTGATAATTTATTATATTTACACATATATACATGGTGTTTTTGTAAAAATAACTAGCTAAAATAAAAGAATAAAGAGTGATGAATGGGTATTCATCAGCTACCAAGAAGGATCACTTTCCACTGCCCTTTATTGATCAGATTATTGAGAGGTTGGCAGGGAAAGAGTTCTTCTGCTTCTTGGATAGGTACATGGGATACAACCAAGTTGCTATCGCTCCTAAGGATCAGGAGAAAACTACTTTCACTTGTCCGTTTGGCACCTACACCTTTAGATGGATGCCCTTTGGGTTGTGTAACGCTCCCGCTACATTCCAAAGGTGTATGTTTGCCATTTTTGTTGACATGGTGGGTAGTTTCCTTGAGGTCTTCATGGATGATTTCTCCCTCTACGGGGATAGTTTTGACACATGTTTTGCTCATTTAGACCAAGTTGTTCAATGTTGCTGTGAGGTAACCCTAGTGCTCTCGTGGGAGAAGAGTCACTTTATGATGACTAATGGTATTGTATTGGGCCATGTCATCTCCAAACATGGTATGGAGGTTGACTCGGCTAAGATTGATGTGATTTTCAAGCAATTTCATTAATAGAGAAGTAAACAAACTTGTGAATGAGTACGCCATTGCGCACAGAGTCGCGTCTCCTTACCACCCTCAGATTAATGGCTTGGCAGAAATTTCAAGATGATATTGCAAAAACTTGTACGTCTAGATCGGAAGAACTGGACCCAGATGCTTACTTTGGTTCTATGGGCTTATCGGACGACATACAAGTCACCTTTGTGTATGTCTCCCTACAGATTGGGGTATGGAAAGCCTTGCCACCTGCTAGTGGAATTAATTCACAAATCTTTATGAGCACTTCGTGTATGCAATCTTGATTATGAGAAGGCAGGAAAGAACAGGAAGTTAGATCTGAATAAATTACTAGAATTCCGAGACTTTGCATATGATAACTCACTCATATATAAGGAGAAAGTCAATAGTTGGCATGATAAACACATTCGAAGGAATACTTTCTCTTCTGATCAGAAAGTTTGGTTATTTGATGCTAAGTTGAAGCTATTTCCAAGATTTTTGACAAGTAAGTGGTTAGCAGTGTTCATTGTGAGAGGTGTGTATGACAATGGAAGTATTGTCATATCTGGATTGTCATCTAATGTAGAACCATTTGTTGTGAACAGACAGTTGCTGAAGCCATATCTAGATCATGATACATTCCTGCCCATTGTGGATTCTATATATGTGGTTTCAATCGATGATCTTTTAATTCTATTTTTTGCATCTGATACATGATCTGACTACCTCTTGTATATCCTTTCATTTCATTCTTTCTTCTCCTGTTTTATCGTTCACCCCTTTTTCCGAGTCTATATATGCTATAGTTAGGGGGTGAAGGATTTGTGTTATATATATTCGTCCTATTCATCAGTCCTATTATTGCCTATACTTCGGGATACTCTACCCTTAGTATAGGGGGTGATGTTGTTCATATCATGTTTTTTGTATTTTTCCATTGAGTCTTTACATTGTCTTCATCGGTTTTCCCTTTTGTACACTCTACTATACATAGTATTAGTTCATCTAAAGTACAGGGGAGATCACCGACTTCTCTTCTTTTTATCTTTTCTTTGAGTCGTTGTAGCATAGGAGTCTTTTTACTTTTCTATACATAGCATGAGTTATGCCTTCCTTCGTCGCTCTCTGATCACTATGAGGACATAGTTCGAGCTAAGTATAGGTTGGTGTCGTATATATTGTATATATACTTTAGAAATAACTCGTACTTTTAAGATAAGTATTTTGGGGATATGTATATAATTTTATAAAATCCACGTGTGTATAAAATACAAAGAACAAAAAAACAACAAAATAAAAAAACAAAAAAAGAAAACACAAAAATTCTTCTCGTATATACTTGTATATATTTTATTAACCCTTTCTACTTAAAAAATCGTAAAAATTACAAAACCAAATGTCTTTAAAAATTTGCATAATTCAAAAAAAACTTTCTTTTCATATTGGCATTTTTCTTTTAAAAAATCCATAAAAAGTTCAAAATTAGAAAATTTTTTAAAAAATGTTATTTTCACATGTGCATCATTTTTTAAAAATGCATTCTTTGCATTGTTCATATTTTCTTGCATTGCATGTGCATTTTTCATGATAGTATTGACATTTAAACTATGTCTGGAATAAAATTGAAGAATGGAGCTTAGTTGGACCTTAATCCACTTAATTTAGAGGAACCTTATAAGAAATGGAGTTAAGACTTTTCAGATCCTAGTGACATAATTCTTTGAGTCCATAAGACTTTGTTCACATGTAATCTTGAGTAGTCAAAGTAGAATATTTAACAACATATGCATGATTCTTTCAGATCGTGGCTTATCTTGGACAAGTACTCTACATGTAGCTCTTCATGGATAAGGTAGTAAGGAAGCAGAATCTTTTGGCTTGGGGTAGCGTACGAGGAGACGGAACCTCTTGTTTTCCTCCAGGGAAGGAAGTGTGTCTCAATATGGTCTTGCGATGTTGAGGTCCAAAGGCAGGATATTGTGGGGTTGCATTAATGCTTCAAAAGATGGACAATGTATTGGCTCAAGAGGAAAAACTACTTATGCACATGTTGCACCTTGTATATACTTCAAAAAAAGAGGAAAATGCAAAATCTCCAAAAGTGGACAGGCATGATTGAAAAGTAAAATGCCTGCCGGAGTGTATATACAAGGATAAAAAATAAAAAAAATAAAAATATAATAAGAGCTTCAAAGACAATTGTTTGTAAGCTTGCAACGGATGACTTGGCTACTCTAGTCATGTATCCAAGGATAGGTAGCTACACTGGCTACCATCCATTCTTTTCTCCATCCCCTCTTCTTGAGCTTGTGTACTTGAACTTAGAAGGGAATATCTTCGCTCCTCGATGAAAGAGTTGCAAGACTGGGGAACTAGAGTTATCTTGTTGAGGGAGGTTGTTTCTTTGTTACTTTTGAGATGGGGAGCTAAATCTCACTTACATCGTACAAGTAAAGATTCATAGTCACAAGAATTTGTGTATATAGACTTCTTCTGACCTGACTGTTGAGGTAACCTGAATAGGAGACTTATGGAACTTAGAGGTTGTTAGGTTTTAAATCCATCTCCCATTAAGGTTCTGACACACTAATAATCCAAAGGTCTGACAGAGCTCCAAACTACAATTTTAAGAAGAAAAGTTTAATACTCAATATTGTCCTAACTTCTTTATTTTCCATCCTTTTTTCTATTCACTTATTCTTTCAAATAAATGTTTGTTAAGGGACTAACAAAGGTAAAGCATAAGGGGGATGATAAATATGCAATTCGGCATCTTTATTCATTTATTTTAGCTTAAAATCTCTTATAAAACACCTATATAATACTAACTCCATGTTCTTACTAATTTGCATCTGTGTGTAAACATTGTATATTTGTATATTTTTTAATTTAAAATAAATAAATAAATAAAGGAAAAAAATAAAAGAAAAGAAGACTATATATGTAATAGATACAGGCTGACCCGAACCTCGAGAGAAGGTCAAGACTTGACTTGATCGGCCACGAATAAAGTAGGGGGAGATAGGACCCTTAATCAGAAAATCCAAAAAATGTGTATCTCACTTATTTTGTGTAAATTTGTATAAGATAAACATTATTTCATTTGTACATAAATTGACCTTAAATAAGATAATTTTCAAAACAAAAGTTGCAAATTAAAATATTTGCTAAATAATAAAAATAATTGCACAATGAAATCATGTATATAATAAAAGTAATCACGTCTGGAAAAATCCATTAAGCGATAATTGAAAGATCGGTTCCAGCTCCATATGAACTCATATTGAACCAAACTCAATTCCATTGTATTTTAAATTAAATTATCTTTAAAATGGTGGTGATTTCATAATTTTGAGTTACAGTTGAAAAGTCAGCTTCTGGGGTGGTTTGTGTAATTTTACGATTTATTTGTACATATTATATTTTTAAATATTTTTACTAATTATTTTAAAAAATAAAAAATAAAAAAATAAAAATTCTTAAACAAATATGAAAACTAATTTCCTTATTTAACCATGTATATAATGTCATATATGTATGTAGTATATGTAAATGGTTAATTTTCTTAACCAACTACTGCAAAAAATAAAAAAAATAACATTTAATTTTCAAATTAATAAAGTGATGAAAATATAAAAAAGTTTGTTAATTTTTGTAAATAACTCTAACACTTATCTTTTTATTTCATCTCATTTAAATTTTTTTCTCTCGTATCTCTTATCTTTATCCAAAAATTCAAATATCAAATCTAATATTTTCAATTAATATGGCTGCTCGTCCCTCTTTTTAATTAGATCAATCATTGGTAAGAGGATCCCGATCTCCAAGATCTTCTTGTCGCAGAAGGGTGCCCAGCATTCGAGTCGTCTGGTGACAGCGAGTGGGCCTTCGTCGAGGTGACCAAGGTCTTTTCCGCTCCTAAGGTGAGATCCATCATTTTCTCTTATATTTTATCCTAGGTTAATCGTAGTTTTATTTTCCTGCATTTTTTCTACATCATCATTTTTTATCTAGTTCTTAAAATCCACCACGATTTGATCCACCGCCGACTCGATTTTTCATTTCACATCTCTAACTCTACGCGTTCTTTTCTACCTTGCACGATCTCTCACCTCCGACCAGGCACGATGGTTGGAGACCCAGTTCCATCCGCCATTTTTCTTGGAACCACACTCATTCACGTCTTTCATTTTGATTTTGGGATCGAGCCGTCACACCCGCATACTAATTGTTTAAAAATAAAAAATAAAAAAATATTTTTTTCTTTCTAACATTTTTTTGCAGGATAGAAAACATAAAAAACAAATAAATAAACTTATAAAAAAGCTCTGCAATATTTGTTTTTGAAAAAAATAATTTCTTTCTGTTTTTACATTTGAAAATTTTAAAAAAATAAAAAATTGCCATCCAACGGCTACGCCCACTGCCCCACTCTTGAGCACCGCCCCTTGTAGAGCGAGCCCGCTGCTAACCACCGACAGTTGTCCGATGCCCGACTATCGCACCTTCAAGCCCCACATGTGAGCGCCAACCTCCATTGTGCGACACCCTCTGCCCAGCGGCACCACACAGTTCCCCACCTCCACTACGATGCGGTTTAGCCACAACCCCACATCGACCTCCGCACGGACCTCATGAAGCTCGCTTCCTCCAATACGCAGACCGTCACGAAAGCTCCCTCACCGCCTTGAGTGCTGCCATCTCCCCAGTGCATGAACGCCATAGTTGCACTTCTCCGCCTGACCGTCGAATCCCCGTACAAAGAAGCACCACTGGCCATCATCATCTCCAAGCTCCAGCCCGCTGCGAAACCCGTACCGCTCCAATCGCCGACAATTGCCCTTCCCGATTGAAGCAAGGATGGCAACCCCCCTTTGCTCCTTTGGTTGAGAACGAACGAATGCAAAGTAAACCTAGGGGGAACAAACTATTATGGGAAAATTACAAATCCACCCCCGACGATTTTTTGAGTATTGCAAAAAGACCCTCTCCAAAATTCAAGTCACATGCTTGGCATGTTTATTGGGTAAATTGCAACTTTTTCCTGCATATTTATTTCTTGTTATTCGTTTATGCGAGAATTTTGAATAATTGCATTTTAATCCTGTCTTTCTAGACCTTAAATTTGCATGATATTTTCATTAGAATAAATACATTTGTTACTCAATAAATTCCCAAAAATCATGCTATACTCCTGATGTGTGTATCTTTCTAGAATAAATTTTTCATTACATTTTATCATCATTTGTTATTACTAAAAAATCAAAAAACAGTGTCATTTTCCCTTCTTGAAATTCAAAATTTCATAAATTTTTTTAATATTTCTCTGAAAATTCCCAAAAAATAGATTAATTTCCTTTCATTTACTTTTAATTTCTAACCAATTTTTGTGCGTTAACTCTTCTCGAAACCTAAAAAAATTAAAAATACCAAAAATCTTTGAAAAATCATAAAACATTCTACAAAAATCCAAAAAAACAAGATTTTAGTTCCATATTGTAGATATTTGCCTATATTTCATCAAAAAAATAATTTCAGGAGTTTGTGCACTTAAAAGTTTTTAGATTGCAAATTACTCCAGGCTGTACACGGTTTACCATCTTTGCAACGGTTTGATTTTTATAAAAATACTAAAACATCTGAAATTCTACAAAAATTATCCAAAACATTTCAAAATCTTTAATACCAAAAAATATTTTCTCTGAAATTTCCTGAGCATTTCTAATTACTTTGAAAAAAATACAAAAATAGTGTGGTGTGCATAGTTCTCTCCTTGTGCACATTGTTTCTTAGTTAAAAATAAAAAAATCCAAAATTAAAAGCACTAAAAATTTGAAAATAAAAAAATGAGAAAATAGAAAAAAAATAAAATAATAAAAAGAGAACAATTCCATAAAAACCAAGGATAATTTGCCTTTGATATTCCTGCTTTTTCTCTTAATTGAATTTCTTTCAATTATTTGAATAACCCTCGGAAATTGTAGCCTCCCTAAATTCAATTCTATCCGCTATATAGGTAAATAAGTAGCAAATGCATTTCTCTTGCTTCATTATTCTATTGTAGATTAATTTATTGCTTGAGAAAAGGAAAAAATAAAATTGTTTGTTTATCGCAGGATTATTTCGGTCAACGAGAAATCAAAAACTGAAAAATCTCACTCGACAGCCACCCAATCCCTTTAGGAAAGGGTGGCCATCCACTTTATTCCCATGGAAGGAGGCAATCTACATTCCATACTCTCATGCTTGATTGATTTAATTTATATTGATTTATCAATATATATTCTAAACTAAATTAATTATTGTTGTGTTTTTACAACAAAACAATGGCCAATGAAAGAAAACACAATTAATCTCATCCATTGATTTTGTGTGGTCCATGGATTGTGATCCATGGACTCTCAAAATACTATATAAGTAGAGGCACCCCTTGCTCTTCAACTTACAACAATTACAACAACATATTCTCTCTCTCTCTCTCTCTCTCACTACATGTCCTCTCTCTCTCATTGTGGCCATCCACTATGGAGCCCTAGAGAGAATCACGATCGCCACAACATCATCTATATTCTGTCAGATCATTTTCTAGTGTATCTTCATCTCCTTTCGGTGCACCTCGCTTATGAAGAAGATATCGTATCTCATGTGACGAGATCAGGGGACTCACCGCTTGTATCTTTAATATGAATTGCGAGAACCACACATTTGACCAGAGTGCTTGCGAGCGTCTCCTCCATCGGATCAGAATTGAGACAGGAGGTCTCTTCGTTTAGAGTCTCGATCACAATCATGCTTCAATAGGTAACCCTAATAATTGTTTGTGGTTTAGATGAAATGATCTGAGAAGTGTTCTTGGTTCATGTGATTTCATCGCATTAAGATTTTTTAAATTCTGCTGCCTTGAGCAACTAGTGCGACTAGTTTCTCCCAATCGTATACGATGCAATCCTTACGCTTACATGATACTCTTAAGGATCTTACCATATCCATCAGGTCCAAACGAAGAACATGGATGAAATAAGCTAGATCTTACACTTGAGAGTGCTACTTCATTGAGTGTGTAAAGGATGGTATTGAATACCAACTTTATGACCTTGAGACTCAAAAGGTCTTCGTCTTTAAAGATGTAAAATTTTATGGAGGATGACTTACTTAAGAGTCAAGACAAAGATAAAGTGAAGGAACTCATCTAATCCCCTAACAATAGTGAGCTTCCTAAACAAGAAACTGAAGATGTAAATAAAGATGTAATACTTGTACCACTTTGAAGGAGTTTGAGGGTGGTTTCACCACCTGAAAGGTACGGATTCCATGTGTTAGATGAAACTGGCAATGATCCAGCTTCATTTGATGAATCACTTACGGATCATGACATGGATAGATGGATGCTTGCAATGAAGTTTGAAATAGACTCCATGCATAAGATTGGTTTATGGACCCATCCACCTAGAAGGGTAAAATCCATTGGGTGTAAATGGATTTCAAGATAAAAAGGGGACCTGATTGGAAGGTAGAGACCTTCAAAGCATGTCCTATGTCTAAGGGCTACACACAGAGAGAAGGCATCAACTACGATGAGACATACTCTTATGTGTCTATGCTTAAGTCCATCACGACACTACTAGCTATAGCTTCATATATTGACTATGACATCTGGTAGATGGACGTCAAGTCAACTTTCCTCAATGGATACCTCGATGAGGATATCTATATGGAGCAGCCCTAGGCTTCCTAATCGAGGAAGGCAAAGTATGCAAACTAAAGAAATACATCATGGGCTAAACTAGCTTCTCATAGCTAGAATATCATATTTGATGAAACCATAAAAAGTTCTGATTTCATTCAGAATTCTAATGAACCATGTGTATACAAGAATCTTAGTGGGAGCACTGTCATGCTCATCATGCTTTATGTAGGTGACATACTTATCATTGAGAATGATACATGGATGATGTCTAGTATAAAGATTTGGTTGTCTTGTACATTTGACATGAAAGATCCTGGAGAAGCTTCTTATATCTTGTCTCTAAAGTTGTTCCAAAATATAGAAAAGAGAATTTTGATATTGTCAGAACTTGTCTAAGAATATCTTAGAACATTTCCATATGGAGATTTCTAAAAAGGTCTTCCTTCCCTTAAGACATGTATCCACCTATCTAAGGGGATGGATCCTCAAAGTGTTGAGGATAAGAAATTTGTGGCAAGATGCCCCTATGCATCATCTGTGGGAAGCCTAATGTATGACATAATGTGCACAATGCCTGATATCTGTCGTGTTGTGGGAGTGGTAAGACGTTACCAATCCAGCTATGGAGAACAAAACTGGAATGCAGTGAAAAACATCTTTAAATATCTAAGACGGACACAAGATTACATCTTGGTATATGGAGATGGTGATCTCCAAGTATTAGGATATACATATTTAGACATAAAGTCTAATATTGATGGTCACAAGTCAACATCCAAGTTTGTGTTCCTGTTGAACGGTGGTGTTGTGAGATGGAGAAGCATGAAGCTTGACACTACAACCATTTCAATAATAGAACATAAATACATTACCGCATCGACAACTACAAATGGAAGCGGTGTGGTTATGCAAGTTCATCATGGAACTTGGTGTAGTTTCCCCTGATACCATCATCTTGCTACTCTGTGATAATAAGGGAGCCATAGTTTAGAAAAAGGTATCCATATGGCATCAAAAGAGTAAACACGTGGAAAGGAAATACCACATCATTCAGGAGATTCAAAAGTGTGGTGACATCATCATCACTATGGTGTCATCTACCAATAACGTTGCTAATCCCCATACCAAGGACACAAAAGGTTTTTGACCAACATGTAATGAGCATGGGTTTAAAGATTGTACATGAATGGTTCTTAGGGCTAGTGGGAGATTGCTATCCATGTGAGCTCAAGGTGAACCATTTCTACAATAAATGATATTGTAATATTTGATATACCAATAAAGTTATTGATTTATTTCACCCCCTAACTCAGATAAAATGAATGAATGTGCTATAAGGTCTCCTAGTACAATTAGGGTTATGTACCATGAGCATATTAATGATCATACAATTGTTGATTCAATGGTGAAATCATAGAGGGTAATGCTTGGATGATATCTAAATAGTTAGATGGAGGACTCATCAACCACTGTCAAATGATTGTCAAGAGATGATCTCCGGCCTAAGAAGGAGATAGTAAATCTTCTCTAAAGGTTGATATATGGCCGACCTCTAGATGCAGGTCCTCTACATAGGAATAGAGATTTGGAAGTTTTAGATATGTTAGGACAAAGAGTTGACTTAACGAGATCCAGATGACCAGACCTATGTCGTATATTGTGTCACGATATAAGCTTGCATCCTCTAACTGGAGATAGATGCATTGCTATATGTCTAAGTATGTTCACTTGGCAGATCGATAGGTTGATGACCTAATAAAGGTCTACACACCAATGAGCTAGCATACGTACAAGGGCATATGAGTAATACAATCTCACAGACGGATTATACACATTAACTACTGAATCAGAAGTCACGAGCTCACTCATGAGGTAATGAGACCATTCAAATTTCATGCATGGTCGTCTTGCTTTGGAAGTTGATGAATCTGCATTTCATCATCACTATTCCTTTGTTTTATCCTAAAGTCCCTTATAAAACACTTGTAAATATCAATAAATCCATTATTTTACTAATCCTAATTCTTATGTACTTATTGTATATTTATCACTATTTTAACCTAAAATAAATAAATAAATAAAAGAAAAAAATAAAAGACTATGTATATGTAATGGATACATGCTGACTCCAATGGCGAGAGTAGGTCAAGACTTGACCTAGTCGACAAGGAATAAAGGAGGGGGACATAAGGTCTATATATCAAAATTTCAGAAAATCAACCTTCACATGCATATATTCATCACATGTACACTACTATATATAATACACATTCTTTATACTATTTTTTATATTCAAATTAACCTAAAATAAAAATGATTTCTTCTTTAATTTTGTACATAAAAATATCTTGTAAATTGTAAAAGTAATTGCTAGAAGAATCTTTGTACATTGTGTAGATAACAACACTTTGAAAAACTGCAAAGCTAAACATGAAAGATCGATATATTTTCCATTCAAATTCAAAATTAATCAAACTCACTTTTATTAGACTCCAAATTAAATATTCTTTAAAATAGAGGTTGTTTCATAAAATTCAAAGTTATGGTGTGAAATATGAATTTTGGGATATTGTACATTTTACCTATGTATATAATTTAATTATAATTTGTATATTCATTTTCTTTGTATTTTTTCATATATTGTATTTTTATTTAATTTTAAATATTGTATTTAACATAAAAAATTAAAATCACAAACCTAAAAGATCAACAGAAATAAAATCATGTAAATATTATATATGTACCACTATGTGTATGCTATAAATTCCTATATCGATTTAATCTAATAATTCAACTCCTAAAATAATATAAAAATATCACTAAAATCCTTGTAAAATATTGTAAATTCATAAATTATCAATTTACATGTATATTTGTAAAAATAAGTCATTAAAACTCATAATATTGAATATATAAATAAACATACTTAAAAATAGCACCATTTATTTACTTGTACCCTTGTATATATTTTATTTATTTAATAAAAAAATAATATAATTAAGGTAATAAAATGCTAAAATTTTTGTTTTTAATTTGTTTCCATTTTAAATTTCATTTACTTTGCATTTTCCCCTTTCTTTTGTTGTTTTCCTCTTTCATCCTATAGTTACGCACATTATCATTGGTTGACCAGTGTTTGTTGACCCGGGTCAACTCTCCAGTCTCCCTGCCATTTCCACTCATCTCTCACTCCAACCGCTCTTCTTCCATTTTTCCAACGTGCCTTGATTAGTAATAATCCTTGATTCCTTCACCTAACTTTCAACCCTCACATTTAAATCTCACTCCTGATCATTGAGTCCCTTGATCTCTCCTCGGAGTTCATACATTTCAATTTTCAAATCTCGTTAGACTCCAACCCTATTAATACATCCTATTTGCCCCACATCGTCGGTTGACCCATTTCTGACCCTAAAATGCCCTGAGATTTAGTAAGAGAGAGTCTACTCCGATGACAGAGGAGATGACTTCTGATCAGGAGAGTGATTTGAGGTCTAGAATCATGGTCTAAACACTCGTAGGATCTTTGTCGGCATAGTTCCACCTCTTCGCTACCAACAACAGATCGAGGTGAACATTTTGTGTTGTCCACCGTAGGTTAACCTAGTGTAGTTTAGGGTTAATTTTGGTTTTTAATTCATTTATATTTGTTTTTATTTTAGTTAGTCATATATTTTACCATCTCCTTCTGATACATAAGATTGGAGGTTTTCTAATCACTAATATCTCTTTTAGTTCATTTACACACATTTCTCCACCCTCTTCCATCCCTGATCATCTCTAGATCGCATCGAATCTAGAGATCGACCTCCATTCCGATCAATCACGTCGAAGGTCCCCATACCCTCACCATTTCCTTCTATTAATGCACTAATAACGTTGTTGGAGTCCTTTCGAGTGTCCACATCACATTGTAGGTCTTTGGAGTGTATTTGGGAGTGAGTAATAAAATATGGATGTCCACATGGAGTTTTACACTTTCCGACCCCCAGGTTGCGCTTTAATCTTTGTCAACCACCGTTAATCCATCAAGAAGAAGGAGGAGCATCGTAGGAAGCTGTAGCACTACTCTAAAGCTGATTTCGGCAAGGAACAAGTGAGATCTTCTCAATCGAATCTCTTCGGAGGTCAACTTCATCCCATCTCTTCCAGGAGGCGCATGCATCCTCCGATTAAGAATTTCATCTCTAGTTTAAATCTCAACCATCCAAAATGTCCTAATTCATCTCCATTGCTTAAAGATCCAGATTGAATCAACACCTCTCAAACACGTTTTATTTTCAACAATCAAATAAGAGCTTAGATGCAGTTTAGTAATCTGATGCGCCATGTGGATTAAGCGTAAAATTGTACCCCCATCCCTGCTTTGTTTTTATTTTGCAAATAAGTACTAGAGGCACACATGTCTTCTTTCTATTGCTTGAACATCTATAATTCTTTCCTTGTCATTTAGTTTATTTTCAATTGAGTCCAATTTGAACCGAGAGCATGCAATGCATGTGTTTTCTTGTGAAAATTGTAATAAAAGTTTGTGTATTATTTATTATTATTCGGGCCCAGAAAGTAAATTAGTTACATTTTAGTCCAATCCAACGCACCTCACGTACATTTGGCACACAGATTTGGGGAAAAATTACATAAAAGACCCTGAATTTATTTTATGTTATCATTTAGTCCATAAATGATTTTTTTTGCATCCATACCACTGTGAGTCTACATATTAATTTTGCATGTTAAGATGAATATAAAAAATAGTAAAACCTCATATAAAAATCCACAAAAATTATGTTAGCTCTATGTTAATTAGTTCTTGCATTACTATTTTTTATTTTGCATCTAGATACTATTGATATTTTGAAAAATTCAAAAATAATACAAAAATCCCTATTTGCATTTTAAAATAAAAAAATAAAATATTTTCCAAATATTCTTTAAAAAATTATGTGTATTTATTTTGCCTTGATTAAATTTATGTATCACTTTTGCATTAATATTCCTCATAAAAACCAAAAAAGGAAAGCATTCAAAAGCATAGAAAAATCTATAAAAAATCATAGAAAATTCCAAAAAAAATCACTTAGAGCCTTTTGGAATTTTGAAAATTTTATCTTTCTGTTTATGTATTTTTCATCCATTTTTAACTTTATTTTATGTTTAAAAATCCAAAACTATTTGCATTATTTTCTATTTTTCATTTATTTGGTAGATTTAAAAAATCCGAAAATTCTGGAAAAATTATAAAAAACATAATAAACAAAAATTAAAAAGTCCATGTTTTTATTTTTTTATTTTTTTATATTATAAAAACCCAGAAGTTGACTTTTTCATTTTTTTTGTATTTTTTGTATTTTTTATATTTTATTCTATTTTCAAAAAATAAAACATTTTCAAAATTTTAAAATTATAAAAATATAAAAGAATAAGACTAAAAAGAATAAAAAAAATAAAAAAGACTAAATGCTTCACAAAAAGCAAGTTAGTTTTCTTTGATATTCCTTGTTTTATTCATTGATTTTTCATTGATTTAATAGCCCTCGGGATTTTCGTAGCCCCCCTAAGTTTGATCTTGTATGTTATACAAGCAAACTAAATAGCAAATTTTTCTTGCTACATTTCCTTCATTTTATTTTGGCTTGACAAGTAAATATATTTTTGTTGAGGGATTTTTTGGGGGCGCAACGACATTGCAATAGTTCTTTCTAGTTAAAACCTTGGATTTTCCTATTCAACAAATGGTGTTGTTTCTAGGGAGGCAAGTTGTGGGAAGCAGTTTATCCTTGTATCCAACTATTCTTGGTTGTAGCTACCTGTTTATTTTCTTTTCATTATTTTCTTATCTTTGTCACATATTTCTTGTTCGTATTTTTTGTCACTTGTTCATACTTTATCTATTGTTTTTGTCATCTATTCATTTTATTTGTTTATATTTTCATGTATATAATAATTGTGTGGATTGCATCTTGTATATAATAATTGTAGCATCTGATTTGTCAGGCATTAAAAGCTCCCAATAATAGGACTTAGGGACTCATTTGAGATCCATTTCACTTACTCTTCTCATTTTACCTCCACCTCTGTGTATGTGTCTTGATCGTTTGTCTGTACCGTCTGTTGTATTCACTTCTTGTATTTTTGCTCGCACATTATAACTATGTTTCTTACATATTCTTGTGTTTTCTCTTTCTTGCGAGGGCCCATCAAGCGAGGGTGGGATTCCTAAGAGCATTGACAGACCCGAGCGAAGTGAAAGCGTGTCATTTCTTCACCGAGTTATAGGAGAGCGTAGAAGGATGAGTAAAAAATTTAGAGGAAAGATATTTTTGGAGCATTTTGCACATACAATTTTTGTTTTATTTTTATAATTTTATTTCACATATTTTTTTTGAAAAAAATTGTAATAATTTATGTTTGGCATTTGCTTCTTTTTCTATTTTCTAAAGTCCATTATATACCTTATGTGTGGGTTTCTTTCACCAAGTATCGGTTCACTTGGGGGACCTCACCGATTTTTGTTTCCGTTAATATTATTTTCATTTATTTTCTTGCAATTTTGTATGCTTGAGCCCTTAGAAGTAGATTTTGCTATCATTCTTGAGCCAATAAAACGATTAGCTCCAAAGCCCCTAAAAGAATATATGTTCTTAATTGGTGCTTGCCACTAATAGAAGTTACTTCTAGGATGATTCTCATGCATATTTTAAGTTAGTTTTACTTCTTCATTTATTTTATGCATCGATCACTTTACATGTCGAGTGTTGGCGAAAGGTACGCATCTCATCCTTTGCGTGCATAGTTGATTTCATCTTGTATCGACTTTTTTTGGTTTCCTTCTCCATTTCCACTCACATAAGATCAAAATGAATTGCAAAATTTGTTAGACAATTTTCTTGAAAAAAATCCAAAAAATTGATAATTGTATAAAATTGGGACTGTTAAAGAAAACTCGACCCTAAAAGAAATGTAAGGACAAAATCAATATTTTGGGGAAGATTAACCCCCTCATTGTTTGCATGTACTTACCTCCGGGCAAAGTAGGTGAGAGACACAATAATAATGATAGAGCCCAAATCCATGAACTTGTGTCATATGCTCCTCTACACATATCTATGGTGTATGGTTATGATGCAAGCACTTGCCTCTTACGTTAGAAAATCATTTTGGTGTGCTCATTATCTTTTCTTTTGGGCTTGATATTGAACCAAACATCTGAGCAGATAGTCCCTTTAATAAGGGAGGATTGAGAACGTGCATTGGGCGATAGCGATGACTCAATCCCGTGTTCTTGGTATTAAGTAACTTAATGTAGATTCACTAAACTTAAAATTGAAAAGCTATAAGACCGAACTCTTAGGGTCTTCACTTAGGGTCTAGATTTTCAATCGGGGGTTTGTATTGTGTTTGTTTGTTAGTGTAAAGATCTTTTCATGCCCTTTGTGCCTTTTCTTCCTTCCTCTTATTTAGTTGACATTCGTGTTCTTGCATCTTTCCTATTGATATCGAAGATGTCATATAGGAACATTTCTCCTTCAGACATTGCGAACTCATTTCAGACTCCTTTTCGATTGCCTTCTATTCAAGAAGACTCAATTCTCAAGTATTCCTCTTTCTCCACTACACCATTCACTACATCGATCAATCCATTATTCTAGATTGACTCTAATCTTGAACTATCATTTGAGACTCCACCATTTTTGAGGACTAATCCAATGTCGTATACATTTTCAGAAACAAAGACAGAACACTTTATGCCACCAAAGGGCAAAGTATCCATAATTGAGCAGAGCAAGTTCAATAATACGATGTTAACTTCCATTCAGGCCATTCAGGCATATTTAACCAAACAAGATGACATCTAGGCTGGATTGAGAGACATGATCTTCGAGCTGAGGAATGATAGACAAGATAGAAGAGAGGAGGATCAGGGAGGCGGGAATAGGGGAGGAGAATATCCACTCATTGAGTCTTTGGCTAAGATTAGACTAAAGAATGCCTGGGGGCAGTACAAACAAACATATGGATTAGGAACCCTACAATTCATGCGTATTTTTAGCTTAATCCCATAATTTTACCACTCCTTCCAATATCCCATGGGCACAACAATGAAGAACCATATGTACACCATAAATAATTTTATTGTATTTGTGGTACAATACACTACTTGAACGTACCACTAGATGTAGTGAAGATGAGAACTTTCTCGATCAGTATAGTAGAAAAAGCATTATATTGGATAAACCATTTGGGAAATATTGTCACAAGTTGGGAAGAGTTGAGGTTTGCTTTATTAAGCAAATATTATCCACTTAGATGTCCCAAACAAATCCAATCTTTCATAGTGAACTTGTCCCAAATGTTCCATGAGCCTATTCACGAGGCATTTGAAAGATTAAAGGATTTAGCAAACAAGTGCCCCCATAAAGATATTCCAAAGTAAAGCCTTTTGAAAAACTTCTTTGGGGGTTTAAGCCTTGAGAGCCATAAGTTAATGGATGCCACTTCTAGGGTGTCCCACTTTAACAAGGATGGGGATGTCCTTTATCAGATTTTTTTAGGAGATGGTAGAGAGCTCTGCAGTTCTTTCTTCTTTATGTTATTTTCAGAAGAATCTTGTACCTTCTCCTGTAGTACCCCACAGGGATGTCTACATGACGACATCACATGATGTGGATAGAGTGGATAATTAAGTTTTAAGCATTATACACAATCAACTATCCAAAGTGGACATAATTGAGAAATGAACAAAGGAGCTTAAGAAGATACATGTGATGCAACAAAGGATGAAGAACCTGGATAAGATGGATGAAATCATAAAGCATTTGGAGCTTCTTGTCAGTACAATTAGTGCATGTCAGAGTAAAAATGCAACAACCGAGACTTCTACTCGTGAGCAGGCTTCTTCCACTTCAGCACCCTAGAGTACTGAAGGACCATCTAGAGTTCAACATCTTTACTAGATGCAAACCTTTGACGAGGTCGAGCAACAATCACATCAGATTGTATCGTACCAGTAGGAAACTACATATATTCCAAAGAAATAGTCTCCACCTCCAACTATCATTTAGGTTGTGAATGGTATTTGCTTCGACCGAGAGCGTAACCAACCCCATCTGCCAGGTTGAGGTGAGTTGGGTTCCCAGTAGAGTTAGAGACCTTCCTACCATTTTCAGGGAGGGAGATCACACCCCCAACACTAGCAGATAAACCTCACTTCTCGTCTCCACCATACTTCTAGAACTGGAGACATGGATAACATTAGATGCAACCTGCATATCCTCATCATCCTTACTACCAACAACATTCTGCATTGTATGGAGATTTTTCACATCCTCTTCCTCCTCCTCATTTTTATAAGCCATAATCGTATGGATACTAGCAACCTCCGCACTATTAGTCTAAACGACCGCCAACCACTAGGCATCCAGAGGTACCTTTATATGAATCATGCACTAGATCAACTTGCTTTACTAATGAAGAATATGAATGACATGACCATCACTATGACATTGATCCCAACCTAGGTCGAGGCCAATACTAATAATTTCAGATGCAAGGAGTAGGTAGCCCTTGATCCATCCACACCTGAGACAAGTGTGTCCCTTGATTTTACATGTTTATTTGATGTCATCAACTCAAGAGCGATAAGAGATTGCAACCGCCTACACATTAGTTGGGATTGGAGAGAGCCGCTTAGAAACTTCACCAACTTCATCATCTTCTTCACCAGCTGAGCAACGATCTTCTCTAAAAGAGCCAGATCTTGGAGTGTCATCATCTTCTTCTTCACCATCACCACCACCTTCTCCACCACCATTATTCAGAAAAAGCCAAAAAAAGAATAAAGAAAGATGTAGTGTCGAGTAAACCGTGAAGGGGAACACACCAGTCATGGATTCTTCTTCTACACCAGCAGATCAAGCAGCCAATTATATTTTTCCTTTTGTTCCTTCTATTCCTGTAGAGGATAATATTGTACAGACTGAATCTAGTTGTCCATATGTATATGATGACTCTGTTTTGAATAATAGAAATGAGCAGCATGATGTTTCTTTTGATTCTATTCCATTTTCTTTAACTTTGAATAAAACTAGAAAAATTAAAAACTAAAAAAAACACTATATGGTCATACAGTAGTGGAGATCCTTCAGAAAATCTTTTTAGAATACTACTCCTCAATGCCATGGAGTACATGCCTGCAGTAAAAAATTGAATAAAAGAAGCATGTATTCAAAAGCATCAAGCCGAGAAAACAAAAGAAAACAGAGAATCACATCTTAACCATGTCCACAGTTCATGCCATTAGCAGCCTTCCACCCAAAAAAATATAAGGTAGCACCTCACATCTGTTGCCAAATCTTTGATCAAGAGTTTGATTGTACTCTTCTCGATAGGGGTTCCTTCATTAATCTAATCCCATCCTTGCTACTCACTGAGTTTGGGTTGGGGCCCCTTAGATCCACCAGGATGATCCTTCAGCTTGCTGACAAATCAATCCAGAGACTGAGAGGCATATTAGAGGACATTATTGCAACGGTGCAAGGAATAAGATTCATGGTTGATTTTGTTGTTATGGATATGGATACATTTGCACCGTTACTCCATACCCTAATCATACTTGGTTGGTCGTTCTTCTGAACGCCGAAGTGGTAGTTGATTACGATACTGGAGAGATCATCTTTCACTCCTGCAGTGATAAGGTGAAAATTGAGATTGTTCCCAATCCTAGAACATCATCGCCACCAACACCAGCATATGAGAGAGAGAGAGAGACTGTTACATCATATTATGAGGACTGTGATTTTCTTGTTGAGTCTCGAAATACATATTGATTTACTATTTTCATTGACACCTAAGAGATCCTTTCTCAGAAGGACCTCTTGGAAAGCAAAGTCACCTTGAGTTCCCATGTTGATCAGAGTCGTTTGCCGATGGGAAGTTTGCGTTGTATTCTAAGGATCATTATGAGATAAAAGAGATAAATTCTAAGATTTATGAGGCATATTCCTTTTTTGAGATTGCTAATAAGATTCATCCTACTAAGATTTCTGAGATTTTTATTGAGGATTCTAAACATATTTATGAGCCATTCCATTTTGTGTAAAAATCATTGATTGCATATCTTTGTGAGATTCTACATGATGATCTTACAATAGCCACGATGAGCAGTACACACAATGCAGATCAGATACCTTCTAGCCATGTAGTTGCAAATGGTTGTCACAGAGTCGATTCATACCCCACAGGACCTTAAGGATTTGCCCTCAAAGTTGAAGTATGCCTTCCTTGCGATTCCCCCTAAATGTTTCCGGTCATCCTCAGTTCACAATTGATCGACGAACAAGAATCGCATGTACTGGAGGTTCTTGAGAGAAACTATAATGATATTGGATGGAATATATCAGAACATCGTGGGATTAGTCTGTCTTTGCGCTCTCATCATTTCTACTTAGAGGATGACAACAAACCCTCCCATGAGTCTGAGTGCCATCTCAATCCAAATCTCTGGGATGTTGTCATGGAAGAGATCATGACGATGTGATGTTGGCTTTTATTTATCCCATCTTGGCTTCCAAGTGCGTCAGTCCTTTACATGTGGTCCCGAAGAAATATGGGATTACTATCATAAATAATTACCGTGGTGAGGAGTTTCCAACCTGTATACCTACTTTATGGTGTGTCTGCATAAATTACCGACACCTGAATTCAATTACCAAGAAAGATTACTTTCCACTCCCCTTTATTGATAAGATTATTGAGAGGTTGACAGGGAAGTAGTTCTTTTTTTCTTGGATGGGAACTCAGGGTATAACTAGGTTGTAATCACTTTGTGGAGGAGAAAAATACTTTTACTTATCTGCTTAGAACCTACACCTTTAGATAGATGCCCTTTGGATTAAGTAATGCACCCACTACATTCCAAAGGTGTATGTTGGTTGTTTTTCCCGATATGGTGGGTAGTTTTATAGAGGTCTTCATTAGCGATTTCTCGGTCTACAAGGATAGCTTTGATACATCTCTTGCTCATTTAGATCGAGTACTTCAACGCTGCTGTGAGGTAAACTTAGTGCTCTCATGGGATAATAGTCACTTTATGGTGACTAATGGGATTGTATTGGGCCATGTCATTTCCAAACGTGGTACGGAGGTTGATCAGCTAAAATTGATGTGATCTTCAAGCTTTAGAACAACAGAATTTGAAGTAATTGAGGTCATTTCTAGGATACGTTGGATTTTATAGGTGATTTATTAAGGACTTTAGCAAGATATCCATACCTTTAACTGATCTTCTATGCAAGGAGAATGAGTTTATTATTGATGAGAAAGTACTCCTCGCATTTAATTATATGAAAGGCATGGTTACTAAGGCTCCCATCCTATAGCCACTTGATTGGTCTCTCCCTGTTGAGATCATGACAGATGCGTAAGATTTTGCAATTGAAGTTGTTTTAGGGCAGAGAAGGGAGGGGATACCATTTGCTATGCACTATGCTCGCAAGACTCTAGATGAAGCATAGCGTAATTACATAGTCACAGAGAAGGAGATGTTAGCAGTGTTGTTTGCACTAGAGAAGTTCAGTTCTTACCGCCTTGGTTCATGTGCTATTGTATTCACAAATCGCACTGCCATACAGTACCTGCACGCAAAGAAGGATGCCAAACCATGCATTATCAAATGGATTCTTCTTATCCAAGAGTTCAATTTAGAGATTCAAGAATAAATCTGGAGTAAAGAATGGTGTGGAAGATCCCCTTTCCTGGATCACAGATGCAGATACTTCTGAGCAATCAATACTTCCCATATCAGAGACCATTCCAGATGAGACCATTTTGTCTGTGGACTCACTCACATGGTGTTATGATCTTGTGAACTTTCTTATCCCTAAGAAAGTTCCAAAAGATTGGCCCAAACATAAGGTAAACATATTCCTATCAGAAATACATTTTTATTAGTCAGAAGATCTATACCTAATTCGTGAAGGTGCAGATTGTATCTAGAGAAGGTGCATTCCTTAGGTGGAATACACCAATGTACTTGAGCATTGTCACAAATTAGAGTCTTGTAGGCATCATTTATAGAAGTGCACGACAATAAATGTTTTACAGAGTGGCCAATGGTGTCCAACTTTATTTAAGGATGCTACATATTATGTTCGAGGTTATATTGACTGTTAGAAAATTGGAGGAACCATTGGTTCTAAATATACCATGCCCTTGAGATATATCTAGATTTCAGATATTTTTTATTTTTGGGGAATAGACTTTATGGGCCCATTTCTATTAGTTAGGTATTTCAGTACATTCTACTTGTTGTGGATTATGTTAGTCACTAGCTGGAGGCTATCCCCACTCGAGCTGCTAATAGTCAAATGGTTTGTTCCTTTCTTAAGGACCACATTATCACGCGGTTAGGTATTTCCAAGACACTCATTTTAGATGGGGGGATCCATTTCATTAATCGATATGTCAAAAAGCTTGTGAAGGAGTACACCATTGAGCACAAAGTTGTATCTCCTCACCACCCACAGACTAACGGCTTGGATGAGATTTCAAATAGGGAGATAATGACGATATTGTGGAAACTTGTACGTCCAGATAGGAAGTAATGGTCACAGATGCTTGACTCAGTTCTATGTGCTTATCAGATGGCGTATAAGTCTCCATTGGACATGTCTGCCTATAGATTGGTTCATGGATAGCCTTGCCACATGCTATTTGAGTTAATTCACAAATATTTATGGGCACTCCATGCATGCAATTTGGATTGTTAATGCAGGACAAAATAGGAAGTTTGATCTGAACATATTGTTGTAATTTCGAGATTTTGCATATGACAACTCACTCATGTATAAGGAGAAAGTCAAGCGTTGTTTGTTTGATTAGATAGATTAGCTATTTGATGTGAAATTGAAGTTGTTTCCAGGAAAACATAAAAACAAATGGTCAAGAACATTCATTGTGAGAGTTGTGCATGACAATGATAGTATTGTCATATCTAAGTTGTCATTCGACGTACAACCATTTATTGTGAATGGATAGTTGCTGAAGCCATATATAGATCATGATAAATTCATATCCGTGCCCGCTTCCATATTTGTGGTATCAGATGATGACTTTTTGACATCTTTTGAATCAGATACATGAGTTGATTTTCTATTGTATATATCCTTTCATTTTATTCTCTCTTCTTACATTTTTATCGTTCAACTATTTTCCGTGAGTATTGTATACTTAGGATGTACTCTATCGCAAGAATGGGGGGGGTGTTGAGTTTTTTTTATTTTGGTTCTATTTCAATACTCATGTTATTGCTTATACTTAGGTATCCTTTACCCTAAGTATAGGGGGGACGGTGATGTTCATTCCATCTCTTTCGTGTTTTATCGAAAAAAATGACAATGAAATAAAAAATGCAAAATTAAACTATGATTAACCTAGATTAAAAACAATAAAGAGTGGATCACTGAATGGGAGCGGATAATGCCATGATGGCCTTGACAAAGGCCGACTTGCTGTCATTGGACGACTAGAAGGCAGAAGGCACCTCTCTGCAACAAGAAACTATTCGAGAATATACTCCTCTCACCAAAAGATTGATCAAATTAAAATGAGGGAGGAGGATCCACATTAATAGGTAAAAGAAGTGAATTTGAATTTCAAAAATTTGAATGGAGATAAAGATAATGAAAATTTTCATGTAGATAAAAATAAGTAAGTAAGTTAGTGGTGGGGTTAATAAAATTATTTACATAAATAAGTAATTAACTAATTAATTTCTTCATTTTATTTAACTAAATACTAAATATCAATTATTTAATTTTTGTGCTGGTTATTTAAGAATATCAACTATATACCTATACTATATACATATAATGCATTATATACCTGGTTAAATAAGGGAATTAGTTTTTTTATGTTGTTATATTTTTATATTTTTATTTTCTTTTAAATAATAAAATATGTACAAAAATAAATATAGATAAATATATACAATGGTAAAATTGTGAAAACCACCTAGAAAACTGACTTTCAAATCCTAACTCCAAAAATTATGAAACCACTACCATTTCAAAGATAATTTAATATAGAATACGATGGATGTGAGTTTGATTCAATTTGTGTTCATCTGGGTCTGAAATTGGTCTTTCAATTATCACTTTATGTTTTTCCCAGATGTGGTTATTTTTGTTTTGTACATGACTTCATTTTACAATTATTTTAATTATTTAAAAACCATTTTATCAACAACTTTTGTTTTTGAAATTATTTAATTTGAGATAAATTATTTACAGATAAAATAGTGTTGATTTTATATAATCATACACATAATAAATGATAGATATTTACAAAACATTTTTTTGGATTTTCTGATTATGGACCCTATCTCCCCATACTTTATTCCTGGCCTATCAGGTCAAGCCTTTACCTTCTCTCAGGGTTCGGGACAACTTTTACCTAACAAACATACTGACTTCTTTTTTATTTATTTAATTTTTTTCCATTATTTATTTATTTATTTTAGGTTAAAATAATAATATATATAGAATTTTTACCCATAAATGCAAATTATTTATTATATAAATTTATCAATATATACATGTGTTTTACAAGGGACTTTAAGCTAAAATAAATGAATAAAGATGATGAAATGCATATTCCTCAGTCTCCCCTATACATAGGGTAAAAGATCCCTAAGTGTAGAAAAAGAATATCAAAAAAATTAAGGACAAGCGAGAGAACAGAAGAAATAAACATAGTTTCTAATCAAGTTCGTACTCAATCTACAAGTTTGAATCTCATTCCCATTTCATAATCATTTTCTTCATCCATCAACGTTTACATTCTACCTCACACAAACACTCAACTCCAGTCACGTGCAGTGACAAGAAACTCGGATCTTTCTTCCATTTTGTCGGACCCGTCATCCACTCACATTTTCGTATTTGATATTAGACTAAGCTGTTGTGCTCGAGTCATTTTTATCTACATTTTAATTACTGGAAAAAAAATTTAGTTACAAAAAACAATTGCTTCTTAAAAAATAAAAAAAAATTCCTATAGCTTTTTATAATAAATAAAAATATTAAAAATTCTATATTTTCTATTTAAAAAATATAAAAAAATAAATAATATTACAAGAAAATTGTGTAATTTCTGTTTCTATTTTTACAAAAAAATAAAATAATAAAATAGAAGCCGAGCGGCAACATGCATCGCTCATCTCCAATCGCCAATGGCGCCCGCCACCATCTGCTGCATCAACATCCATCCCCTCCGCTGGAGCAGCAACTGATTCCAGATCTATAGTCCACCTCATACCATCCACGTGAATGTCGCCTACCAGCAACAACACCACTGCCGAGGTGTATCGACCATCAACCTCCACGAGCCTGCCAAGGCATGTGCTGCCCCAACTTGAAGCCATTGTCGATCATCACAACCATCCAGCGCGAGGCCAGCCGCCCTCCACCGCTTGTGTGAGCAACCTCTTCTATGTGCAACCACCACACCAAGAACTCTAGTCGCATCTTCCATAGCACACCACCTGGAGCCACACCAACTCACCATCCACCGAAAACACAATTCCAGTTATGTGCATGTTTATTGTATAATTTTCTCATTACATTTATCATCACTTGTTATTATTAGAAAACAAAAAACAATGCATTTTTTCCTATTTGAACTTTAAAAATAATAAAAATTCAAATATTGCATCAAAAATGGTAAAAACTAGAATAGTTTTATTTTTGTATCTTTTATTTTGGTATCCAATTTTAAGCATTAATTATTTTTAAAACCCCAAGAAATTAAAAAATACTAAAAATATTTTAAAATGACAGAAAATTGTAGAAAAATCCAAAAATAATGACCACAGTTCTTATTTTCATATAGTTTTCTCTAAATTTTTGGAAAAATAATTTTCAAACTTTTTGCATTTAGTTGGTATTTTAACATTTAAAATAATCTTGTTTGCTCACTGTTTACATTTTTCCTTGTTTTTATTCATTTAAAATTTTTAAGAAAATCGAAAAATCATCGAAAAATCACTAAAATTAGTATAAAAACAATAAAACAAAAAAATCTATGGACATTGTTTAGCATTTTTTTATATTTAAAGAATTCAAAAAGACTGCATTCTCTTTCGTGTATTAATTTGCTTAAAATTTATTATTTCAAAAACTAAAAATTTGAAAAACTAAATATAAAAAAATAAAAAAAAGAAAATAAAAAATAGAAATAAATAATATAAAAAATAAAAAGACAAAAATCCGACAAAAATCAAGATAGTTTGCATTTGAGATTTCCTTCTTTCTTTTAATTGATTTTTTTTTCAATTATTTGAATATACCTCGGGATTTGTAGGCTCCCTAAGTTGGATCCTATTAGCCAAGCTACACATCATTTTCTGTAATATTGGATTGAGAAGAACAAATAAAAAATTTATTGCAGGATTATTTGGGTTGTAACGATGACACTCGCATATTGATAATTCATCTAAATAAAAACCCTGAAGATGTCCCTCAACAAAATCGTGCCTAGATCTCTCTTTTGACCTGCTTTTCTTGGTTGTGAATTTTTGCATGTATTTTCGTCATTTTTAATGTTCATATACATTGAATATATTCCATTTTTTCCTTCTCATATTTTTATAATTGTGGCTCTTACATATTTTCTGTTTCCTCTTTCTTGTGAGGGCCCGATGAACTTGAACAGCTTTCTTAGGAGAGTTGGTGCACTCTAGTGAAGCGGAGGCGGTTTCATTCATCCCAAAGTTGTAGGAGAGTGTAGGAGGAGAAAATAAAGATGCTAATAAGACCATTATTTGGAGCATTAACCTTAAATTTATTTTTAGCATTTCTAGCATTTGAACTCTTGTAAAAGGACATTCATTTATAATGAGGTCTATTTTGCCAAGTGTCGGTGCACTTGAGGGACCTCACCAGTTTTAATTTCCATCACCTTATTTTCCCTTTATTTCACGTGAATTTCGTGAGCTACCTGTTGATTGCTTTAATTATTTGATTGAGCTCAGTAGAACTAAGGTCCAAACACCCTAATAATATGTGTTCCTATTGATTACATTCGGACTTAGTCAAATAAAAATGTTAACTTTATTGGATTAGAAACCACATGCCGTGAGAAGTCACATACAACGTAGCAGGACCGATTGTAGAGGGCACCGAGCGACTTCCAAGATCGGACGCAAGTCTCTCTCCTGACTAGTTAACAACAGTTCTTCCCATAATAAAAGCAATCATCTTAGGACGGTTCACTTGCATCATATAGGTTAGTATACTTTTTGTATTCAAATTTAACGCAGATCATTTTACATGTAGAGTATTGGCGATAAGGTACACATCTCTTAACCCCTGCATGTATCATTGAGTTTAATCATGCATTGGCATTTCCGATCTCGTTCCTTGATTTTACTCACATAAGTTAAAAAGGAAATTGGACACTTGGTAGGCGATTTAATGAAAATATTCAAACACAGTGACAATTGCCTAAAATTCTGGACTATTAAAGAAAACTCAACCCTAAAATAAATGTAAGGAAAATAATTGTTTTGTGGAGAGTAACCCTCTCATTGCTTGACTCATCTACATCGAGAGAGAGACCCGCACACAAGGATAGAGCCACGCTCAAACTCTCATCATACAATTATTCTTGTGATTATTTGTTCTCTAGAGAGGACTTCACCAATTAGTCGGTAATCGGTCCGAGACTTCCTTAGCAGGACGGGTAGATCAGGTAGTTGTTAAATGGTCCGCAACCCATACTGGATGGGGAAAACTAGTTATGAGATTAGGACAGTCTCCTGGGAGCATTGGGTTCCTAAGAGCTCGCTTAACCACTCTGATAGATTGATTTATCACCTAAATAAATTTTGACAAGATAATTGACCGGACCTTCACGATCTTCACATTGAGTTGAGTTGGTGAATTAGGGATTTGTATTGTGTTTGATTCGTTCTATAGATCCTTCCGCGTAATTTGTGCCTTCCACTAATTTTCTCTCTTACATTGATCGTCGCTTTCACATCTTATATATTGATTTCAAAGATGTCGGACTGGAGTATTTCTCGTTCGGACTTTGTGTACTCACTCGATACTCAAATCCGTTCATCTTTTATTTGGGGAGACTCACTTGCCAAATATTACTTTTTCTACACTTCACCTTTCACAACATCCATCAACCCACTGTTTGAGATTGGATCTAATCTCAAACTAATATCTGAGACTCCATCATTTCTGAGAACTAATCGAGTGTCATGCACATTTTCAAAGTCAAACACTAGATACTTATTGCCACCAAAGGAAAAGGGAACCATGTCGGAGCTGAACGAGATCAACATTACCATGTTAGACTTCATTCAGTCGATTCAAGCACAATTAACAAAACATGCTAACTTTCAGACCACATTGAAAGATATGACTCTCGAGATGAGACGGGAAAGATAAGATAGAGGAGAGGAGGATAATAAAAACCCTAGAGGTGTGAATGGGGGAGAAGACCTAGAGATCGAACATGTGGCTAAGCTTACATTAAAGGATGCTTATAATCCAAGGGCAGGACAAACAAATTTTTCGATTCAATTCTGTGCGATTCATGAGTAGTTGATCTTACGCCCACTATTTAGCCTCTTCTCCCAATATTTCATGGAAATATTAATGGGGAACCTTATGTACACCTTCAGCTGTTTGATCGCATTTGTGGAACAATACACTACCTAAATGTCCTATTAGAGGTAGTGAAGATGACAACCTTCCCATTCAGTCCGATGGACAAAGCTTTGTATTGGATAAAAACTTGGGAAAGGTTGTCACTACTTGGGAAGAGTTGAGGTCCGCATTTCTGTACAAATATTATCATCTTGGATGACTTAACCGAATGTGATCTTTGATGGCTAACTTCTCCCAAATGCCCCTGAGCCTATTCATGAGGCGTCGGAAAGATTTAAAGATCTGACAGAGAAGTTCCCCCATCATGATATTCCAAAGACAAGCCTTGTGCAAAATTTCATTAGGGGTTTAAGCATAGAGAATCAAAAGCTAGTAGATGTCACTTGTGGGGGGAGCTACTTCAACAAAGATGAGGGCATCCTTTATCAAATTTTAGAGGTGATGGAGGAAAGCTAGGCATCTCTTTCTTCTTCATGTGCTTTTCAAAAGCACCCCATCACCTCCCCTTTAGTACCCCACAAGGCTATAAATATGAAGGCATCGCATGAATTGGATAGGGTGGACATCCTTGATCTGACCATAATTGGAAATTACCTATCCAAAGTGGATATAATTGAGAAACGGTACAAGGAGCTTGAGAAGCTTCAAGTGATCGAATAGAGGACGAAGAACCTGGATAAGTTGGATGAGAAAATAAAGCACCTGGAGCTTCTTGTGAGTACTATCAGTGTAGTCCATTGTACAATTGCAGCATCCGATACCTCTACTAGGGAGCATACTTCTTCCACCCAGTAGAGTAGTTGAGGACCATCCACAGTTCAACACGTCTACTATGTGCATATCCCTGATCAAGTCCAACAACATTCACAATAGGTGATTCTGTACCAATAGGAAGTAGCCTACATTCTTGAGCTGCAGTCTCCACCTCCATCTGTCATTTAGGAGGTGAAGAACATCAGGTTCGACCATGAGCGAAAGCAACCCTGTCTGTCAGGGCAAGGCTAGATGGGTTCACAGTAGGGTCAGAGACCCGTCCACTAGTGTCAAGGAGGCAAACAACAATAGTACCAGCACCAACGATTCCATCCTCACTATCAATCTACACCACAGTTCCAAAACTGGAGACAAGGCCATCGTCAACAACAATCTATATATTTTCCTTATCCCAACCAACATCATACTGCATATTATGGACAATATCCATATCTTCCTACTCATCCCCAATATAAAAATCTACATGGTTACCAACAACCTCTGCACTATTAGTCTCAACGACATCCAGTCATTGAGCAACCTGAGCCCCCTTCAACGAACTCAACACTAGACCAACTTGCACTGCTCATGAAGAACATGAATGAATTGACTCAGCAGATCGACGACGTGATTACTACCAAGAAACTGATTCCAGCTCAGGTTGAAGCCAACCCCAACAACTTCAGACATAAGGAGCAGGTAGCCAATAGCCCACCCACACCCGAGACATGTATGTCCCTTGATTTTACATGTTTATCTAACACCATTCATCTCAGTAGCAATAGGAATTGCAGCCACCTACGGGCCAGTTAGGGTTGGGAGATCAAAGCACTGAGAGAGCATCATCTTCCACATCATCTCCTTCACTAGCGGTCGAGAGGCCAAGTGTAGCAACACCCAAGTATGGAGTTCCACCACCTTCACCACCACCTTCACATCCATCAGGAAGATGTAGATAACTATTAGAAAGGGAGAATATGCCAATCACAGATTCTTCCTTTTCACCAGCAGTAGCATCTCGTACTATCTAAGATTACGTTTTCCCTTCTCCTATTTTGGACAACACTATACAAACTAATTCAAGTTGTCCTGTTGTACACGAGGAATCCAATTGGAATAATGGAAATGAACGTTTGAATGTTTCTTCTAATTCTGTGCCATTTCCTTCTGCTCTTAAGTCTAGAAAAATCCAAAAATAAAAAATGTCCCTATTTGATCCTAGAGCGGTTGAGATCTTACAGAACATCTTTTCAGAGATGCCACTCCTTAAGGCCACGAAATGCATGCCTTCAGTGAAAAAAGGAATGAAAGAGGCATGTGCATAGAAGAGTCAACTGATGCAGGATAGACAAAAGGTAGAAAAACACACCTTAACCATGACCACAATTCATGCCATCGGTAATCTCCCAGCCAAAAAGAAAGACGAGCACCTCACATCCATTACCATATCTTTTATCAAAAAGCTGATCATACTCTTCTCGATAGCGGTTCCTCCATTAATCTCATGCCATCCTCTTTTTACTAACTGAATTTCGATTAGGGCCTCTTAAAACAACCAGGATGATCTTTTCAGTTTGCTGATAGATCGATTAAGAAGCCAAGAGGCATTTTCGAGAACGTTATTGTAACAGTGCATGTAATGAAATTCCATATTGATTTTGTTGTTATGGATATAGACATACATGCACTGTTACTCCATACCATGATCATACTAGGTCGACCATTCCTGCACTGGTCGAAGAAGCAATTGATTATGGTACTGGAGAGATCATCTTTCACTCTCACAATGACAAGATGAAAGTTCAGATGATCTCTGATCCCAAACCATCATCGCCACCAATAAGAGATGAGATAAAGAAAGTTATATAAATGCTAGAGGACTGTGATTTTCTTGTTGAATTCCAAGAGACAGATCTTTTCATTGATTTCATAGATACCTAGGCATTCCTTTCCCAGAAGGACTATCTGGAAAGCACAGTCGACATGCGTTTCCTTGGTGGTCCAATTGAGCTAGTTGTTGATGGATAATTTGAGCTGATTTCTAAGGATCAATCTTAGTTTTTGGAGGCACCTTCTGATATTTTCGTTGACACACTATTTTACAAATGCTAATGATATGCCTCCTTCTGTGATTTCTGAGGTACAAATATCTGAGCCATTCGTTGAATTTCTTGAGTTATGCAAAGATAAGAGACATCTTTCAGAGATTATTGCTTAGATATCTTAGCCGTTATTACAAAAAATGTTGAAATCTCAATGAGACCCTCCTTTCTGAGTAGAGAGCATTCATTGTGGATCTATCAAAGATTTTACTTGTTGAGTCGTTAGCAGCCAAGGTGGTCAGTCCACAGAGTACGGATCACATACCTCCTACCAGTATAGTAGCAGAGGTTGTTATAGAGTCGATTCAGACACCACCTGAGCTAAAGGTTTTACTGTCATAGTTGAAATATGCCGTCCTTATGGGTCGCCCCTAGATGTTTCCGGTCATCGCCAACATATAGTTGATTGCTAAACTAGAATATTGCTTGCCAGATGCTCCTTAGAGAAACTGCAAGGCCATAGGATGGAATATCTTGGATCTTTGTGGGATTAACCCAACTTTGTGCTTGCATCATATATACTTAGAGGATGATTGTAAACCCTCCCGTGAATGTTAGCATCATATAAATCCAAATCTAAGGGTGGTTTTCATGATGGAGATCATAAAATGGTGTGGTGCTAGCTTTATATATCCCATTTCAAATTCCAAGTGGGTTATCCCTTTACATGTGGTCCCAGAGAAATATGGGATTACTATCGTAAAGAATGATCATGGTGAGGAGATTCTAACCCCCATACCTACTTCATGGTGTGTCTGTATTGATTACTAGTGCCTGAAATCATCTACCAAGAGGGATCACTTTCTTTTGCCATTTATTGATCATGTTATTGAGAGGTTGGCAGGGAAAGAGTTCTTTTATTTCTAAGATGGATACTCAGGATATAACCTGGTTGCTATCGTTCTTGAGTATCAAGAGAAAACTACTTTCACTTGTCTGTTTGGCACCTACGTCTTTAGACGGAAGTCCTTTGGATTGTGTAACACCCCTGGTACATTGCAAAGGTGTATGTTGGCTATTTTTTCTGATATGGTGGGTAGTTTCCTTGAGGTCTTCATGGATGATTTCTCGATCCATGGGGATAGTTTTGACACATGTCTTGCTCATTTAGACCGAGTTCTTCAACATCGTTGTGAGGTAAACCTAGTTCTCTCATGGGAGAAGAGCCACTTTATGGTGACTAATGGGATTGTATTGGGCCATGTCATCTCCAAACATGGTATGGAGGTTGACCCGGCTAAGATTGATGTGATTTCAAGTTAGAACCACCGCATAATTTGAAGCAGTTAAGGTCATTCTGGGACACGTAGGATTAGGCGATTTATAAAAGACTTTAGCAAGATCGCCAGGCCTTTGACTAAGCTTTTATGCAAGGAGAGTGAGTTTGTTGTTAATGACAAGTCCTTCTTGCATTCAATCAGATGGAAGATATGGTTACAAGGGCTCCTATCTTACAGCCACCTTATTGGTCTCTTCCTTTTGAGATGATGATAGATGCCTCAGATTTTGCAATTGGAGTTGTTTCAGGACATATAAGGGATGGCATACCATTTACTATACACCATGCTATCAAGACTCTGGATGAAGCACAAGAAAATTCTATAGTTACAAAGAAAGAGATGTTAGCAATTGTGTTTGGGCTAGAGAAGTTTAGATCTTACCTCCTTGGTTCCCACATTATTGTATATACCAATCATACTATCATGCGATACTTATAGGCAAAGAAGGATGCCAAACCATGCCTTATCAGATGGATCCTTCTTCTCTAGGAATTTGATTTAGAGATTCGAGATAAACCTGGAGTGAAAATGGTGTGGCAGATCACCTTTCCCGTATCACATATGTAGAGACCTCTGAGCAGAACATGATCCCTATATCCGAAACCTTTCCAGATGAGGCCATTTTGTCTGTGGACTCACTTCCATAGTATCTTGATATTATGAACTATCTTGTCTCCAAAAAATTTTCACAAGATTGGTTGAAGTACAAGGTAGACAGATTTCTGTTAGGATTCATTATTACCAATGGGAGGAGTTGAACTTATTGTATCTGGAGAAGGTACATTCCTCTGGAGGAAGACAATGTACTTGAGTACTGTCACAAACTAGAATCTGGTGGGCATCATTCAGGGAAGTACACAACAACAAATGTTTTACAGAGTGGCCTATGGTGGCCAACGTTATTTAAGGATGCAATAAAGTATGTTCAAGGTTGTACTAACTTCAGAAAATGGGAGGAACCATTAGTTGCAAAGATACCATGTCCCTAAGATACATACACATTATAGATGTTTTTTATGATTGGGGCATAGGCTTCATAAGCCCATTTCCGGTCAGTCAAGGATTTCAGCACATCATGCTCGTCGTGGATTATGTTAGTCGATGAGTGGAGGCTATCCTCACCCCAGTCGCTGATAGGCGTTCAGTATGTTCCTTTCTCAAGGACAACATTATTGTGCAGTTCGAGATTCCCAAAATACTGATTTTGGATGAGGGAAGCTATTTTATTAATAGAGAAGTAAAGAATCTTGTGAAGGATTACGCCATTGAGCACAAAGTTGTGTCTCCATACCACCCCCAGACTAATGGCTTGGCAGAATTTCAGAAAGGGAGATCAAGATGATATTACAAAAACTTATATGTCTAGATAGGAGGAGCTGGTCTCAGATGCTTGATTCAGTTCTATGGGCTTATCGGACGGTGTACAAGTCTACTTTGGGTATGTGTCCCTACATTTGGGTGAATGGAAAGCCTTTCCACCTACCAACGGAATTAATTCACAAATCTTTATTGGCACTACGTGTACCCAATCTTGATTATGAGAAGGCAGGAAAGAACATGAAGCTATATTTGAATAGATTAATAGAATTCCAAGACTTCGCATATGTTAACTCACTCAAGTATAAGGAGAAAGTTAAACGATGGCATAATAAACACATTCGAAGGAAGATTTTCTCTCCTGGTCAGAAAGATTGGTTATTTGATGCTAAGATGAAGCTATTTCCAGGAAAATTGAAAAATAAATGGTCACAACCGTTCATTGTGAGAGCTAAGCGTGACAATGGGAGTATTGTCATATCTAGGTTTTCATCTATCACACAACCATTTATTGTGAGCGAACAGTTACTGAATCCATATCCAGATCAGGATACATTCATGTCCGTCGTTGATTCTGTATCTATGGTATCAGACGATAATCCTTTGATTTGATCTTCTGCGTCTGATACATGAGCTAATTACCTCTTGTGTATCCTTATATTTCATTCTTTCTTCTTTTGTTTTATCTTTCACCCCTTTTTCATGTGTATATATACTAAACTTAGGATGTTCTTTATTCTAAGTGTGGGGGTGAATGATTTGTATTGTTCATATCGTCTCTTTTTTGCGTTTTATTTTGATGTCATCGATTTTTCCCTTTTGTACAGTCTTCTGTACTTAGGATTACTTCATCTGAAGTATAGGGGGATCACCAACTTATATTCTTTTCATCTTTTCTTTGAGTCATTGTAACATAGGAGTCTTTTCACCTTTCTATACTTAGAACGAGTTATGTCTTACTTTGCCACTCTCTGATCACTATGAGGACATAGTTCGAGGCAAGTATAGGGGGGTATCATATATATTGTATATATACTTTACACATAACTCTATATTTAATTACAGTTATTTCTGGTATATGTATATAACTGCGTAAAATCCACATGTGTATATAGACGTTGGTCACCTTCCATATTTAAAAAAATAAACTAAAAACAATAAAAAAATAGAAAACAACAACATGACATAAAAAAACTAAAATCTAAAAAAATAAAAAATACATAAAAACTAAAAAAAGAAAAAAACAAAACAAAAAACAAAACAAAAAAAATAAAAAACAATAAAAAAAATAAAAATTGCTCTTATAAAAAATCATTGTATATACTTATATATATTACTCACACTTTTTTCTTAAAAATATCCCTAAAAACATCAAAACCAAAAGTCTATAAAAATTTGCATGCTTAAAATTAAAAAAAATCTTTCTTTACACATGTGCATCATTTTTTCAAAAATCCATAAAAAATAAAAAATTAGAAAACTGTTTCAAAAAAGTTATTTTCTTTGCATTGTATAAATTTCTTGCATTTACATGTGCATTTTTCTGGATAATGACATTTAAACTATGTCTGGAATAAATTTGAAGAATGGATCTTAGTTGGACCTTAATCCACTTAATTTTAGAGGATCCTTATAACTACTGGAGTTAATACTTTCAGGTCCTATTGACTTAATTCTTTGATTCCATAAGACTCTATTCACATGTCGTATTGATTAGTCTAAGTAGAATATTTAACAGCACATGCATGATTCTTCCAGACCATGGCTTACATTGGACAAGCATTCTTCACGTAGCTCTTCATGGAGGAGGTAGTGAGGAGGCAGAATCTCTTGGCTTGGAGTATCATACCAGGGTAGTACATCTAGGAGGAACCTATCGTCTTCCTCTAGGGAGGGAAGTGCGTCTCAACCTAGTCTAGTGGCATTGAGGTCTAAAGACATGATGCTGTGGGGTTGCAATAATGCTTCAAAAGAGGGATAGTCTACTAGCTCAAGAGGAAAAACTCCTTATGTACATGTTGCACCTTGTGATATATTTGAGAATAAAAGAAAAAAGAAAAAATGCATAATCTACAAAAGTGGACGGGCCTGATTGAAAAGCAAAATGCATGTTGAGTGTATATACAAGTGAAAAATAAATAAATAAGAGCTTCAAAGTCAATTTTTTGTAAGCTTGCAGCGGATGACTTGGCTACAATAGCCATCCATCCAAGGATATGTACCTATACTGGTTACCATCCATTCTCTTCTCCATCTCCTCTTCTTGAGCTGGTTGTACTTAAACTTAGAAGGTAATATCCCCGCTCATAGAGGAAAGAGTTTCTAGATCGGCGACTAGAGTTACCTTGTTGAGAGAGGTCATTTATTTGCTACTTTTAAGATGGGAAGCTATGATTCACTTACATCGTACAAGTAAAGATTTATAGTCATAAGAATTTGTGTATGTAGACTTGTTCTGACCTAACTGTTGAGGCGACCTGAATAGGAGTCTTATGGAACTTGAAGGCTATTAGGTTTTAAATCCATTTCCCAATAAGGTTCCTCCAGACTAATAATCCAAAGGTTTGATAGAGTTCCAAACTACAATTTTATGAAGATAAGTTTAATAAAAATTGTCCTAATTTCTTTATTTTTACTTTCTTTTTTTATTCACTTATTCTTTTAAACAAGTGCTTGCTAAGGGGCTAACAAAGGTAAAGCATAAGGGGATGATGAATATACATTTCATCATCTTTATTAATTTATTTTAGCTTAAAATCCCTTTTAAAATACCAATATATATTGATAAATCCATATTTTTACTAACTGCATTTATATGTAAATATTGTATATATATTAATATGTTAACCTAAAATAAATAAATAAAGAAATAAAGGAAAAATAACGAAAATAAATAAAAAATAGAATACTCTATATATGTAATAGATATAGGTTGACCCAAACCCCGAGAGAAGGTCAAGATTTGACCTGATCGACCGGGAATAAAGTGGGGCAGATAGGGTCCTTAACCAGAAAATCCAAAAAAATATTTTGTAAATATCTCGCATTAATTTATGTATATTTATATAAAATAAACACTATTTTATTTGTACACAAATTGACCTCAAATTAAATAAATTTCAAAAAAGTTAGAGATAAATTTTTTTTCTAAATAATAAAAATAATTTTAAAATAAAATAATGTACAGAATAAAAATAACCACATCTGGAAAAAGCCATAAAGTGATAATTGAAAGACCAATTCTAGCTCCATATGAACACAAACTGAATAAAACTCACTTTCAACATATTCTAAATTAAATTTTCTTTAAAATGGCAATGGTCTAATAATTTTTGGAGTTACAGTTTGAAAGTCAGTTCTTTGAAGTCATTTTTGCAATTTTAACACTATATATATATTTATACATATTTATTTTTATACATATTGTATTATTAAATAAAAATGAAAAAAGTTTTAAAACCTAAAAAACTAATTCTTTTATTTAACTATGTATATAATGTACTATATTTATATAGTATAAGTCTATAGTTGATATTTTTAAATAACCACCACAAAAATTAAATAATTGATATTTAGTATTTAATACAATAAAGTGAAGAAGTTAATAATTACTTATTTATGTAAATAGTTTTATTAACTACACCACTAACTTACTTTCTTATCTTTACCCCCATTCAAAATTTCATTATCTTTATCTCCATTCAAATCTTTGAAATTCAAATTCAATTTTTTCCCTATTAATGTGGCTCATCCTCCCTCATTTAAATTTGATCAATTTTTTGGTGAGAGGATCTTAGTCTCCAAGAGTTTTCTTGTACAGAGAGGTGCCTAGACTCCGAGCTGTCTGGTGATAGCGAGTCGACCTTTGCTGAGGACATCACAGCATTATCCGCTCCCATTCAGTGGTATCTATTTTTCCTTGTTTTTAATCTATGTTAATCCTAGTTTAAATTTTGCATTTTTAATTTTGTTGTCATTTTTTATCATATTCTCCAATCATATATCGTAATCAATAAAAAAAATTTGAACCTGGTTCTCAATTTCGTAATCATTTTCTTGATCTCTCCACATTCACATTCTACCCCATGCAATCAACTCCAGTCATGCACGATAATCGGAGACTCGAATCTATCTTTTTATTGCACTTTCTTGTTTAAATATATATTATTTACAGCCAATAAATTCTCCAAAAATTATTTTAGACTCCTATTATGAGCACATTTATTGTGTAATTCTGTCATTGCATTTTATCATTTGTATTATTAAAATATAACAAATAATGCATTTTCCCTTTTTGAACTTTGAAAAAACATATAAATTGAAATACTGCATCAAAAATTTTAAAAAATTATAATAGTTTTATTATTGTATCTTTGATTTTCTATCCAACTTGTCGTGTATTAATTATTTCTGAAACTTGAAAAATGCAAAGTACTAAAAATCTTTAAAAAAATACAAAAAATATAGAAAATCCAAAAATTATGATTTCATTTCATCTTTTCAGATAATTTCCTTTTTTTAAGAAAATTAATTTTCATAATTTTCGTATTTAGTTTGAATTTTTAAATTTAAAAATATACACGTTTGCCCACTATTTGCATTTTCCCTATTTTTATACATTTAATTTTTTTTTAAAATAATCTAAAAGTCATTAAAAAAGTAGAAATATAGTAAAACAAAAAATTTCGTTGGACATTTTTTAGCATTTTTTGTTATATTAAATTTATAAATTTGGTTGAAAATTAATCATTTCCAAAATAAAAAATATGCAAATTAAAAATTAAAAAAAAATAAGAAATAAAAAATGAGACATAAAAAATTCAAAAGACAAAAATCCTTCAAAAACCAAGATAGTTTAGATTTGATATTTCCTTCTTTCTTTCAATTGATTTTTTTCAACTATTTGAATAACCCTCGGGATTTGTAGCCTCCATGAGTTCGGTTCCGTTGACTATACAGGTAAACTAAATAGCAAATTCTCTTGCTACAAATCATTTTCTGTAATATTGGCTTGATAAACAAAAATAAAAAATTTATTTCAGGATTATTTGGGTTGCAACGACGGCACTCTCTTATTGATAATTCATATAAATAAAAACCCCGAAGATATCGCTCAATGGGAACAAGTTGAGTCATTGAATTTGTTTATTCTTTTGCTCGATTTTTCATGTTAGTATAATCTTCTATACTTAGGATTATTTATCCTAAGTATAGGGGGGATCACTGACTTCTATTCTTTTTGTCTATTCTTTGAGTCATTGTTGTATGGAATTCTTTTTACGTTTTTATACTTAGCATGAGTTATGTTTTTATTAGCTCTTTGGTGACTATGAGGACATTGTTCGAGCTAAGTATACTTAGGTGTCGTATTTGTATATATACTTTAGTCATAATTCGTATTTTTTGATAATATAGCCATTACTTAAAAAATGTTTTGAAAAATGATTAAAATCATTTGCATAAATATTTTTTAAAATTATTTAAGTTTTTTTAAAAAAAATTGTAAAACTCTTGATAAACTATTTGTAAACTATTTGTAAAAATGTTTGTAAAATCTTGTTTACAACTATTTTTGAATAGATCTTTGCAAAATTGTTTATAAAGATGTCAAATATGTGAAAATTACTTTCTATATTAAAATCACATATATTGAACAAAATGTTTGTAAAATTTTTGAAAGAAAAATGTTTACAAAAATTTGTTTGTAAAATTCTTTGTAAAATGATTTGTAAAAATATTTGTAAAATTATTTGCAAAAATATCTCTAAAACATTTTGAAAACTTTTTGTAAATATGTTGAAAAATATTTGTAAATTTTTTGTAAAATGATTTGTAAAATTTTTGTAAAAGTATTTTGTCACATGGGATATAGATTATAGGATATATATATACACACACACACACATATTTGTAAAATCCATATGTGTATAAAATCCTTAATCAATTGCCCTCTCGTAAATAGAATTCTTTGTTGCATATAAATCCTTCTATAAAACTTGTATCTAAAACTTGTGAATAAAATCCTCTTAAAAAATATTGTATAAATTTCCTTATTTGTATATTTGTATATATTCCTCATAAATACATTCAATCTACTAATCATTTTCTTTCTTTAAAAAATTCTAAAAAAATATTATTCTTTTATCTTCTTTTCTTTAAAAAAATGTTCACTATATATTTCATACATTTGCATGTGTATTTTTTGGAATAGTATTGAATTAAAACTAGTCTGAAATAAAATCGAAGAATGGAGCTTGGTTGGACCTTATTCAACTTAATTTCAGAGGAACGTTATATGAAATGTAATTGAGATACTTCAGGTTTATAGACTTAATTCTTTGGGAATCACAACACTTAGTTTAGTGTAAACTTGACGACCTAAGTAGGATACTTTGGAGCACACACATGATTCTTGTTGATATTGACCTAGCTTGCACATGTGCACTTACACTTTGCTCACCTCAGTTGAAGTGTTAGAGGGATGGGTTTGCCAGCATGAGACACAAGGTAATGGAACCATCAGAAGTCACATATTTATGGCCATTGTACCCCAACCAAATCCAATCACAACGAAGTCTAATGATAGAATGTTGTGGATTATAATAATGCTTCAAAAGTTGGATAGTCTATTGGTTAAGGAGGAAAAACTCCTTATGTACATGATACACAATTATATATAAATATTACAAAATATAAAGATCTAAAAAGTGGTCAGGTCTGAATTAAATTAAAATGCTTGTCGAAGTATGTATGTATATATATATATATATATTCAATAAGCAAGCTTGAGCTTCAAACACAAGTATTTGTGAGCATGGAGCTGGATGACTTGGCTACACTTACCAGCAATCCTAGGATAGGTAGCTTCACTGGATACCGTCCATTCTTCTCTCCAACTCCTCTTCTTAAGCTAGTTGAACTTTAATCAAAAAGGAAATTCCCTGCTTCACAAGGAAACAATGACTGGATTGGGGAATTAGGGTCACCATGTTGGAGAAGACTGACTTTACTGCTTCAGCTGGGGAGAGCTACGTATTACTTACATTGTACAAGAAAGATTCATAGACATAAGGGTTTTCATATGAATTTATTTATTCTAATCTAGCTATTGATGAGAGTTGAGCAGGATTTTGTGGTTCTAGAGGTTGTTTGGAGTCAAGTCTGTTTCCCACTAAGGTTCCACCCAAGCTAATAATCTATAAGTATGATCGAGCTCCCAACTTTGATTTTAGGAAGATAAGTTTGACAATCAATATTGTTCAGTTCTTTATTTTTCATTTATTCTTTTTATTTTACTCACTTATTCTTCAAATAAGAGTTTGCTAAGGGACTAGAAAAGGAAAAGCATGGGGGATGATGGATCTGCATTTCACATCATTGTTCATTTATTTTATCTTAAAATCCCTTATAAGATATATGTAAATATCAATAAATATATTCTTTTACTAACATTAATTCTTTTGTAAATATTGTATATTTATCATTATTTTAACCTAAATTAAATAAATAAATAAAAGGAAAAAAATAAAGAAAATAGAAGACTTTATATATGTAATAGATACATGCTAACTCTGACTCCAAGAGTAGGTCAAGACTTGATCTAGTCAACAAGGAATAAAGTAGGGGGAGATCAGGCCTAAATACCACAATTTCATAAAATCAACGTTCACTTGTATATATTCATCACAAGTAAACTACTGTATATACTACACATTCTCAACAATAATTTTTTTATACTCAAATTAAACTCAAATAAAAATGATTTCTTCTTGACTTTTGTAAAAAAAAATATATTGTAAATAATAAAAATAATTACAAGAATAATATGTGTACATTGTGTAAATAACAACACTATGAAAAAACAACAATCTAAACTCGAACGATCAATATATTTTCCACCAAAATTCAAAATGAATCAAACTCACTATCATTATACTCCAAATTACGTAATAATTAAAATGGCAATGGATTCATAAAATTTAGAGTTAAGGTGTGAAATGTAGTTTTTTGGGGTGTTATTCTACATTATACCTATGTATATAATTTGTATATTTATTTTCGTTATAATTTTGTATATATTGTATTTTTAATTAATTTTAAAAAATTATATTTGACTAATATAAAATACAAATAAAAATCACAAAATCAAAAATCAACAAAAATAAAATCATCTAAATATTGTATACGTACCACTATATATATGCTATAAATAACTCTATTTATTTAACCTAATAAATAACCTCTTAAACACAAAATAAAAATATCACTAAAATCCTTTTAAATATTTTAAATTAATAATTTATTAAGTTACATGTATATTTATATAAATAAGTAATTAAAAATCATAGTATTGTATATGAAGGTATACATACCTATAAATAATGCATTTTATTTGTTTGTAGCCTTGTATATGTCTTATTTAATCAATTAACATCACCATAATTATGCTAATTAAATTACTAACCTTTTATTTACATTAAATTTTATTTTAAATTTGTTTCCTATTATAGTTGCATTTATTTCACATTTTTTCCTTTCTTTTGTTGTTTCCTCTTTTGTCGTGTATTTGTGCACGTTATGATTGGCTAACACAGGTTTGTTGACCTGGGTCAACTCTCCAGTCTCCTAGCCATTTTTGCTCATCTCGCACACCAGTCGCTCTTCTCTCATTTCCCCACGTGCCCTGATCCCTAACAATCCCCGATTCCTTTGCCTAACTTTCAACCCTAACCTTTAACTCTCATGCATGATCATTTAGTCCATCAATCTCGCCTTAAATTACACGCATTTTAGTTTCCAAATCACGTTGGACTCCATCCCTATTAATACATCCCATTAACCCCACTTCATTGGTTGATCTATTTATGGAGCCCAAATTCCCCAAGATTGAGTGAGAGAGAGAGAGTCTACTCAGGTGAGAGAGGAACTGACCTCCAACCAGGAGAGTGATTTAAGGGCCAGAATCGTGATACATTCACTCATTGGATCTTCTCTAGCATAGTTCCGCCTCTCCACCACATGCAGCAAATCAAGGCAAACATTTTCTGATGTCCATCATAGATTAACCTAATGTTGTTTAGGGCTAATTTTGGTTTTTAATTCATTTGTTTTTTCTTTGATTTCAGTAGGTCGGATATTCTGCAATCTCCCTTCGATCCACAAGATCGGAGGCTCTCCAATCATTAATATCACTCTCTATTCATTCACACACATCCGCCAACAATTTATCCACCCTCCTCCATCCCTGATCATCTCCAGATCACATCGGATCTAGAGATCGACCATTCCAATCACACATGCCAATCACATACCCTCACCATTTCCTTATATTCTTGTGCTAGTAACATCACCAGAGTCCATCCTAGTGTCTGCATCGCATTGCAGGTCTTTGCAGTGTACATTGGAGTGTGTAATGCAATATGGAGGTCTACTTGGAGTTTCACACTTTCTGACCTCTAGATCATGTTCTAATCATCACTGACGTTTCTGATAAATCAAGAAGAATGAGGAGCACTGCAGGAAGATGTAGCACTAAGATGTAGAACTACTTCGAAGAAGATTCGGGCGAGGAACGAGTGAGATCTTTTTTTATCAATCGATTTTCTCCGAAGGTTAACTTCATACCGGTTCTTCTAGGAGGCTGCTACATTGTCCGATAAAGAACTTTATCTTCAGTTCAGTCTCAGCCGTCCAAAATGCCCCAATTCATCACAATTTATTAAAGCTTTATATTGAATTAACACCACTATAGCAAGTTTCATTTTCAACCATCATATCAGAGCCAAGATGCATTTCAGTAGTCCAATTCACCACATGGATTAAGGGAAAAATTGTGTCCTCATCCCAGCCTTGATTTTATTTTGCAAATAAGGCCCAGAGCGACACACGTTTTCTTTCTATTGATTGAGTATATGAAATTGTCTCCTTATTATTTATTTTATATCAGACAGAGTCCAATTTGAACTAAGAGGGAGAACAATACTTTTTTTCTTGTGAAATTGCAATAAAAGTCTACGCATTATTTGTTGCTATGTGGGCTATGAAATTAATTACATTTTTGTCTAATCCAATGCACCTCACGTGCCAATGATTTAAGGGAAAATTGCAAGTCTGCTGCATTTATTTATTTTTTGTTATCATTTAGTCCTTAAATTATTTTTTCTTTCATCCATACCCATGTGAGTCTACATATTAATTTAGCATGTTTAGATGAATAAAAAATTGCAAAACCTCACATAAAAATCCACAAAAATCAAGTTAGCTCTCTATTAATTAGTTCTTTCATCATTACTTTTTATTTTGCTTTTAGATCAATTTTATTGTGAATAAAAATTCAAAAACAACAAATTCCTTGTTTGCATTTAAAATCAATAAGAAATATAAAATCTACTTCAAATTTTCTAAAAAAACTAGTGTATTTATTTTGCCTTGATTTAATTTCTATACCATTTTTGCATTAATATTCCTCATAAAAACCAAAAAATAAGAAAATGTTAAAAAGCATAAAAAATCATAGAAAATCATACAAAATTCTAAAAATTTCATAAATGGATTTTGGGAAATTATAAATATTTATCTTTCTGTTTGTGTATTTTTTCATCCATTTTGAACTTTTTTTTCTATTTTGAAAATCCAAAAACATTTTAATTGTTTTTGTTTGCATTGTTTTTTGTTTTCATTTAATTGTAATATTTAAAAAATTGTGAAATATCTCAAAAATTCTAAAAAATAGAAAAAAATAAAAAAACCCAAAAATAATTTTATTTGAATTTTCTATTTATTTTGTTATATTCGATAAACCCAAAAATTTGCCTTTTTCTTCCATTTTATTTATTTTTTTTATTTTAAATTTCACCTATTTTCAGAAAAATGTAAAATTTTTAAAATTTTAAAAACTAAAAATTCAGAAAACCAAAAATATAAAAATTTAAAAATTCATAAAAAATTTGAATAGATAAAAAGTTTCATAAAAACCAAGTTAGTTTGCTTCGAGATTGCTTGTTTTATTAATTGATTTTTGATTTAATAACCCTTGGGATTTTTATTGCTTCCCTGAGTTTTGCCTTGTATACAATACAAGTAAATTAAATAGAAAAATTCTCTTATTACATTTCCTTCATTTTTAAAACCATTGGGATCTTTGTTGAGGGTTTTTTGAGGTACAACGACATTGCAATAATTCTTCCTAATTAAAACCATGAATTTCCCTATTCAATAGAAGCATGACTAGAATTTGAAGGCATGATATATGTCTTTGGAAAACATTTGTTCTATACCAACTCTCAATGACCGAATAAGAATCTAAATGATAAAAGCCTGAAGAAGATAGTCTAAAAGATATCTAAAACTTCGGGTTTATTCAAGGTCTTGTAGTATGAGATGTACGGGTTTTAGGAATACTCGAGCGTGATGTAATCATAACCGATTGTATAATCATGATGCTTTCATTCTAAGGGAGTGATGAAATAGGTTTGGTTTTTGTGATTCCTCTTAGTTGAGAAGTAATCTAATCTTAGACCAAATGTTGGACATTAATATGAATATGATTCATATGCAATGAAAAGATTATATTTAGGACTTTGATTTAATCAAGAATCTATGAGAGATCCTCGAGATCTGGATTTGAGATATGATCTCAATATCAAAACCACAATATGTGAAACAAACAATCGCTCTGTTCTTATCTCCAAGTATCCGTGGAGAAATCACATTATTCTTCAAAGAGTTCAAGAATAATTATGTTGTTAAATTGTGTATTTGAGCAATGAGAATTAAATGTGATGAATAATGTGAATATGGATATGAATGAGAATGATTATCTATTATTTGGATGCATGAGAATGATTATCCAAAATAATTAAATACGATTTAATTATCATGGATATGAATAATGTGGATAATACTATCCATAGTAATCATTTATATAATATATGTGATTTAAAGTATATTAGATAGAGAAATTTTTAAATCATACTAAAAAATTAAATATTGATGTGAATTGAATACACACTGGACAATTAATTGAAAATACAATTTACATTTTCTTTTGGATGTATGATATGAACCATATTTTCAATGGCATGATTGAAATTATCACAAAATAATTTGGAAATATTTTTGTGATAAAATTTGCAATAAAAGTTGTTGCAAATAATAAAGGATTATGTGAGATACAATATCTCACATAATTGGAAGAAGGAGAGCCCCTTCCATGTAGGGAGGGTGGACGGCCACCTTTGATTCCTAAATCATGGTGCCCCCTTAATTGGATGGAACTTTGCCTCCTTCCTAATCCCTCCTTGTGTATTGATTTGATTGAATTAATTTATTGATAAATATTAAATAAATTTAATTTATTTTAATTAATTATTTGTTCTAAATTTATACAACAAAATCATGGCCATTTAATGAAAACATAAATCAATCTCAACCATTGGTTTTGTGGAGCACGTGGATTGTCATCCATGTACTTCCAAAATATTATAAAAAAGAGGAAACCTGAGCTCTTCTTTTACAATACATAATTCAAAAACTCTCTCTCTCTCATTCTCATCACATGTACCCCTCCTCTCTAAAATGTGGTTGTCCACTTCTTGACTTGGAGAGATTCATCATTGTTGGTACATTGTCACGCTATCGCTTCGACTACTCGTGGATCTTCATCTTCCTCGGTACCCCTTGCACGTGAAGAAGATCTCAGAATTTGTGTGATGAAATTAAGAGATCAATTTATTTTATCTATGACTTCAAAAAGGATGTGTCTCATCAACATGTTCGCACGCGTCTCCTCCGTCAGGTCAGACATGAAACAATAAGTCTCTTGTATTGGAGAATTCGATCGCAACCATTATTGAAGAGGCATTCCTATATATTCTTTTTGGTCTAAATGAAATGATTCGAGAAGTGTTATGGAATCATGTGGTCTCATTGCTTTGTTTTTCAAAATTGTGTTGCCCCTGGCGACTAGTATGACTTGTCGCTCCTGATCGCATATGATGTGATCTCCATGCTTCTGTGATGCGCTAAGGACTAAACATTATCCTTAAAAAATGGTTGATTTCTTCATATTCTTGGAGGGGTTGAAGGTCAAAAACAAAGAGGCGGTGGATATTTTAGATTTGACGGTGTCTAAAAATTCAACCATTTTAGTTTAGTATAAATACAAATTGTAATTGGTAAATAAATTGAAATAAATGTGATATTATTTTACAATGTATGCATTTCTCATTTTTTTAATATTTAATTTCAATTTTTGATTTTTTTTCAAATTTTGAACTTTATAACATTTTGTTGCTTTTTTATAGAAAAAAAGAAGAGAAAAATATCGTTGTAATTTATATATGATAAGCAAATGAAAAAGGGTTTCAATAATTTTTAAATGCAATAAAAATAAATTAAAATTAGGAATTGACTTTGGTAGGATATTCTAATTTTTTCAAATGTTTATTAGTATTTTTTAATTATATGAGGATAATTAAAATAAAATCAAATAAAAAATATTTGAATATTTTTTAAAAGAAAATATATCATTTTCTATAAAATAGAGATATTATGCCCAACATGCCCAAAATCTCCTAATTCCATTTTCCTTATAATATTTTTAAATTAGGCTACCATAATACTGATTTCTTTATTTTTGGAGTTCAATGATTTTCCCATGATTTTAATAATTTTTAGATGTTTTTGGAATTTTGAACTATAATTGTATTTTTTTCAAGATTAAAAATATGGGGGCAAAGTGTACTTGAAAGAAACTTGCTTTATTTTTTTAGAATTTTAGAATTAATATGAAATGTTAAAAATGTGAGCGCAATAGACCATTAAATTGATTCTTTATTTGTTAAAATAACAAACTAATAATATAAGTCCTCGATAAATCAAAATATAGAGAATGTTGAGGGCTATCCTGGAGTTTTTATAATTTTAAGAACTTGTTGCAAATCACATCCTAAAAACATGCAAGCATTTAACATGATACTTTCTAAATGAAACAAAGACGTTGAACTTACATGCCCGATACCAAAATCTTTCTCATGAATAATCACACATTGTATCCAACAAATCACAATTTAATTGAACGACCATAATATGATAATGAGTTTTTAGTCCAGAAGCAATGTTATTAAAATTTGGCAATTAATTTATACATGTTCCCGACATTGTTCACAATAGTTCAAATTAAAGTGCACTAAAAGAGATTAAAAACAAAATCATTCAAAAAAGATCATAATTTACATGATATTTAAGTAACACAGCAAGTGTCTAAGTGCATTCTTTATATATAGAAAAAATTCAACAAATTCCTTAAAGTGCATACCTTCAATAAAGCACATCTTATAGATCAGGCTCAAATTTTTTTCTAAGTTTCCGTGTGTCGAGGTGTGAGCCGAGGCATATATGGAAATAGCAGGATCTCAAGGTGCTTTATTGTTACTTGAACAATCATGTGACCCAAGTCATGTTGTCTTCTTTATCATCTGATTGCTCTAATACATCGGGTCAACTTGATCGTGATCATTGAATTATGCCTCGTGGTCACTGGGATGGATCTATAACTAGTCGATTGAAAAGTAACGAGTCATTCTTTCTTATAAGAACAAGATTGTCAATCCATGGTTATCCAACAATTGCGAGCTTAAGATCCATCTACATATTAAAGTAAGTGATTACTCTACATTGTAGGACCTTCTTCTTCGACCCGATGCAAACAACTGGGGATCTTTTGGAATGTGGTGAAGCTCAGTTGGTTGATGGCCCACTCTACGAAGCACCTACAAGGGTGGGTGGGTGATGATGCTCTAGCATGGAGCTTAGTTGGAGTGGGAAGAGGGCATGTAAGGGAGAAAGTATAGGTGCATGAGATAGATGGATTTCAGAAAAGGGTGACGATACATTTTCGATTGATTTTGAATACTTTAAAGAGAAAAAATTATCACTTTTGACACACAAAGTAGATTCCTGTTAAATGCTATTTATAAACTCAAATTACTTACAAACAAATGATGTAAAGGGAAAGATGGGTATCAAATTTACGAGAACCTAGCGAGCTTTACATGATTTTTTATTGACTTTAGAGCTAAATTTTATGATGAAATCAAATAGTATTTTTATTTCAAGCAAAAATACCTGAATATGGGATGAATACTCTCCAAAATATTCTTAACATATTAATATCTTCAAGAATTTAAAGTATTTTTGGGATTTTTATGGTACTTTTAAGCGACAAAGGAAGATTTTAAGCGCCAATTAGTGATTAGGAAGAATTTAGAGGGATAAAATGTCAAACAAAAGCTGGCTAAAATGATTGACTAATTAGGGTTCACTAATCACACATATAAATTTTAGTAGTAATTAAAATAAGAAATGGGTAAATTTTAGTAGTTAATTAAAATAATGAAGAGACAAATTATAATATATCAGAAAATGAAGATTATAAACTTAACTTTTTTTACAATTTTTCACTTATATTAAAAAACATGAAGAGGAAAATTATGCAAAAATTTAAGAAAATAAAATTCAACATTTTAATCCAAAACTTTCTCAAATTCCAACGGGGTCCAAGTGCAACGAAAGCGAATCGAGTTTGAATATGTGCAAGTTCATAGATAAAAGCACACACGTGATAATAAACAAAGCAATACCCAAAATTCACTAATCAACATAATGAAGGACAAAAAGGTCCCGTGGATTATCTTTTTAATTTTCTTTGGTGAAATTGAAGATTATAAACTTAACTTTTTTACAATTTTTCACTTATATTAAAAACATGTAGAGGAAAATAATGTAAAAAAAATAAGAAAATAAAATTCAACATTTTAATCCAAAAACTTTCTCAAATTCCAATGGGGTCCAAGTGCAACATAAGGGAATCTAGTTTGAATATGTGCAAGTGCATAGATACAAGCACACACATGATAATAAATAAAGCAATACCCAAAATTCACTAATCAACATAATGAATGACAAAAAGGTCCCGTGGATTATCTTTTTAATTTTATTTGGTGAAAATTTGCAGGAAATTGTAGTTACGCATGCACGCATGTGTTTTCACATATAATTTCAAATGTTCATATGAAAAAACCTTGCACTTTAGTCATTGTTTATTGTCAGAGGAACATTTTTGCCACATGTGTACCTGAGGGCCAGAGTACATTCACTTAGGGCACAAGAGTAGGGTTTTGAGCTCTAATCCTTATGTCTCGTGCCTCACTTCTAGAACTACTGGAAAACAATGTCGAGGTCGCTATCCCACAAAAAAACGATATTATTTTTTATTATGTTTTATTTGATTACCTTTATTAGCAATCCCCTTGTTTCAATTGGCTATTACTTTCTTTGAATTTATTCAGAAGATCATCTACATAGCAATTCCATTTTCTTTTATATCATAAGTGAAAGAAATTTGGAGAGAATGGGAAAAACCATGTGCAGTAAACACAATGAAGTATGCCGAGTCATAAATAGTTATAGTGTTTCCTTGAAATCTCCATGAGGATACAAAACAGAATTCAAATTTCCCTAAACAAATATCTTAAATGCATGCACAAGAAAATACACATATAATAAGAATTCCTATTAACGAATGATAGATAATTTAATTTTTCTGAGATGAAACATATTTAGTGCATGTTTTCCATTGATAAGTGGTCCTAGTCCTGTCAGCACAAACAAATAAGCTTAATATATCTAATAGCCATAGTGCAATCATTTGACTACTGATGAATCCGCGATTCATCACTTTAAACAACTGAAAATAGAGATATGTTCCCAAGTAATTTATTATATTTTGACATTAACTATGCATTATTAGCATTCATAAATGTGTAAAAAATATCTGTATTTTACCTTTCATAATTGCATTAATAAGAAGCCACAAATTATATATAAATAATCTCCTATCATAACTAAAGTATTACATTTTTTATTCTATGCTAACTCCAAATCAAATAAAATGAGCTCCATTGTTTACATAGTACTAACATTAATAAAGAAAAAATATTAGAAAAATACTAACTTGAAAATTTGTCTAATAAAACCTAACCTTAGTGTCGAGATAAAAAGTTGTAAAGTCAAATATCCCTAACATACATTGTGATATGAACCCCTTGTCACTTTTAAATTAAAATATATTCAATTGTTTGTAAATCAAGAACAAATCCAAAAGAATCGGAGTTCATATGTAAAAATTGGGTTTGGGGTCCACATTGTATATTGTATTTAGTTATTGACATTGACTTGTCATTTTTGTGTACATAAATAACCCTTTCTATTTTGTTTCTTTTTCATTTATTTTCTTTGATTTATGTTTTAATAAAACTTTCAAAAATCTAAATCTTAATGGAATTAGAAACGAAAGTTCATGTGTTGTGAGTCTATATATATATGGTATGATCATAAGTCCCTTTTATTTATTTCTTTATTTTCTTAATTACAAAATAAAAAATGCAAACTATTAAAAATATGATATCTTATAGATATAAAATACCACAAAAAATATTACTTTGTACATATGGTTTCTTTTTTATTTTGGTTTCCTTACAAAAGTTGTAGATCCCATTGAGATGAATAGCTTTCATGAAGATCACCTTTTATTTGATGTCTTTATCTATTTGATATTTAAATTTTATTTATCTCTTTATGATTTTTGTGGGAGGAACACGTGGTTGCTCCATAGCCGCCACGTTCCCCCACTTAAGTCCTCAAGAAAGCCTCTTTTGTGATCATTGGATAGAGAACCCTTCATCCAACGGTCAAAATATTTCTTCTTATTTATTATTATTTCTTTTTGTTTCATTTTTTTCTATTTTCTTTAATCATCTTAGCCACATGTCCTCCCTCAGTCACTCGATACTAACCACTTTCCTCCATCAGGCGGCCACTGCTCATCGTCTTCAATCTCCCACTTTCCTAATTTATGTCGGTCGCCACCCCCCCACCCCACCACCGTGATATCACCCACTGACCATCCATATCAACCGTCGTCGTCGTACATCTTGGATCTCCTTCATCTCTGCGGATGATTTCTCCGATATTCGTCAAATCTCGAACACCGCCTTCCTATCTCATGAGATCAATGTCATCTCCATCGTCGATTCCTACCATCTACGGTCGACCCTCCGGACCTATAAATCTACCGCCTCTCCTCGATGGAACCTCATCCGTTGATATCCTGAAGTTTCTCAAGGAGCTCTCCGTTGGTGACAGCATGGAGAACTCCCCTCCACCTACGACGAGATCCAAGGTCTCACGACCTTGCTGTAGCGCGACCTCTCCTCGGTTGCTTCTGCTCCGCTCCGGGACTCTTTCCGTCGAGCCAAGCTACCTCCGACAACCTGCTATATGGACACTTCGTCTCCAACTTTATTCGCATCAACGCCATCGGCCTCCCCGTCTCTGCATCCATCGGAGGACCATGCCTTCTCCAGCTACGCCACCACTTTCTTCCATCGGTTTCCATCGACAACACTTCCAATCCTCACCGACCTGCTACTCCTCCACCACCGTCAACAAGGGTTCGCTCCGCCAGTGCCTCTTCCACCGGAGACACCAGCTACCAGACGCCAATCGCCGCAGAAGCCCAGCTCCGGCCCTCCACCATTCTCCAGTGCCAATCCAACCGTTGGGCCAACTGGAGACCCCTCCCACGTGCCGTACACGTGCTGAAGGGGAACATTGCATTGAAGCCCCTGGAGAGTTGCCTTAATTCAATGAGACCCAGAGGACACATGCATCGCTCGTGATCCATCGGGTAAATTGCAGAAGACCCCTCACCACCCCCAAGTTGTGGATACATCCATGCCTCTCAGAAGTCACGTGCTCATCACGTGACTTTTGAAAATTTTGCTCATTTTCCCCAAAACTTTCGGTAATTACACACTAGTCCTTCTTTATTTCATCTTATTTTAAATTATTACATATATACCTCTATGTTTCCCCTTTGTTCTGGATTGCTACATTACATTATTTTATTATCCAAAAATAACATTTTGTTCGTCAAGTAATTCTCTACATCTTGGAACATTATAGATATTTTTGTGATAAGTGGTTACGTATTAATTAATTAATTTGTGGAAGATTGCATGCTTTTCCCTTTTTAAGCTCTAAAATTTATCATTGATTAACTGTTGCTCTAAAAATTACCGAAAAATCATGGATTTTAGAATCAGTTGTGTTTAACATTGTTCCCAAAAAGAATTGCATTTCCGTGCATCGTTTGCCTTTTAAAAATCATTTTGCATAGTTCAATATTTAATTTTTAATAGGTATTAAATCTTGTATTTTTGAGGTTTAGGATTTTTCTAGGATCCATCACCTAATGATAGATCTTGGATAATTTTATCCCTTGAAAATAATTAGGTTTATGATTGAACATATGCAATTGTTTCCTTGTTATTTATTTTATTTGAAACATAGTCCAATTTGAACTAAGAGGGAACACAATAAATTTTTTCTTGTGAAATTGCAATAAAAGTCTACATATTATTTGTTACTATGTGGGCTATGAAAGCAAATTAATTACATTTTTGTCTAATCCAATGCACCTCACGTGCGAATGATTTAGGGGAAAATTGCAAGTCTCCTGCATTTATTTTTTGCTATCATTTAGTCCTTAAATTATTTTTTCTTTCATCCATACCCATGTGAGTCTACATATTAACTTAGCATGTTTAGATGAATAAAAAATCACAAAACCTCATTTAACAATCAATAAAAATAACGTTATTTTTATCATCATTAAATTTTATTTTGCTTTTAGGTCGTTTTTATTACGAATAAAAATTCAAAAACAACATAAAAATTCCCTGTTTGCATTTAAAATCAATAAGAAATATAAAATCTAATTCAAAATTTCTAAAAAATCTAGTGTATTTATTTTTCCTTGATTTAATTTCTATACCATTTTTGCATTAATATTCCCCATAAAAACCAAAAAATAAGAAAATGTTTAAAAGCATAAAAATCACATAAAATCATACAAAATCCAAAATTTCATAAAATGGATTCTGGGAAATTATAAATATTTATCTTTTTGTTTGAGTATTTTTCATCCATTCCGAACTTTATTTTCTATTTTGAAAATCCAAAAACATTTTCATTGTTTTTTGTTTGCATTGTTTTTTGTTTTCATTTAATTGGAATCTATAAAAAATTATGAAATATCTCAAAAATTTTAAAAAAATAGAAAAAAAACCCCAAAAATAATTTTATTTGAATTTTCTATTTATTATGTTATATTAGATAAACCCAAAATTTTGCCTTTTTCTTCCATTTTATTTATTTCTTTTTTTTATTTTAAATTTCACCAATTTTCAAAAAATGTAAAATTTTAAAAATTTAAAAAAATATAAAATCAGAAAACCAAAAAAAAATTAAAAATTCATAAAAAATTGAATAGACAAAAAATTTCACAAAAACCAAGTTAGTTTGCTTTGAGATTCCTTGTTTTATTCATTGATTTTTGATTTAATAACCCTTGGGATTTTTGTAGATTCCCCGAGTTTTGCCATGTATATAATACAAGTAAATTAAATAGCAAAATTCTCTCATTACATTTCCTTCATTTTTATTTCTCTTGGGAAGTAAATAAATTTTTGTTGTGGGTTTTTTGGGGCACAACGACATTGCAATAATTCTTCCTAATTAAAACCACGAATTTCCCTATTCAATAGAAGCATGACAAGAATTTGTAGGTATGATATATGTTTTTGGAAAACATTTGTTCTATACCAACTCTCAATGATCGAATAAGAATCTTAATGATAAAAAACCCTGAAGAAGATAGTCTAACAGATATCTAAAACTTTGGGTTTGTTCAAGGTATTCTAGTATGAGATGTACGGGTATTAGGAATACTCGAGCGTGATGTAATCATAACTGACTGTATAATCATGATGCTTTCATTCTAAGGGAGTGATGAAACATGTTTGGTTTTTGTGATTCCTCTTAGTAGAGAAGTAATCTAATCTTAGTTCAAATGTTGGACATTAATATGAATATGATTCATATGCAATGAGAAGATTGTATTTAGGACTTTGATTTAATCAAGAATCTATGAGATGTCCTCGAGATCTGGATTTGAGATATGATCTCAATATCAAAACCACAATATGTGAAACATACAATCGATCTGTCCTTATCTCCAAGTATCCGTGGAGAAATGACATTATTCTTGAAAGAGTTCAAGAATAATTCTGTTGTTGAATTGTGTATTTGAGCATTGAGAAATTGATAATTAAATGTGATTTAATTATCATGAATATTGTGAATACAATTCATATTATTTAGATGCATGAGAAAGATTATCCAAAATAATTAAATATGATTTAATTATCATGGATATGAATAATGTGGATAGTACTATCCATAGTAATCATTTATGTAATATATGTGATTTAAAGTATATTAGATAGAGAAATTTTTAAATCGTATTAAAAAATTGAATATTGATGTGAATTGAATTCACATTGGACAATTAATTGAAAATACAATTTACATTTTCTTTCGGATGTTTGATATGATTGATATTTTCAATGGCATGATTGAAATTATCATAAAATAATTTGGAAATATTTTATGATTAAATTTGCAATAAAAGTTGTTGAAAATAATAAAGGATTATGTGAGATACAATATCTCACATAATCGGAAGAAGGAGAGCCCCTTCCATGTAGGGAGGGTGGACGACGACCCTTGAGTCCTAAATCAAGGTGCCCCTTTAATTGGATGGAACTTTGCCTCCTTCCTAATCACTCCTTGTGTATTAATTTGATTGAATTAATTTATTGATAATTATTAAATAAATTTAATATATTTTAATTAATTATTTGTTCTAAATTTATACAACAAAATCATGGCCATTTATTGAAAACATAAATCAATCTCAACCATTGATTTTGTGGAGCACATGCATTGTGATCCCGGTACATCCAAAATATTATAAAAAAGAGGAAACCCGAGCTCTTCTTTTACAACATATAATTCAAAAACTCTCTCTCTCTCTCATTCTCATCACATGTACCCCTCCTCTCTAAAGTGTGGTTGTCCACTTCTTGACTTGGATAGATTCATCATTGTCGCTACGTTGTCGCGCTATCACTTAGACTACTCGTGGATCTTCCTCTTCCTTAGTACTCCTTGCATGTGAAGAAGATCTCAGATTTTGTGTGATGAAATTAAGAGATCAATTTATTTTATCTATGACTGCAAAAAGGATGCGTCTCATCAACATGCTCGTAAGCGTCTCCTCCGTCAGGTCAGACATGAAACAGTAAGTCTCTTGATTTGGAGACTTCGATCGCAACCATGATTGAAGAGGTATTCCTATATATTCTTTTTGGTCTAGATGAAATGATTCGAGAAGTGTTATTGAATCATGTGGTCTCATCGCTTTGTTTTTTAAAATTGCATTGCCTCTAGCGACTAGTATGACTTGTTGCTCCTGCTCACATATGATGTGATCTTCATGCTTCCGTGATGCGCTAAGGACTAAACATTATCCTCAAAAAATTGTTGACTTCTTCATTTTCTTGGAGAGGATGAAGGTCAAAAATAAAGAGGTGGTGGATATTTTAGATTTGACGGCGTCTAAAATTTCAACCATTTTAGTTTAGTGTAAATGTAGATTGTATTTGGTAAATAAATTGAAATAAATGTGCTATTGTTTTGCAATGTATGCATTTCTCATTTTTTATAATATTTAATTACAATTTTTTATTTTTTTCAAAATTTTAACTTTATAACATTTAGTTTCTTTTTTATAGAAAAATAATAGAGAAATATCATTGTAATTTATATATAATAAGAAAATGAAATAGGGTTTCAATAATTTTTAAATGCAATAAAAATAAATTAAAATTAGGAATTGACTTTGTTAGGTTATTCTAATTTTTTCAAATGTTTTTTAGTATTTTTTAATTATATGAAGATAATTAAAATAAAACAAATTAAAAAATATTTTATATTTTTTAAAATAAAATATATTACTTTCTAAAAAATAGAGATACTATGCCCAACAGGCCCAAAATCTCCTAATTCTATTTTCCGAATAATATTTTTATATAAGGATTCCATAATACTGATTTCTTTATTTTTGGAGTTCAAAGATTTTCCTATGATTTTAATAATTTTTAGATGTTTTTGGAATTTTCAACTATAATTGTATTTTTTTCAAGAATAAAAATATGGGGGCAAAGTGTAGTTGAAAGAAACTAGCTTTAATTTTTTTGAATTTTAGAATTAATATGAAATGTTAAAAATGTGAGCGCAATAGACCATTAAATTGATTATTTATTTGTTAAAAATAACAAACTAATAATATAAGTCCTCGATAAATCAGAATATAGAGAATGTTGAGGGTTATCCTGGAGTTTTTCTAATTTTAAGAACTTGTTGCAAATTACATCCTAAAAACTTGCAGGCATTTAACACAATACTTTCTAAATGAAACAAAGTCGTTGAATTTACACGCCCGATACCAAAATATTGCTCATGAATAATCACATGATGTATCCAACAAATCACAATTTAATTGGACGACCATAATATAATAATGAGTTTTTAGTCCAGAAACAATGTTATTAAAATTTGGAAATTAATTTATACATGTTCCCAATATTGTTCACAACAGTTCAAATTAAAGTGCACTAAAAGAGATTAAAAAACATATTCATTCAAAAGACGATCATAGTTTACATGATATTTAAGTAACACAATAAGTGTCCAAGTGCATTCTTCATAAAGAGAAAAAAGACAACAAATTCCTTAAAGAACATACCTTCAATTAAGTACATCTTATAGATTAGGCTCAAATTTTTTCTAAGTTTCCATGTGTCGAGGTGTGAGCCGGGGCATATAAGGAAATACTAGGATCATAAGGTCCTTTATTGCTACTTGAACAATCATGTGACCCAAGTCATGTGGTCTTATTTATCATTTGATTGCTCTAATACACCGGGTCAGCTTGATCGTGAGCATTGAATTATGCCACGTGGTCACTGGGATGGATCTATAACTAGTCGATTGAAATGTAACGAGTCATTCTCTCTTATAAGACCAAGATGGTCAATTCACGGTTATCCAACAATTGCGAGCTCAGGATCCATCTACATATTAAAGTAAGTGATTGATCTACATTGTAGGACCTTCTTCTTCGACCCGATGCAAACAACAGAGGATCTTTAGAATGTGGCGAAGCTCAGTTGGTTGATGGCCCACTCCACGAAGCACCTACAAGGGTGGGTGGGTGATGATGCTCTAGCATGGAGCTCAGTTGGAGTGGGAAGAGGGCATGTGAGGGAGAAAGTATAGGTGCATGAGATACATGGATTTCAGAAAAGGGTTACGATACATTTTCGATTGATTTCGAATGCTTTAAAGAGATAAAATTATCACTTTTGACACACAAGTAGATTCCAGTTAAATGCTATTTATAAACTCAAATTACTTACAAACAAAAGATGTAAAGGGAAAGATGGGTATCGATTTTACGAGAACCTAGCGAGCTTTACATGATTTTTTATTGATTTTAGAGCTAAATTTTATGATCAAATCAAATAGTATTTTTATTGTAAGCAAAAGGACCTGAATGTTAGACATGTGAGCCCCGGGCGAACCATTCTTACAATAAGTGCTATTGTAATATATATATATATATATATATATATATATATGTTTATCAATAAAAGTTATTGATGTTTCACTCCCTTTTTGAAATTAAAATGAATGAATGCACTATAAGGTCCCTTTATACAATTAGGGTTATGTACCATGGCCATCTTGATATTCATATAGCTGTTGATTCATTAAATGAATCATAGAAGCTGGTGTTTGGATGAATATCTAAGGAGTTAGATGGAGGACTCATCAAGCACCATCAAATAATTATTAAGAGATGATCTCTAGCCTGAGTAGGAGATGGCAATCCTTTCTCACATAGACCGATATCTGACCGACCACTTGATGCAGGTCCTATGCATTGGAATAGTGATTCAGAGGTGTCAAATTAGTTAGGTCAATGGGTTGACATAACGAGATCGAGATAACCTAAGTCCTATGTTGAATGTTGTCACAGCATAGGCACGCATCCTCTGGCCGGAGACAGATGTATTGCTATATGTCTGAGTATATACATTTGGCAGACCGATAGGATGATGGCCTAACAAAGGTCTATACACCAGCGAGCTGGTGTTCATATAAGGGCATATGAGCAATACGATCTCTCAAAGGGATCATACAGGTTCACTTATGAACCGGAAGACATGAGCTCACTCATGAGGTATTGGGACCGATCAAATTCCATGCATGGTCATCATGCTTTGGAAGCATGACATGAATTTGAAGGTATGATATATGCTTTGGGAAAGCATATGATTGATACCAACTCTCAATGACCAAGATTGAGAAACTTAGTGATCAAACCCTGAAGAAGACAGTGTAAAATTGATCTTGATCTTCAGGATGACCATGGGTCTTCCAGTATGCAGGATGTATAGGTATTAAGAATACATGAGTGTGATATGATCATAAACGATTGTATAACCATGATGCTTCCATTCCGAGGGAGTGATGAAACATGTCTGGATTTTAGTGACTCCTCTCAGTAGAGAAGGAATCTGATCTTGGTCCAAATGTTGGACATTGGTCTGAATGAGATTCAGATGCAATGAGAAGATTAGATTGACGGTCTTGATTTAATCAAGCATCTATGGGAGGTTCGTAAGATCTGGATTTGAGATAAGATCTCAATATCCAAGTCACTATACGTGGAACAATACAATCGCCCTATCCTTATCTCCAAGTATCTGTGGAGAAAGCACATTATTCTTGAAGGGGTTTAAGAATAATTCATTTGATGAACTACATATCCAAGCAAGGACTTTATGATTAAATGATATTTAATTATCAAGCATAATATGAATGGGATTCATATTGTGAGAATGATTATACATGATAATTAAATGGGATTTCATAATCATGGATTAGAGAATGTGGATAATACTATCCATAATATTTGTATATTATAAATATGATTTATAATATACATATTTTGAAGAGAGAAAATTTTGTAAATAACATTTGTTAATTATTAATGTGGATTAGATTCACATTAATTAATTAATTAGAAATGTAATTTACAAATTAGTTTGGGTTGTGAATATAATTCACATATGTTTCAATGGCATGATTGAAATATTCACAAATTAATTTGGAATTAATTTGCTGGAAAATTTGTGATAATGGTTATTACTAAATTAATTAAAAGATAATGGATAAAATAAATGGGAGATAAAATCACCCCAAAAATAGGGGTGGCATCAACTATGGGTGACACCCCCTATTTTGGGGGGATTTATTTATCTCCTAATTTCTTTTATCCTATTATCTCTTGATAAATTAATTTATGTTAAATTAAATTATGTTGATAATGTTGCAACATATATTTGATTTAAATATAAATTGATGTTGTTGGTTTTTAACCAACAACAATCTTGGTCATTGATTAATACATAGACCAACTTGGCCGTTGGATCTATGTGTCCCATTGATTGAGATCCATTGGATCCTAAACTAATATAAAAGGAGGGCTAACCTAGCCTTTCAAGGTACATAATTAAGAGTTGTACAAGGTTACAACTATCTCTCTCTCATTCTCGCCTACTCTCTTTCTCAATTCAAAGGTGGCCATCCATCTTGTGTATTAAGAAGAAGAGTCTCTCACCTTCGCCTTCAACTACTCGAGGATCTCCTTCTTTGGGGATGCTTGCTCTAAAGGAAGATGACGGATTTCGTTGGATGAAATTAAGGGATTCGATTGCTTGGATCTTCATCGAGGATTACAGGAGGATCGTGTCTAATCATCGCGTCTGCAAGTGCATTCTTTGTGGATTTGACTTAAGACAGGAGGATCTCTTATTTGGGATCTCACGATTACAACCACGCTCCAAGAGGTATTCTTTATACTTTGTGGTTTGATGAAACGATCCGAGAAATGTTCTCGTGACCATGTGGTTTCATCACTCGATTTAAATTTTTTAAATTCCGCTGCATCTCGCGACTAGTGCGACTAGTCGCCCCGATCGCATACGATGCGATCAACACGCTTCCGTGATGCGCTTGAGGATTCTCAATATCCTTCACTGAAAATGGGATGAATTCACTCCAAAAATATTCTTAACATCTTAATATATTCAAGAATTTAAAGTATTTTTGGGATTTTTATGGTACTTTTATGGGACAAAGGAAGATCTTAAGGGCCAATTAATGATTAGGAAGAATTTAGAGGGATAAAATGTCAAACAAAACTTGGCTAAATTGATTGACTAACTAGGGTTCACTAATCATACGTATAAATTTTAGTAGTTAATTAAAATATGAAATGGGTAAATTTTAGTAGTTAATTAAAATAATAAATAGACAAATTATAATATAGCAGAAAATGAAGATTATAAACTTAACATTTTTACAATTTTCACATATATTAAAAAACACGTAGAGGAAAATTATGTAAAAAATTTAAGAAAATAAAATTCAACATTTCAATCCAAAACTTTCTCAAATTCCAATGGGGTCCAAGTGCAACGAAAGAGAATCGAGTTTGAATATGTGCAAGTTCATAGATAAAAGCACACACATGATAATAAACAAAGCAATACCCAAAATTCACTAATCAACATAATGAGGGACAAAAAGGTCTCGTGGATTATCTTTTTAATTTCCTTTGGTGAAAATGAAGATTATAAACTTATTTTTTTTACAATTTTTCACTTATATTGAAAACATGTAGAGGAAAATTATGTAAAAAATTAAGAAAATAAAATTCAACATTTTAACCCAAAAACTTTCTCGAATTCCAATGGTGTCCAAGTGCAACGAAAGGGAATCTAGTTTGAATATGTGCAAGTGCATAGATAAAAGCACATACATGATAATAAATAAAGCAATACCCAGATTTCACTAATCAACATAATGAAGGACAAAAAGGTCCCGTGGATTATCTTTTTAATTTTATTTGGTGAAAAATTGCAAGAAGTTGTAGTTACGCAAGCACGCATGTGGTTTCACATATAATTTCATATGAACAATCCTTGCACTTTAGTCAATGTTTATTGTCAGAGGAGCATTCTTGTAACATGTGTACCTGAGGGTCAGAGTACACTCAATTAGGGCACAAGGGTAGGGTTTTGAGCTCTAATCCTTATGCCTCGTGCCTCACTTCTAGAACTATTGGAAAACAATGTCGAGGTCCCTATGCCACAAAAAATGATATTACATTTTGTTATGTTTTATTTGATTAACTTTATTAGCAATCCCCTTGTTTCTATTTGGTTATTATATTCTTTGAATTTATTCAGAAGATCATCTACATAGAAATCCACTTTCTTTTATATCATAAGTGAAAGAATTTTGGAGAGAATGGGAAAAACCATGTGCAGTAAACACAATGAAGTATGCTGAGTCATAAATAGTTATAGTGTTTCCTTGAAATCTACATGAGGATACAAAACAGAATTCAAATTTCCCTAAACAAATATCTTAAATGCATGCACAAGAAAATACACATATAACAAGGATTACTATTAACGAATGATAGATAATTTAATTTTTCTGAGTTGAAACATATTTAGTGCATGTTTTACATTGATAAGTGGTCCTAGTCCTGTGAGCACAAACAAATAAGCTTAGTATATCTAATAGCCTTAGTGCAATCATTTGACTACTGATGAATATGCGATTCATCACTTTAAAAAGCTGAAAATAGAGATATGTTCCCAAGTAATTTATTATATTTTGACATTAACTTTGCACTATTAGCATTCATAAATGTGTAAAAAATATCCGTATGTTACCTTTCATAATTGCATTAATAAGAAGCCACAAATTATATATAAATAATCTCCTATCATAACTAAAGTATTACATTTTTATTTATTCAATGCTAACTCCAAATCAAATAAAATGAGCTCCATTGTTTACATATACTAACATTAATAAAGAAAAAATATCAGAAAAATACTAACTTGAAAATTTGTCAAATAAAACCTAACCTTAGTGTCGAGATAAAAAGTTGTCAAATATCGCTCATATAAATTGTGATATGAACCCCTTGTCACATTTAAATTAAAATATATTCAATTATATGTAAATCAAGAACAAATCCAAAAGAATCGGAGTTCATATGTAAAACTTGGGTTTGGGGTCCACATTGTATATTGTATTTAGTTATTGACATTGACTTATCATTTTTATGTACATAAATAACCCTTTCTATTTTGTTTATTTTTCTTTTATTTTCTTTGATCTATGTTTTAATAGAACTTTCAAAAATCTAAATCTTAATGGAATTAAAAATCAAGGAAGTTCGTGTGCTGTGAGTCTATATATATATATATATATATAGGGTAAAATGTGTATGCCCCCTAGGGGGAGCTAACTTAGCTCCCCCCGCCCCTTTTTCACAATATTTTTTATTTTTTTTGAAATTTAAAATCGTGTAAATTCATTATTAAATCCATATATTATGTCATTCAAATTTCATACGAAACAGAGACTCCTACGACCTCCATCCAAATGGGGTCGATTTAAAAAATCCTGTTACCGTTAAAAAAATGACTGTCTGGATGGAGGTCATAGGAGTCTCTGTTTCACACGAAATTTTAATGACATAATATAGGGATATAGTGATGAATATTTATGGAAGAAAATTTCAAAAAAAAATTAAAATATGGAGAAAATGGGGCGGGGGTAGCTAAGTTAGCTACCCCTTGGGGGCAGCCCCATTTTACCCATATATATATATATATATATATATACGGTAGGATCATAAGTCCCTTTTATTTTATTTCTTTATTTTCTTAATTACTAAAAATAAAAAATGCAAACTATTAAAAATATGATATCTTGTCAATACAAAATACCACAAAAAATACTAATTTGTACATGTGGTTTCTTTTTTATTTTGGTTTCCTTACAAAAGTTGTAGATCCCATCGAGATGAATAGCTTTCATGAAGATCACCTTTCATTTGATGTCTTTATCTATTTGATGTTGAAATTTTATTGATCTCTTTACGATTTTTGTGGGAGGAACACGTGGCATCTCCTGATCTGCCACGTGCCCCCCCACTTAAGTCCTTTAGAAAGCCTCTTTTTTGAGCATTGGATAAAGAACCCTTCAACCAACGGTCAAAATATTTCTTCTTATTTATTATTATTATTCTTTTTGTTACATTTCTTATTTTATTTTCTTTAATCATCTTAGCCACGTGTCCTCCCTCAGTCACTCCATCTTAACCACTTTCCTCCATCGGACGACCACTGCTCATCGTCTTCAATCTCCCACTTTCCTAATTTATGTCGGTCTCCCCCCCCCTGTGATATCACCACCTGACCTTCCATATCAACTGTCGCCACCACACATCTCGGATCTCCTTCATCTCCACCAATGATTTCTTCGATATTCGTCAAATCTTGAACACCGCCTTCCTATCTCATCAGATCAATCTCATCTCCAACATCGATTCCTACCATCTTCGGCCCTATAAATCTACTGCCGCCCCTCGAAGGAACCTCATCCGCTGATATCCTGAAGTTTCTCTAGGAGCTCTCCAGTGGTGACAGCATGGAGAACTCCCCCCACCTACAGCGAGATCCAAGGTCTCACGACCTTGCTGCAGCACGATCTCTCCTTGGATGCTTCTGCTCCGCTCCGTGATTCTTTCCGTCGAGCCAAGCTACATCCGACAACCTTCAATTTCGACACTTTGTCTCCAACTTCATTCGCATCAACTCCATCGACCTCCGCGTCTCCGCAGCCACCAGAGGACCACGCCTTCTACAGCTACGCCACCACTTTCTTCCATCGATCTCCATCGACAACACCTCCAAGCCTCACCGGCCCGCTACTCCTCCACCACCATCAACAAGGGTTCGCTCCGCCAGCACCTCCTCCTTCGGAGACACCAGCGACTAGACGCCAATCGCTGCAGAAACTCCAACCCTCCACCATTCTCCATCGCCAATCCAGCTGCCGGGCCAACCGAAGACCCCTCCCACGTACCCTACACGTGCTGAGGGGGAACATTGCATAGAAGCCCCTACAGAGTTGCCTTAATTCAATGAGACCTAGAAGACACATGCATCGCATGTGACCTATCGGGTAAATTGCAGAAGACCCCTCTGCATTCCCCCAAGTTACGAATACATCCCTGCCTCTTAGAAGTCACGTGCTTGTCACGTGACTTTTGGAAATTTTGCTCATTTTCCCCAAAAGTTTCGATAATTATACATTAGTCCTTTCTTTATTTTATATTATTTTAAATTATTACATATATACCCCTATGTTTCCCCTTTTGTTCTGGACCTCTACATTACATTATTTTATTATCTAAAAATAACATTTTATTTATCAAGTAATTCTCTACATCATGGAATATTAAAGATATTTTTGTGATCAGTCGTTAGGTATTAATTAATTAATTTGTGGAAGATTGCATACTTTGCCCTTTTTAAGCTCTAAAATTTATAATTGATTAACTGTTGCTCTAAAAATTAACGAAAAAACATGAATTGTAGAATCAGTTGTGTTTAATATTGTTCCCAAAAAGAATTGCATTTTCATGCAACATTTGCCTTTTAAGATCATTTTACATATTTCAATATTTAATTTTTAATAGGTATTAAATCTTGTATTTTTGAGGTTTAGGATTTTCCTCGGATCCATCACTAGAGGTTGATCTTGGATAATTTTATCCCATGAAAATCGTTAGGTTTAATATTTATTTTAATTAAGTATTGAAATTCACTTTGTTTGCATTTAAAAATTCATAAAAAAATTCATCTTTCATCCAAAAACTCCAAAAAAATTATAGTGCATTCATTTCATCGTAATTATCATCTTGGCAAAGTTTCATATTTTTCAGAAATTGTTTGATTGATCATAACATTTTAGTCCCTAAAATATGTCAAAGTTGCATTTTGCATCCCTAATTGCAATGAAAAATTGCAAAAAAATACCACCTCGAAAACCATACACGAACTTTGATAGATAAAATTCTTGGTTGCTCCTTCGCCTCATTGTGTTTGACCGCGGGACTTGCCCAAGTAAAATAAAGATAAAACCACGTGATTAAAAATTGGCTAAATAATTGTGGTTATTTCTTGACCGATTCCGATTGCCCGCCTACAATGAAATGATACATTCATTAATTTCAGCGAACATTAATCCATCATGACATTTTGACACAGGTAATTTATGACTTGTCAGATGGCACCATTGTCAGGGAGGCAAACGGCATATATTTTGTTTACAAAATTTTTGTTTGGTTTTTCGCATTTGCGTAGTCTGACCCTCGAATTTTTGCTATTCATTCCTTTTTTTCTTCATTTAATTTTTTTTTATTTTCAAAATTTGTTTTCTTATTTTATTTTTGATTTATTTTTTGTGTCGCTCTCTTACATCCTCTCTCTTATTTTTGTTGCAAGGTACCCGACGTACGTGGAGAGGTTTTTGGAAACCGAAGCATCTTCACCAACTTCCGAAAAGCCGCAATTAAATTAGGATTGAGTCGAGTCGTGAGAGAGCGTAGAGTCTAGGATTTATTTTCTGCAATTTTATTTTCTGTAATTAATTTCTCATTTATAGCGGTGTCCGTTTGGACTCTCGCGTGTGTAAAAAGACCTTGAACCTTTTCTGTGATTCATCATGACATGTTTCACTCTCTAGTAAGGGTGGGGCCTGACTTGAGTAGCGCTTAGGATTGACCTGCACATACGGCTCTTAAAGCTTTTAAAAGTTTTGATTGTGCTCGTAGGACCTAGGGCCACACTTCACTTTAATTGAGACGTACAGTAGATCGTTCAATTTAGTCAAATTCGACTCAATTCTTTCTCTTTAATAGAACTTTCTGCTAGTTGTGATTTTTATCGCCTTGCATTCATATAGATTAATCTTTCAATTCTTGTAATGCATCGCACATGGAGATTGCTAGGAATCATTGTAGGTCTTCTATCTGAGCATACATCATCGTTTTTCGAGTGCATTGGCTTTTCCTGAACTTCGCCCTCTTATTTTGTCACATAAGTTTAAAGGAAATTGGGACTGGACGATAGACATGTATTTGTGCTCACTTAATTTTCAGTGATAGCTTAATTAAAGTTGGTACTTTTAAATATAGACGATTTTAATTAACCCATAAAATCAAGATTTTTTAGGGTGAGCAACCCTATCCTTTGATGCATTTATTTTTCTGAGTGAGCAAGAGACGACACTTAAGGTTAGAGCCCAACTCCAAAATTTTTGTTCAGACTACTGATTCTAAAAACGATTAGCTACTTCTCAGTGAGGATCTACAGGTAACCGGTAAACGGTCCAGATTTCTTTAACAGAGTGAGTGGTTTAAAGGACACTGTCTAAGGCTCCGTCCTTAAGTAACATGGGTAGCCGTTTTACGGTCCGTACTTACACCTATACTGGTTGAAAGTAGGTGCAACTAGTCGTAGGAATTCTAGACAGTCTTTAAGAAAATCTTCGACACCTAACAACTCGCTAAATTATTTTCCAAAATTGTCTTATCACAAATTAAAGCTGAAAAGATAATAGACGAACTCTTACGTCTTCATTGTGTGAGTTGGTGAACTCAGGGTTTGATTTATGTTTGCATTGGTGTACGTGAACCGATTTCGAAGATCAAAAGCTTCACATTTATGCCCTCAACTTCTATGATAAAAATTTTTTCTGACTATCCCGTGCACTTGCACTGAGATCAACCATGACGATTCATCATCAACTGCCTTTGACAGTAACAAAATAATGGTCCTAACACCCATATGATCTATATTATGAAAATGAATTTGTCTCGGTCAGGCCCAAATCAACTAAATCCTATTCTTTCAACAATCCACCAACATTTGAAAGAGATTCTGACTTTCGGATGAATTTGGCCCCCTCATTGAATTCCAAGCCATTCCACTCGAATCATCCTACCACCCATGACCACTTACCATCCTGGACTGAACCGTCTTATTCTCAATTTTTCACTGAAACTAATGAACCATTTCTAGGTCAAATCACTTTTAAGAGTCATGATTGGCCGAGAGACCAAACCCAATCACACCACATGGAGAGGCCCGCACTTAATGATCATCAACGTTGGACTGAATGTGATGATCAGATCCCTATTGACCAACCTGAGTACCATTCCTTTGATCAGCCTATACGTACAGAGGACCAAATGGATGATATTGACACATATGCACCATGTATAAGTCAATTATTTGAGGATACGATCAATCATGACCATGGATGTCGACTCTACTCAAACCAGCATTACATGCCTAAGTCACGACATGTTGAGTATGAGACCTATAAATTCCTGCAAAATCTTTCCACTGAGCAGCCTCCTTCCATAATTTTTGAGGAGAAATATTCAGAAAATAATGATCATATATTGGATATTCCAAGAGACTCCTCTCACAAATTAAACAGGAAAATGGAAGATGAAATGACCGGATCAAAAAATTCAAATGCAAAAATACACCCCAACTGCTCCCATGATTGATCATGAACGGATTTTTGAGGATGACATTTCGAGGATAAATAAGAGATTTGATTTAATGGAGGATAGATTTTCAAAGTTTGCCAACTGATTAATTTTACTCTCAAGTACCTTAGACATAAAAACAGATAATGAAAATGTTGGATCTCATGCTGAAAATTTTGAGGATATTCAAAAACCTAGAGAATATTTTCACCATAGGGACGAATCTGACAGCGACAATTCTGCATATTACTCCCCTAGGAATGACTATGCCTCTGGCTCTTACTCGGAACATTAAAGCCCCTGCTCCTCTACGGAAAACACCACATCACCACACCAAATAGAAAATACCAAAAAATTGAAATATTCAAAAACACCCGAAAAATCGAAAATCCAGAAAAATTCATAAAAATTAAGACTGAAGAAGATATGAAGAATTTGGATCCTACTTTATGGGAAACACCATAGAAAAGATTGATTTTAGAACTTCCCTTTATACAAGCCGTTGAACACTTCCCCGACCTTAAAGTATTTGTAATGGACAAATTAATAATGAAAACGTTGGGCAGGATTAGAACAGAGACTGAAAGACATATTTTGTCAATGGCCTCCTCCTTCGTATTGAGGAGAAAAACCAAGAGCCGCATAGTGAAGCGGTTGCCCAGATTTTACTGTAGAATTAAGTACATCATTTTGACCCATGCTTGAATTGATGACGATTCACCAATCAATATCCTCCCGACCTCGGTATTTCACGAACTCAAACTCGGATCTATCAGGAAGATACGAGAGATAGTTCAATTGGTTGATCGATCAATAAAGCGGCCGAGAGGAAACGTTTCTGTCATCATTACATTCCAAGGTGCTCCGCTCAAAGTAGACTTCATGATCATTGATATTGAGCATCAAGGAGAATTCACCAGTCTCCAATTATTCTCGAAAAGTCATTCTTAGCATTGGCTAAGGCAATTGTTGAGTATGAGACTCGGTAAATCAATTTTACAGCATTGGAAGCACTTCGATCTCACCTAGTCTTCGAGGAACCGATTTTTTGAGGCAACCCACAAGGTCCTCGACAACCGTAACCATCAAGCAGTAGAAGATCCCTACCCCATTGCTGCACCTGAGATTATTGTTGTTGATGAAACTATTGGTTTAGAGACTCTCCCTCCTACTCCATTCCCAGCTGCTATTACCATGGAAAATCAAATATATGAATCATATGATACCGAGACTTATGCATGGTCTCACCCTAGGTCAACCAATTCTGACTACCTTGATCACATCAACTCGACACAAGAATTCTACAATGTCAAATCAAATGAGAACAAACATGCGAAGACTCTCCCCACTATTTCAATTCCAACAGATCTCACAATAGAATAATGTTTCTTATATGATACTGAGACATATGCGTGGTCGCACCCTGGGTCAACCTACTCTGAATACCTTTACCAAAACATCCTAAATAAGGAGTGCACCAACATTAAGAAGATTAAGAACAAGTATGCCGGATGAACAATGACCAAGGATAAGAATTCTAATGGTTATTCATCTGGAGACTCAAGTGGACCAACACCTTCATGAGACAAAATGACTACTCCTTCATCAAAAAAGAAAGCCACCTTTGACCTTCCAGAAGAGGAATCATCTGATGATCCCTCATCAGGTCCGGAAAAGGTAATATACATGAGTGAAGTCTGTTTGACGGTCCTAAAACCATATCTCCGTAAGGATCCAAACTTCGATTCTCGTTGGACAACACCCGTTCCTCACTATTATTCATCCAAAGTCGATGCTCCTGCTCTCATCAAATACATTGGAATTATTTCTTATGAGATAAATGAGACTGGTGCTTCAGAGTATTCATCCAAGGACAAATCGCAGGATCCCAAGAAGGAACGAATTCTGAGAAAATAGCTGAAAAAACAAAAAGAAAAGAATATTTGGTGTGTGTCCACTTTCAAATACTATTTCTCTGAGGATAATTCCGATGATGGTTACCTTTCACTTGACTTGTATGCTTCATCTACTATCCAATATGAGTTCTCCGAGGATAATACTGATAATAGTTGGGAATCATATGCTTCATCTCCTTCTCATCATTATGATCTCCCACCACAGGCTTACAAGAAGATTAGCCGAAAATCGCCTTAATCATCGGCTAACCACCCTCCCTCCCGACCACATCGGTCTCCTTGTACATCTTCTTCCTTTACTTAGGCCAAGGCCTAAGTATATGGGGGACTGATGCCATCTGTACATATCATTCTCCCCATCTCACGATTGCCTCATTTCCACCCTTCTTCCTTACTTAGGCTGACCAGAGCCTAAGTATAGGGGGAACCAATGCTCATTTGTATATAATCTCCTCATTCACAAATCTTGACCACCTCATCTTCGCTCTTCTTCGATACATAGATTGTTCACAGCCAAAGTATAGGGGGGAGGACCGTTCTATCTTTTTCTTTTTCTTTTTCACTCTCTTATGCTTAGCCCGAGCTATGTCTTATTTACGCTTCTTGTGCTATGAGGACACAACACTCGCTAAGTATAGGGGAGTTTGTACATATATTGTGTATATATTTTACCCATATCTCATACTTTCGTGTAAGTTTATATATATTTATGGGGTGGGTAACTAACTTGAAAAAAAGAGAAAAAAATAAAAAGAAAAAGAGTTCTGCTACTAACACTGACTGTGTCTAATCCAAATTTTTGAAAAAAATAGCTTCTTATTCATTTTTGCATAAAAAATCTCCAAAAAAATAACAAAAAGAAAAAAAATGTATATGCATTTCACACACCTACACTTCCTCCAGCATCACATTCATTTGCATATATGAAAAGTTCTTGGGTTCAGAACTGAGTTATGAGAAGAAACCGAGAGTGATCTAGACATAACCTTAATCCACCTAATTTTAAGAGGAACTTCACCGAGAAATATGATTTTGGAAGCTTCGGGTCTTTGACTTTATTCTTCGAGTTCCACATGACAATGTGCAGCGTTTGACTCTTAGTGTCTAACCTAGTCTCTTCATTCGTGGTACAACTCTGGAATAAGGAATTAATTTGTACTCCCGCACTATGCAGTTAGCTCAACTCAGACGGGGTGTTGGAAGACTGTGTGAGTTTCTTTTCTGGTAGCATGGAAATCTAAAGACCAGAGTACGGGGTGAAATAAAGCTTTGGAAAAGGGATGGACGACAAGGCACAATTTTTCTAAGACCCCAAAACATGTAAAAAAGATTCTATATCTGTAGGGGCACAACAAGATCCAAGCAGAGATACTAAAAAATCCAAATACAAAGAAGCATTCTATGAAATAAATATCTGACTAAAAAAGTCCAAGATTCAAGAAAACATGCAGATCTTGGTGGAGACTCGGCTACACTGGCTAGCATCACAAGGAGAGGTGACTACACTGGCCACCCTCTAGTTCTTTTCTCCTTCTTCTAACTTCTCCCCAATATCAATTGTGAACATAGCGTGACAGATTTTAGAAGGAAATACCTGACTTCCCGAGGATGAGTTACTAGAGAGGAGGTTTGCATGGTAGTCCAGCATTCTGGATGGGAAGAGTTAAAACTTTTCAGACACATGAGTCGATTGTTCAATGTTCATAGGGTATGCTTTGGGAAGAGGATTGATCTAAGATGACTTCTGAGCTGAAACAGTAACAATGACGTGTAGAACTTGAAGGCTGTTGACTTCAAAATTCTAAGTCCCACAGAAGTTCTGCCAAACTAATAATCCAAAGGTCGAGTCTACTTTCATTTTCACCTTCAGATCATGGTCTTGGTATGGAACCCAATCTCATTTCACCTAATGGCAATTCTTTTTTAAGCTCAGGGACGAGCATTCTTTTTAGTATAGGGGGATGATGAATCTCGGATTCATCACTCTAAGTATCATTAATTAAGCTCTAATCCCTCAAAATCATCGGCATTTTTTCATTTATTTAGCATAATTAGCATTCATGCATGTTTTTATAAGAATTGCATTTTATCACTTATTTTTGCACAAAATAAAAGGCAGAAATCCCAGTTAAAATTGACCTGTAAATAGCCAAATTTTCCCATTTTTTAACGAATTCATGCTATCTCCGAATTACCTAAAACCACTTCCACTGTGTACATATCACTAACAAGAATAAATGAAAAATACAAAAAAATCACTAACCTAAGTAAGTGGATCAAAAACCCAAATCCTATTTCTTGGATTCCCAGACTAAAACCCTCATATCTTCCTCATCCAGTGTCCATTTTGATCCTACTCACTTTTATACTAATATACATTCAATTACCTTCAAAATAAGACCAAGTTCAAGTGAATCATAGATCATATGTGAAAGTTGGGTTTTGGGCTTTTTTATACATTTTGTATTTTAGTGGTTTTTTGAACTATTATTTTATATACACAATTAATCTATTTTATTTTATTTCTTTTTCATTTGTCTTCTTTGATGAAAGTTTTTTAAAATGGACAAAAATCCAAATCTAGACTAAGCTTAAATTTTAAGAAACTAACTGAGTCCAAGTCTTCACCAACTATCGGTACAAAAAATTGTCATTTTCATCTTCTATTTTATTTCTTCTTTTTTCTTAATTAATAAAAATAAAATAAGATTAATTCATAAATTTTTTTCTTTGATCTTATTATGTTTTTCCAGATTTTTATCTGGTTTAAAATGATAAAAAAATTATAAAACCCAAAAATCAAGGTATTCTATGTAAATGGGATACCCCAAAAATATCACTTTGTAAAAAAGATCGATTTTGGTTTTGATGTATTCATGAAAGTTGTAGATCTCATCAAGACGAGGAACTTTTGTAAAAAAAAGTTTTCGATTCGAGGATGTTTACTATTTATTTCATATTTGCCTTTCTATTTATTTTCCAATTTTTGTGGGTTGACACGTGGCGTGTCGCCCATTTTTGGATTTATTTTATTTACTGTTTTAAAAAATAATAAAATAATAAAATAAAAACTGTGCACGTGCCTCTCCCTTGCCCTTTCTTTTGATGCCACGTGTCACCATCGTGGCCGTCCGATCTCGGCTGATCGAAGGGCCACTGCTCATCATCTTAAATCCCCCACTTTCCCAATTTACGTCGGTCGTTTCCCCCACGTGATTTTGTCGTCCGACCTTCCAATCAACTGCCGCCACCGCAAATCTCGGATCTTCCTCCATCTCCGCTGATGATTTCTCTGCTCTTCGTCAAATCTCGAATACCGCCTTCCTATCTCGTCGGATCAGTCTCATCTCCATCGTCGATTCCTACCATCTCCGACCGACTCTCCGGCCCTATAAATATACCACCGCCCCTCGATGGAACCTCATCCAATGATATTCCAAAGTTTCTCAAGGAGCTCTCCGGTTGACAGCCCGGAGAACTCCCCCCTACCTACGGTGAGATCCAAGGTCTCGCAACCTTGCTACAGCGCGACCCCTCCTCGGTCACTTCTACTCCACTCCAAGATTTTCACGTCGAGCCAAGCTACCTCCGACAACCACCACTTCATCGTCGACTTCATCTGTATCAATTCCATCGACCTCCGCATATCCGCAGCCACCGAGGGACCATGCATTCTCCAGCTATGCCACCACCTTCATCAACCGGTCTCCATCGATAACACCTCCAAGCCTCGACGACCCCCTATGCCTCCACCACCGTCAACAAGGGTTTACTCCTCCAGCGCCTCCTCCACCGGAGACATCACCTATCAACCACCAATCACTGTAGAAGCCCAGTTCCGGCCCTCCACCACTCTCCACCGCCACTCCAGCCGCCGGGCGAACTCGAGACCCCCTCCCACGTGCCTTGCACGTGCTGAGGGGGAACATTGCATCGAAGCCCCTGGAGAGCTACCTTAATTCAGCCAGACCCAGGGGACATGTGCGTCATGCGTGACCCTCTAAGTAAATTGTAGAAGACCCCTCGCCATTCCCCCAAGTTGCGGATACATCCCTACCTCTCTGAAGTCACATGCTCGTCACGTTACTTTTGGAAATTTTGCTCATTTTCTGCCAAAACTTTCGGTAATTACACATTAGTCCTTTCTTTATTTTATCTTATTTTAAATTATTGTAGATATACCCCAGTGTTTCCCCTTTGTTCTGGACCACAACATTACATTATTTTGTTATCCAAAAATAGCATTTTGTTCGTCAACTAATTCTCTACATCTTGGCATATTGTAGATATTTTTGTGATCAGTGGTTATTATTAGTTAATCAATTTGTGGAATATTACATACCTTGCCCTTTTTGAGCTATTAAATTTATCGTTGACGAACCGTTGCTCTAAAAATTGCCGAAAAATCATGGATTGTAGAATCAGTTGTGTTTAACATTGCACCCAAAAAGAATTGCATTTTCATGCATTGTTTTCCTTCTAAAAATCATTTTGCATATTTAAATATTTAATTTTTAATAGGTATTGAATCTTGTATTTTTGAGGTTTAGGATTTTTCTGAGATCCATCTCCTAGTGATAGATCTTGGATAATTTTATCCCTTGAAAATAATTAGGTTTAATATTTATTATAATTAAATATTTAAATTCACAATGTTTGCATTTAAAAATTCATAAAAAAATTCATCTTGCATCCAAAAATTCCAAAAAAAATTACAGTGCATTCATTTCATTGTAATTATCATCTTGGCCAAGTTTCATGTTTTTCAGACATCATTTGATTGATCTTTACATTTTAGTCCCTAAAATAGGACAAAGTTGCATTTTGCATCCCTAATTGCATTAAAAAATTACCAAAAAAAGGACTGCCTCAGAAATCGTACACGAACTTTGATAGACAAAATTCTATGTTGTTCCTTTGCCTCCTTGTGTTCGACCTTGGGAGTTTCCTAAATAAAATAAACAAAAAACCACATGATTAAAAATTGACTAAATAATTGTGGTTATTTCTTGACCGGTTCTAATTGCCCGCCTAGAATGAAATGACACATTCATTAATTTCAGCGAACGTTAATCCATTGTGACATTTTGACACATGCAATTTACGGCTCGTCACCTACCTAGTCTCGAGCTCTTCGTTGTCAAGCTCTAGCGGTGAGAATCAGATGTTGTTCGACACTCCAAATTTCATGCCAAGAACTCCTTCCAGATAAATATCCCTGACCCTCCTCTTTATTTTCTTCTTCTTGTCTAACACATTCTCTTTGTTTTTATTTTCTCACTTCTTCTACATATTGTTGTAAAATACAAACTAACGCCTAGATCATATTCATTCTCGAATCCTTCTATTTCCTTATATCTCCTCCACGTCCTTGAACCTATGGTGTTTCCCCATCAGAATTTGAGTCTCATCCCTCTGTCACAGTAGAGCTCGCACCCATCCTCAATCCATTATTACGTAGCAATGAGGTTGAGCATAAGTTCTTGAGACATCAGTTCCATTGTAGGTATTCTACTGGAGATGAAAGCATCCAAGCCCCCAACTCGTAGCTCTAGTAATCAACAACCCAATCAGGGCCAACAAAGTTTACATCCAACACATCATCATCTCCATTCTTCTTCTTCCCTAGTGGATGAAACGCTTGGCCTTCTCCAGCATAGTGTAGCATACCGACCTTTGTGTGGATAAGGTCGTGTGTTGACCATAGCTTGGATCGAAACCACACTACCAAAAGTTATTTCGGGTGTAGTAGATCCATCTCCAACCTTGAAGGCATGGAGCAATTGAACAAAAACAATCCTTCGATGAGAGAGGAGCAACATACATCAATGTAGTGGATCCACCCCTTTAGTCTATTGTTCCTCCAACAACAACCCGGTATATGCGGACGTCTTGTTCTACTTATAAGAATTCCACCTGAAGTGGATAGCCTCATGCTTCAGCACCATTTGATGTTGACCTCCATTGTCCATCATTGTGTGTTGTCACGTGTGGATTGATAAGTGCACTACCCTCACGTTTTAATTCGTCAGATGTAGAAATTGTGGAGAGAAGTGTATTATCAAACAAAATATAGAAGAGAAGAAGAGAGAGAAAGAAAATATGTATGATCATAAATAATAATCTCTCTTTTGTTTCACTTGATATTGACTAGGTAAGTGTCCCTAGGTTTACAAGGAAGAGGAAAGTGTCCTCAGAAATCGATATTACTTTTACGATTAATTTTTCTTCACGAAATATGTCTTTTATGGTTTTATTTTTTTACGATTTTATTTTTATTTTTGTAAAAAATATATTATTTTATTTGGATTTTTATTTTTTAAATGTGATTAAATTGGAAAAATATGATACTATATAGTATATAGAATATAGGTGTAATATACAACTTTATCATAGTAATCAAAAAGAAGAAAGAGAAGAAAATGTTTTTTTTAATTTTCAAGAAAAAAATGAAATATAATTTTGCATAATGATATACTATATAGAATCTATATGGAATGTGTATATGTGGTACTATATATGTAGGTGGCGTGAAGAAAAGCTGAGAAATGGGAATGAAAAGACACATTCAACAAAGCTCAAAATCAAGACAAAGTTCGTAAATCAGAACAATGAAAAACAATGATGAAAATCCATGAAAAACATCTAAAAACCATGCTAGGGTAGTTAGGCAACTACTCAAGAAAAACAAAGCAAAAAGAATGTCTCCATGAAGTCGAATAATATACTAGATTACAGGGGTATAAGCGTATTAAAATTATCTGGAAATAAAAGAATGTTTTTTGTTTAGGTCCTTGTTGAGGGACGTAAATGCAAAATGCAAAATCTTATAAGTCGTGTGCTAATTCTTGGAAACTTGTTGGTTGATTTTGCAAATTTCACACTGCTTCAAATTATGCAGTTGGGATTAGAATATGGTGATTGATCCTAGTTATTCATCTTCACTACATGTCAAGAACATTCTCTTCCTGGAGTTAGTCTTGTTCTTCCCCACAGCTAGGAAGAATGACAATGCTTTGCATTCCGATCAAACTCGGACGATGACTGGCGACTATCGGTGGTGTCTCACAAAGTTGATCACACTCCGGTAGGGCCAGAAGGGGTCTAATCCCCCTTCTGGCTCTCCTGCTATGGGGAGGCGTGTTAAATATAGAGGATTCATGTTGCTAGGATTTCGGTCCGAAAATGTGCTTCCAATATGACTTGGGTTCTAACGAATATCGACTTGATCACCTTATTCTTTCATTTTGGCCTTTAAACCCTAGCTAATCGCATGTATATATCATTATTTTTCATAAATTAACATACATTATTAATCATATAAATATTGTTTAAAATATATTGTTTAAATCCAATGAAAAAGAATAAAGAAAAAACATAAAAAGAACTAAGATGTCAAAGGTACTTTATGACCCTAAATCATGAGACCTAGGCATCATGATGAGCTAGTCGATAAGGAATAAAGTAGGTGGGAAATAAGGGTAAAATACACAATAAAAATCCTAACTTTTAGTTTTTAATATTGTAATTTTTGACCGATTTTATTCTTTATAATTTATACCTCAAATAAAGATTCTTTGTACATGAAGGTTGTAGATAAAAATATATAGAAAAATACAAAATTTACTTTACATAAAAATAGTACAGATTGTACATTCTATTCAGAATAATATTCCAAAATTTAAACTTCCCAAACTCATGTTTTCCTCATGTGAAATCAAAATGCATAAAAATCACCTTTAATTGTGTATAACGCTTTATTAACTATTTAATGTAGGTGTTTTCACTTAATTTGGAATTAAGATGCAAAAGAGAGGTTCGGACCCCTATTGTTCGATATACCTCAATAAAATATTCATTTTATTTATTCTTTATATTAATTACA